>VZQC01010220.1:135556-226999 GCA_009823505.1 Rhizomys pruinosus
CCACTTCTGGAGATATATATATATATATATATATATATATATATATATATCTCAAAGCAAGTTTCCTGGTTGGACATTCTAATTGGGATAATATAATTACTGACAAGATCCTCACTGATTGAGAGAGTCTGAGTAAGATTTACTGGTTGCCAACAACTTACTTGTCAGTTGTCAGACTTCAAGACTAGACACTTCTGAAACCTGTCTCGAATTTTAACCATGTGAAACCTTCAAGGCCTAAGAGATAACTTACTTTTTTTCAACTTTGATGTTATAGATTTCATCACAGACTAATTTGAGGTATCTCTGTTTTGGCAGGCGAGACAACAGCTGCTTCACAGTTGTGTTGAATGCCTGTTCATCAGCATCCCACTAGGAAAGATTAGACAAAACATAACAGAACTGAGTAAGTAGGGCCTATCGCCTGGCGCTGCTGGGTCCCTGATGAAATGCCAGTGTCATTCTCATTCTCCCGTTCAGTATACCAGAGGGGTCAGTTATGGAGAGAGGAGCTGGTGGGGAGACCAGTTCTTCTGGTTCTTCCTTGAGAGATCACTTTAAGATTACAGGGATCAAATTAGAGGCTACTTAACCCTGCTACCGCTCAGGAGTGCTAATGTGACTTTGGATCTGTTTCTTTTGTTTACTTGGTATAAAATGGAGATACTGCACTTAATGTCTGTCCACTTGACTGGACCATAAATTGGCAAACTGCCAATAGAGTGGTTGGTATATGCATAATGAAACAGGTTCTTACTATGTAGCATTGTCTGGCCTCTGCTTCCATTTCTTAGTGCTGGAGTTACATGTGTGTGTCACCATGCACATCTAGTTTATCTTAGTCTGTCTAAACAAAGTATTTGATATGAAGTGTTTTACAACCTGTAGTCTCAGCACTTGGGAGGCTGAGGTGAGAGGATCACTGCAGTTTGAGGCTGGCTTGGGCTACGCCGTAAGAGCCTGTCTCACAAAAAAATATAAAGAAAAAACAAAAATCATCTGTAACTATGATTCTTACTATCAAGAGAAACTACATTTTCAAGGCCAGCCTGGTCTACAAGAGCAAGTTCCAGGCCAGTGAGGCCTGGAAAAAAAATTGAAAAAAAAAAAAAAAATAGAAGTGCAGATGTGGGGGATGGCTCCTTTTGCAGAGGACTTGGGTTCAGCTCCTATGTGGGTACATGGCAGCTAAAAACTGTCTGTTAATCCAGGTGATCTGACACCCGCTGGCCACTGGACATTGCACATATGTGATGTACTTAAATGCAGCCAAAACACATTTTATAAAAGCATAGATCTGTAAAGTGTGGGTCCCCAGACAGGACTCCTGTATTAAGCTTCACTCACCCAGGACCCAGGGACCATGTGGAAGAGGAATAGAAAGATTGTAAGAGCCAGGGAGGAGGTGCATGACCATATGGAAATAGAATCATACACGCTCTGGAGACCTTGTTCATATCCATCTTCAGTAGTGGTGTTGGCATGCATAAGATTCAAGCAGACAAAACCCAGCACAGAACTGTGCAAACAGGCAGCAGTTCCCAATCTTAGCAGAACTATTGGCAGCTGATTATTGATGGGTGAGGAAGAGCTGATCTTAAAGTGAGGGACTTTGGATGGGCTGACTAGACCTCAGTGGATGTATTTGCACTGAGGAATGTCTGGGGACTCTAAATTGACAAAATGGGCCTTGGCACAAATGACAGAGTATAAGAATTCCTGAGGGGGTGGTCTGTGGAGGGCACTAATGGGGAGGTGGGCATAAAGGTGATTGAGATGTTCCGTGCAAAATAAAAAGTCAATTAAAAAACTGAAACTAATGAGATTTTAAAAGTATAGATCTGTAAAATACAAAAAAAGTCCAAAATTTATTTACTTGGTATTTTTGAGATGGTCTCCCTTTAGTTCCAGCTATCCTGGAGCTCACTCTGTAGACCAGGCTGGCCTTGAACTCAGAGATCTGCCTGCCTCTGCCTCCCAAGTGCTAGGATTAAAGGCATGTCGGAGCTGGAGAGATGGCCTAGTGGTTAAGAGTGCCAACCGCTCTTGCAGAGGACCCGGGTTCGATCCCCAGCACCCACATGGTGGCCGAGAACCGTCTGAAACTCCAATTCCAGGAGAACTCCAGTTCCAGGGGAATCCGACACCTTCTTCTGACCTCCGCGGCATTGCACGACACGGGTGCACAAACTTGCATGCAGACAGTACATTCATACACATACATAAATAAATAAAATTAACAAAAAAAATTAAAAAAAAAAAGGCATGTGCCACCATGCCCAGCTAAAAATTTTTTTTACTTTCTGTATGTGTATGAATGTACTGTCTGCATGCAGGTTTGTGCACCCATGTTGTGCAATGCCGCGGAAGTCAGAAGAGGGTGTCGGATTCCCCTGGAACTGGAGCTCTCCTAGAATTGGAGTTTCAGATGGTTCTCGGCCACCATGTTGGTGCTGGGGATAGAACCCGGGTCCTCTGTAAGAGTGGTCGGCGCTCTTAACTGCTAGGCCATCTCTCCAGCCCCTAAAATTTATTTTTTTAACAATGGACTTCTCTGCATAGTTGTACTGTACAAGCAAACTTCCCTAGCTGGGATGGAGGTTTACTTGAGACACATGGTATTGTGGTTAAGAACATGGATTATGCTAGTCTGCTAGGGTTCAGAAATACCTGCAACATGTAAATAGAAGGACCAGTGTTCCTAGCACAATTCCTGGTGCTGCTGGATAAACACTATCACTAAAAAACAAAACAAAAACCAAAACCTTTTTTAAATTTATTATGACAAACTGCAAAGGCCACAGTGGGGGACAGTTCATTATTACTTACCTCTAATGATAAAAATTGTAAGATTGTTTCTTTGGGTAGATCCACCTGTTGATATAGAAATGTACATTATTAAACTGGGCATGGTGGTGCATGCCTTTAATCCCAGCACCGGGGTGGCAGAGGCAGGCAGATCTGAGTTCAAGGCCAGCCTGATCTACAAAGCAAGTCCAAGGCCAGCTGAGGCTACAGGGAGACCCTGTCTCAAAAAGACACAAAAAAAAAAAAAAAAAAAAAAAAAAAAGAAATGTACGTTATTTTCAAGAACTCAGCAGCACATCGTGACTGGGACAGTGGCATCATGGATGGACAATATAACCAGGGCTGCTATGAAATAGCACCCCCCCCCAATCAGTGTGTATATGGGGCCCCGAGGTTAACACTGGTAATCATATTCACTGATGCAGTCTTTATTTTTTTAATTTTACTTTTTTTATGTGTATGAGTGTACTGTCTGCATGTAGGTCTGTGCACCCATGTCATGCAATGTGGCGGAGGTCAGAAGAGGGCCTGGGATTCCCTTGGAACTGGAGTTACAGATGGTTCTCAGCCGCCATGTGGGTGCTGGGGATTGAACCCAGGTCCTCTGCAAGAGCAGTCGGCGCTCTTAACTGCTAGGCCATCTCTCCAGCCTTCACTGATGCAGTCTTTTAGTCACACCCAGAGCTTGCTGAGACGGCTAGTCCAGCTAGCCAGCTTGTTTTGGGGATCTTTCTCTGCCATCCAAGGCTGGAATTATAGGTAGACCACTATGCCATCTGGCATTTATGATGGTCCTGGGGATCCAAACTCTGGTCCTCATACTTACAAAACAAGTGCCTTAAGCACTAAACTATCTCAGCTTCTACAGCAGGCCTCATCAGCACGGATGAGCTAACTAACAAGCACTGGAGAGTGGAATTCTAGATTCTTAGCTCTTATACCCCAGAGGTTTGCTGCAGCTTCATAAATCTTAGGCCTGAACACAGAGTTTGGTTTTCGTTCCTTTCTCTCCATCTTTGAGAGGAAAGAGGAGAAACCAACCACCTTCCACCCCCACCCCCTCCAAGCTCTTCACAGCTTTGGCCTGCGTGTAGAGTTAATGTAAGGTCATAAGCCCACCTAAGTCAGGGATTCCAGAAAGCCAACTGAGGCAGAAGTTCTGAGAAATAATCCCCCTGGACTGTGCTCCTGCAACCTGAGAAAGGTTGCTGCAGCATCCTGCAGTCATGCCAGAACACGGGCTTTGGTTTCTCTTGAAATGCTTCAGTCCCAGGTCCCAGGTTCCCTGGAGACGCTCCTGCTGACCCAGCCGCAGACCCATCTACGCCCATTCCCCCATCTCCTTGCCCCCACCTCCTACAACTCACTTCCTTGTGTGCCTGGCTATAAAACTGCCATTTGGGCCAGGCGTGGTGGCGCACGCCTTTAATCCTAGCACTTGGGAGGCAGAGGCAGGTGGATCTTAGTGAGTTCAAGGCCAGCCTGGTCTACAGAGTCTACAGAGTGAGTTCCAGGACACCTGGGGCTATAGGGAGACCCTGTCTTGAAAAGACAAAAAAAAAAAAAACAACAAAAAAACAACAAAAACTGCCATTTGGGGGCCATTCTAATGCTGGTCATCCTAATCCTAACACAGGTAGGCCAGCCGCCATGCCTAAAGTAAACCCAACTTCTTTTTCATTGGAGTCCTGACATTTTCTCCTTTCTGCGCCGAATCTTCCCTCAACATGAACCTAACAGTTAACATCAAGAACAGCCAGGTCTGATTTCAGTACAGTGGGCAGCAAAGAGCCCTGAACTCCACGGCCACACTAGACAATGCAGAGCGATGCTATCTTCAAATTGTTAGAGTGACTTACAGCCAAAATTTCAATTTCACTGCTTTTCTGATGTAAATTGGCGAGAGTAGTCTGAAGTCGAGTTTGTACCTGATAAGAAAATGGAAAGCAGAACATGTTAAAACAAGCCATCTTCTTATTCCAGAAAACAACAGGACAAGCTAACACACAGAGAGGATTCCAAACACTAAAGATTTGCCCTTGATCTACCTTTGAGGAATGGGAGGGTAGGGGAGGATGTGATTGATGATTGATTCAGTTTTTAGGTCTTGTTTATGTTGCCCAGGCTAGTCTCAAGCTTGTGATTCTCCCATTTCAGCTTCCAGCATCTGGGATTACAGGTGCACACCACCATACCTGGCTTACAGACATTCTTAACAGCCTCTTTCCTATGTGCCTGTAGCATTGGCACATTTAGCTTGCCATTCTATTATTTTCATTTGTTCTCTTAACTATATAATTCCAGACTTGTAGGATTATACATTATTTGAGGCCTGGATCATCTTCTGCTCTGCCCTTAGCACAGGTGTGTAGGAGACACCAAGGCCATGTGCAGAATGAGAACCTTGCTCTAAATCTTGTGATTGGCCTCTGGTGCTTGTTATTTAGAACAGAAGGCAATTTCAACTGCCACAGGAGGCAGATGAGAGGGGATTATGTGCTGACAGCCACTTCTTGTGGGCACTGATATCTCTGGAAAACAAATGGGGCGGAATTGTGGTAGCGGGCAGTGTTGTGTTGGTGAGATCTTCAGAAGCCACTAGGTTAGCAAAGGAAACCCGCATTTTCCTTTCTGTGGCTTCTCTGTGGCTCTGTTTAGCAAGGGGACCCCAACACTGCGTACCTGTGTCTCATACCGCCTCCTTGTGCTGGCCGACAGCTTTTCTGGGGCTATTACACTTACGATGGGGACTACTGTTGTTCCGTGGATTTCAAACAAACCTGAGACAGAGAGTTTTAGAATTTATAGCTTGATCTAGGCCCAGTTTCTAAGAACACACCATAAAGAGAGAACAGTTTATTAGTACACATCTTGTTGCAATTCTAAGGGACAGACCAAGTTTGGGCTTTCTTATTTGGAGACAGGGTCTTGATATTTGTAGCCCAGGCTAGCCTCACACTCCTTATCCTTCCTCCGCTTCCTGAGTGTTAGGGTCACAGATGTGTCACCATGCTTGGCTTGAGCTATTTCTCTTCAGTCCCTTTGATGGGAAAAATTATCCACATTTCATTTTATAGTAAATGGAGTCAAATGAAGATTCAATCACAGGTAAATGTAAGATTAGGATTAGAAGAGACACCCGAATCCAAATTGTTTTAGCATTTCCAGGAGACGGCTTCAAAGTGTAGGGACACAGTCCAGGTATACAGTTTTCTCTTTACAAGTTACTTTAAAAGGTGTTTCCAGTTATCAAAAAGAGTTAGTGTCAATCCTTAGTGCTTAAAGCAAACACACACACATGCACACACATATAGCATTCTTATGCCCAGATTGTAATTAGTAATACCTGAAGCATTAGAAAACGACCCCTTCAGATTTTGTGCTGCAAGATTATCGGAAGCTTCTCTAAAAACAAACAAAAACAATTAGGAAATGGTCAATCAGGTAAACTGCAGCTTGGCTGACAGCATGCCCTACATAGCCACTTACTCAACTGAATATAAAAACATAGTCCTCTTGGTTAGTAGTTGGAAAAAGAAACAACAAAAAGTGCACTTAGTTATGCTTTCAGTCAGGATCAAGTAAAAAATATGAAAAAGGACATCAGTGGAAGTTAACAAATGCCTAGAGAAAACATGTCAGTTATCCGGCTGGGTCTGCAGCCCTGGCTCCACATGAGCAGCTCATTTCAGTGAAGTGTGTATGACTGGTGTTCTTTCTCCCTGAGTTCTACAAGGAAGCACTGGCCACAGCAGAAGCCTCTCTAGGCGAGACTTGGTGACTGCCCATGGAAGAATATCTGGGAAATATGGGTATTCCAAAAGCTGTGAATGGATGTTCTTTCAAATGTGCAAATTACTATATAGCCAGTAAGAGACACAATAGCACTCTGTCTTGGGAAAAGGGAAATAACCACACCATAGAGAGATTATGAACTTTCCCTGCCACAGTCAAACCTCATCCATCTTCAAAGTACCTGAATAACGTTGGCCTCCTTTCATAGTTACTCAGTTGGCTACTTTTTTTGTTCTAAACTTACATCTTTGATTTGGATCTGCAATTCTAATACCTGGTGAGTTCAAGAACAGCATAGTCCTTCAGAAAAGGCTGGCTGGATTCATGTAGGTGGAAGGGGAAGTGGTAGGGGATGGGAGGAAGCAAGCAAGGCTTCTTTTCTTTAAGCCAGGATTTCTTGATCTTGGCACTGACTCCCAGGACTAGGTGCTGCTTTCCTAGAGGCATGTGCATCAGTCCTGTGCTCTGCATTCTGTTCTAGCAGCACCCCTGGCCAGCCTCTACCAGCTGCCAGTAATGTCCCCCCTTTGTGACAACCCAACCTGTCTCCAAACATGGCCAGATGTCTTCTGAGGACAAAACTGCTGCTGGCTGAGAATTATGTCAGTCTCCCAAAACTACAAGCATTGTTTTCTTTCATTTGTTTTTTGAGGAAGGTCTCATGGAGCCCAGGTTGTCTCTAACTTACTACGGTAGACAAGGATGACCCTGAACTTCTGAATCCTCCGGCCTCTGCCTTCCAAGTGCTATAATTACAGGTGTTCTTTTTTTTTTTTTAATTTTTTTATTAATTTTTATTTATTTCTGTATGTGTATGAATGTACTGTCTGCATGCAAGTCTGTGCACCTGTGTCGTGCAATGCCGTGGAGGTCAGAAGAGGGTCTCGGATTCCCCTGGAACTGGAGTTCTCCTGGAATTGGAGTTTCAGACGGTTCTCTGCCGCCATGTGGGTGCTGGGGATCGAACCCGGGTCCTCTGTAAGAGCAGTCGGCGCTCTTAACCGCTAGGCCATCTCTCCAGCCCCTATAGGTGTTCTTTACCTATACCTGGATATGTTGTGCTTTCTGGTTAAGAGCATATATAGAAGGGTTGAAAATACATAGGAAAGTGTAACAGGAAGTTAAGATCCTCTATAATCCTACTAACTAGAAATAACTACAACAAAACATTTTGGCCAGGCATGGTGGCGCACGCCTTTAATCCTAGCACTCAGGAGGCAGAGGCAGGCAGATCTTTGTGAGTTCAAGGCCAGCCTGGTCTACAGAGCGAGTTCCAGGACAGCTGGGGCTACAGGGAAACCTTGTCTTGAAAATACCAAAACAACAAAACAAAACAAAAACAAAAAACAAACAAAAAACAAAACATTTTGTACAGTATTCCCGATATTTTTTATATATATAAACTGCATGTTTTGGTTAAAACAAAAAGGGACATTATCTGTCCCATTTGTGTATATCCTTTTTTTAAATTTTTTTATTTATTTTTTGTGTATCAATGTACTGTCTGCATGTAGGTTTGTGCACCGGTGTTGTGCAATGCCTCGGAGGTCAGAAGAGGGCGTCGGATTCCCCTGGAACTGGAGTTAAAGAAGGTTCTTAGCCACCATGTGGGTGCTGGGAAAAGAACCCAGGTCCTCTGCAAGAGCAGTCGGAGCTCTTAACTGCTAGGCCATCTCTCCAGCCCAAGTGTATATCCTTTCATGTCAAGTTAGCTTTAGTAGAATCACCACTTTTTTTTTTTTTTTTTTTTTTTTTTTTTTTGTCTTTTTGAGACAGGGTCTCCCTTTAGTCCCAGCTGGCCTGGAGCTCACTACGTAGACCAGGCTGGCTTTGAACTCACAGAGATCTGCCTGCCCCTGTCTGGGAGTGCTGGTATTAAAGGCATGTACCACCACGCCCAGCAGAATCACCACTTTTAAATAGTGTTTCAGGACCAGCAACATGGCTCAGCATGTAAAAGCATTCACTGCCAAGCCTGATGATCTGAGTTCCATCTCCAGGACCTACATGGTTGAAGGCAGGTAAAAACCAACTCCTGTGCATTGTCCTCTGACCTATATACAGGTGCCCTGGCATATGTGTGCCCACCTCCTCCAACAAATAAGTGTAATTAAAAAACTTTAAAAACAGTGTTTCATTGTGATTTTTTTTTTTTTTTTGGTCTTTTCGAGACAGGGTCTTCCCTGTAGTCCCAGCTGTCCTGGAACTCACTCTGTAGACCAGGCTGGCCTTGAACTCACAAAGATCCACCTGCCTCTGCCTCTCGAGTGCTAGGATTAAAGGCGTGCACCACCACGTCCGGCTCATTGTGATTTTCATAATACAACCATCTTTTACTACTGCATACATTTATTTATTTAATTAATTAGTTAATTAATTAATTTATTTATTTATAGCAGGGTCTCTCTATATAGCCCTAGTTGGCCTGGTACTTGCTATATAAAGCAGGTTGGCCTCCATCTCAGAGATTATGTCTGCTTCTGCCTTCTGAGTGCTGGAACTAGAGGTGTGTGCCACTATGCCCAGCTATTTATTTAAGATTTATTTTCATTATGTTTAATTATATGTATGTATACATATGTGCAGGTGCCCAAGGAGCCCAGAGATGTTGGATCCTCCTGGAGCTGGAGTTATGGTGGTTGTGAGCCATTTGATGTGGGTGCTAGAAACCAAACTCAGGTCCTGTACAAGAGCAGCAAGCACTCTCAGCACTGAGCCATCTCTCCAGCCCCCATATTTTGGTTTCTGAATGAGATATTGTCCAAGTGTGGTTCAGGGATTTCAGAGGCTCCTGAGATCTTTACAAAAGGTCATAATACTCCTGTAAGACATTAGCTGTCTTCTCCCTCCTCCTCATGCAAATGTGCAGTGGAGTTTTCCAGAGCAAGCTGGGGTGAGCTCACAACAAATCCAAAGCAGAAGCTCACAGGAGACCACTTCTATTAAAACTGTACAGACTTTTGATGTATATTTTTAATTGAATTTCTGTGCATTCCATACAATACATCTTAATAATATTTAAATCCCTCCTCTATCTGCAACCTCCCCATACCTCCCCCACTAGAATTCCTGCATTCTGTTATATACATTAAGGCCTATAGAGTCAAGTTGGTGTCCCCAGATGTCCCTCAGTACAAGTTCATCCACTGGGGTCTGGTCAGCCTATCTAGAGTGTCTTCCTTCAAGATCAACTCTCCCTCATCCAGCAGTAATCATCTGCCAATAATTCTTTCACTAAGATTGAGGCCTGATGCCCACTTCCCCAGTTCTATGAAGGGTTTTTGTCTGCTTGAGTTTGCATGGATCTTGTGCATGCTGAAACCACTGCTGTAGGTTCATATGAGCAGGTTTCCGGGAGCCTGTAAGACTCTTTCCATATAGTCATGCACCTCCTTTCTGGCTCTTACAAACTTTCTGCCCCCTCTTCCACAATGGTCCCTGAGCCCTGGGTGGGTGAAGATGAATGTAGGAGTCCTGTCCAGGAACCCACATTCTGCAGACTCTTATTCTCTACACTTTAGCCATTTGTGTTCATTGCTAAAGAGATTATTTAAAAAAGAGTGAAGCAGGGCTGGAGCGATGGCCTAGTGGTTAAGAGCGCCGACCGCTCTTGCAGAGGACCCGGGTTCGATCCCCAGCACCCACATGGCGGCCGAGAGCCGTCTGAAACTCCAGTTCCAGGAGAGCTCCAGTTCCAGGGGAGTCCGACGCCCTCTTCTGACCTCCGCGGCATTGCACGTCACGGGTGCACAGACTTGCATGTAGACAATACACTCATACACATACGGAAATAAATAAAAAAAAAAAAAAAAAAAAAAAAAAAAAAAAAAAAAAAAAAAAAAAAAAAAAAAGAGTGAAGCATCTCAGATTTGCAAACATGTAAAACAATGCCACTTTTCAAAACTAAATTTAGAAAATAAAGTTATTTTTCATTAAAATATTTGGGTTAGCATGATGTGGGTTATTACTTAAAAATGACTAACTAGGGGCTGGAGAGATGGCTTAGCAGTTAAGAGAATTGGCTGCTTTTGCAGAGGACTCGTGTTCGGCTCCCAGCACCCACATGGTGCCTAACAACCATCTGAAACTCTAGTTCCAGGGTATCTGATGCCCTCCTCTGACCTCTGTGGGCACTGCCCAACATGGGTGCATTTATGTGCAGGCAAAACACTAACTTTCGACTTCTAACATGTTTTTATTTTTGAGATGGGGCATTAGAGTGTTGCTATGTAGCCCAGGCTGCCCTTGATTTCACTTGGTAGCCCAGGTTGTCTTGTATCTTCCTGCCTCAGTCCCTAAGTAGTGGAGTATGTTCATGTCACCATTCTCACCTTAACTAGAATATACGGACAGACATAACCCACAAAAGTTTCTGGGGATTCCCAAACAATTTTTAAAGGTATAAAGGGGTTCTGAGACCAAAAATTTGAGAACTGCTATTACGAATTACGTCTTGATATTTTTATATACACCCCAGTAAGTGTGGGCGCTATAAATTCTTGAGATGCAATTGCTGAGCTTTAATATTCAGATGATTGAACCAATTTACCTCCAATCCTAAGTATATAAGCTCTTTTCCCAGAACATATTATTGTACGTCTTTCAGATTAGACAGACAAAATACTACCAAATTCACTGCCTGACAAACTTAATAAAATAATGGCTGATAGATTTTTGGCTCCTTCAGCCTTTCAAAATGATTTTTAAAAAAGAGGAAATACTACATGGTTTGGATATAGTTTAAGTGTGTTTCCCAAGGCTGGAAGCTTGTCTCCAGAGTGTCAATTTTGTGAGGTTGTGGAACTTCTCTGAGGTGGGTCTGTTAGGTAATAATGACATTATGGAGATATAGCTTTGAAGAGATTAAGGATAGTCTCACAAGTGCGTGAGTTCTAATGAGTGTGGGCTGTTATGAAGTGAGGTACCCCACGTTCCTGTGCCCTTCTACTTATGGCTGTCCCACTCTTCTGCTAGGCTACAGCATAGACAAATGGTCTTTACCAGGAGATGGGCAGACAGAGCTACCCAGTCTTGAATTATTAACTTCCCAGATTGTCAGCTAAATGACTGTTTTCTCTATCAAGTATCCAGCCTTAGTATTTGGTTATAGCAAGACAAAACTTGGTAAGAGTTTTGAAAAACGAATGCACCGGCTGCTCTTCCAGAGGACCAGGGCTCTATTCCCAGCGCCCACATAGTGGCTAATAACTCCACTTCCAGGGGAATCTGACACTCTTCTGACCTCTGAGGACACTGCATGCCACCACGGCATGTCCATACATGCAGGCAATACATTTACATATAAGAAAAAAGAAAACTAAATGCTGAAAGCCACACAGGACTAGTTTTAATACAAGTGTCACAAACTTCTGATTGAATTATTCAGAAGTGACAGATAGTTTAACTCAATCTTTGTCATCTGCTAAGAGAACAACTTTAAAATGAACGTAAGTATGTAACTGCAGTGGGCCTTCTGGGCTTTCGTCGCTAAGTTACCTGGTGTTCCTTTCATCGCTGACTTTGGTCCTCAGTTTCTGCATAACGTGCTCCACAAGATCAGACTCCAGCACGCGCTTCTCTGTTTGCCTTTCCTTCTCGAAAGATTTAACCTTGAAAAGAATGGCAAGAATTCATCATTTGGAGGTTCTGAAGCCAAAAGGGAACGATCCAGACAACAGTTTTGCACAACGACCCAGTTAACAGTGTCACACAAATGTTGTATGTTCCCCACCAGACTGTAGGATCCTTAACAGCAGGGACTGCGATTTAAAATGTCCACCTTCCATGACCCTTGGCTCCATGCCTCCCACACTCTGGATGTTTAAAACATATTTGAGAAATGGGTGATAGAAGTGCTTTCATTTTCCAAACATGAAGATGATGCCACTGACCTACCATTAATAGAATCAAGATTCAAAGAGCTTGTCAGGCTGGGATGATGTACCGGAAGGAACATGATCACATTAACAGAGAAGACCCAGAGTTAAAGCCCTCATTAGGGAAGGTCAGTCAGACACAGAGGTGACCAAGTAAAGGCCAGTGGGTCTCAGTTAATGGTAAGTTCACTATGAGCCACACGGTTGCCAAGAGCTGGATTATTAACTGAAGATTGGAATTTAGTCAGATCATGCTTACAACATTGAAGGGTTACAGCATTCTGTTTAAAGATGGACCTTGACAAAGTAACTAACCCTCTAGAGGAGGTTAACTAGGGGAGTTAAGAATTTGAAAATTGGAGCTGGAGAGATGACTCAGTGAGTAAAAAGCTTGCTGCCAAGCCTTAGGGCCCACCTGGTAGAAGGAGAAGACCAATTCCTGCAGGTTGCCCTCTGACTTCCACTTACATAGCATGTGTACGGCTGCACGCACACGCACACACACACACACACACACACACACACACACACACACACGCGCTCGAATGTCATTAAAAGAAAATATTTCTGGGGGCTGGAGAGATGGCCTAGCGGTTAAGAGCGCCGACCGCTCTTACAGAGGACCCGGGTTCGATCCCCAGCACCCACATGGCGGCTGAGAACCGTCTGAAGCTCCAATTCCAGGAGAACTCCAGTTCCAGGGGAATCCGAGACCCTCTTCTGAACTCCGCGGCGTTGCACGACACGGGTACACAGACTTGCATGCAGACAGTACATTCACACACATACAGAAATAAATAAAATTAATAAAAAATTAATAAAAAAATATTTCTGAAGCTCTGCAGATGACAGTTCTACTCACACCTTTGTAGTCTGGTCTGGTCATGGCTTGGGAAAGAGCTGGGAGTGACAATTTCAGGACCTCCCAGGGCTGAGAACAGTACTTGTTCTTATCAGTTAGAGTGGAGTGGCCAACCCCTGGCTTCAGGCAGAGTCCTACCTGGACTTCAGACAGAGTCCTCTCTTAGAGTGGAGCTAAATTAGCCAGAAAAACTGTCTTAGAACTACCCAAAAAAGCTTTATATCAAGCCTGAGAAGGAACATACAGAATCTAAACAGCTTACCTACGCCAGAATAAAATCAACAGTATTTATAGAAATAGGAAAACCTAGCACTCGATACAAAATTCATAGCATCCAACAGCCAACCAGAAACAGCTGGCAAATAAGTGACAGGAGACCAGCACTAGACAAAAACAGATTCAGAAGTGCTGGGATTAGTAGACATGTACCTTGAGACAACTATTATAATAAATATTTTAGAGTCGGCTATGGTGATGCATGCCTTTAGTTCGAGCACTTGGGAGGCAGAATTAGGCAGATGTCTGTGAGATCAAGGCCAACTGCAGCTACAGGTAGACCCTGTCTTTTAAAAAAAGAAAAAAAGATAGAAATGTAAATTAAACAGTATTTATTGTACAAGGGATTAGTATCAGATCATACATTGAGATACTAGGTCCAGGGCCGCTGCAGCCTCACGTGCATTTTGCTATGTTTACAGTACCAGACATGGATCCCATCCTATTGCACTAGCCTTGAGTCCAATTAGACAGCAGTTCATTACACTCAAGATAAAAGTGCCACTATTGAGCCAGGCAGATACTGTGAGTTCAAGGCCAGTGTGATCTACATAGTGAGTTCCAGGACAGCTGGGGCTACAGAGAGGCCCTGTCTCAAAAAACCAAAAACCAAACCAAACCAAACCAAAACAAAACAAAACCCCCCAAAACAACAACAACAACAACAAAAAAGCCAGGCATGTTTGTGTACGCCTTTAATCCCAGCAATCTGGAGGCAGAGGCAGGTGGATCTCTGTGAGTTCCAGGCCAGCCTGGTCTATATAGTGAGTTCCAGGCCAGCTGGGATTAAAGGGAGACTCTGTCTCAAAAAGACCAAAAAAGAACAAAAAAAAAAAACCAAAAAAAAAACCTCTGAAATTTGAAGACCAATAAATCAAATCATCTACTTAATACAGGGTTAATGAACTAAATAGATGGTTTTCAAAAGAAGAAATACAAATGGCCAACTAAATATTTTTTATTAAGATACTTTGTTTTTATTTTATGTGTATCGAGTATATTGCCTGCATGTGTGTTAAGCGCACCTATGTCATGTAGTACCCATGAAGATCAGAAGATAGCATCAGTCTCCTGAAACTGGAGTTATAGATGGTTGTGAACTGCCATGTGGTTGCTGGGAATCGAACCTGGGTCCTCTACAAGAGTTGCTGGGAATCGAACCTGGGTCCTCTACAAGAGCAGCCAGTGCCCTTAACCACTGAGCCATCTCTCCAGCCTCTAAATATTGTTTAAAAGTGTTTAACATCCTTAGCCACCGGGGAAATGCAAATTAAAACTGGTTTAAGATTCCATCTCATCCCACTCAGAATGGCTATAAATGAACGGCAAATGCCGATGAGAATGTGGGGAAAGGAACTCTCTACACAGCCACAATGGAAGTTGGATGTCCCGTACAATCCTGCTATGCTGTTCTTGGGTTTGGACCCCAGGGACTCTAGTCAACATTGCAGAGATACTTGCACATCCATGTTTACTGTTGCTCTTCACAATAGCTAAGGCATGGTTACCAGCCTAGGTGTCTAGCCACAAATGAACAGAGAAAATGTGGTTTCTCTCTCTCTCTCTCTCTCTCTCTCTCTCTCTCTCTCTCTCTCTCTATATATATATATATATATATATATATATATATATGTTAGATTTTTTTAAAGCTCTAATGAAAAGTGAAATCATTGACATCTGCAGGAAAATGGATGCAACTGGAGATCATTACATTAAGCAAAATGAGCCAGACACAAAGACAAATTACTCTCTCATAAGTGGAATAGAGATGTGAAATCGGTGTATGGAAGTCATGGAAGGGGATCATAGGGAAAGAGGAAGAGATCTTAGGGGGAGTGAGAGAAGGTAATGCAATCTGTATGACTGAAAGCTGAAGGGAAGAAGGGGACCAGCCAGGACAGGGTGATGGGATGGGGAGAGTATAGGGGAGGGGCCGGAATAAAACCAAGTGCAACGAGAACGGCACACTGGAGAACTAAATTACTAACACTTTTTTTGTGCTTTTGAGTCAGGGTCTCCCTGTAGTCTCAGCTGGCCTGGAACTCACTTTGTAGGCCAGGCTGGCCTTGCACTCACAGAGATTGGCCTGCCTCTGCCTCCCGAGTGGTGGGATTAAAAGTATGTGCCACCAAAAAAAAAAAAAATTAAATAAAAAAAGGGGGCTGGAGAGATGGCCTAGCGGTTAAGAGCACCGACTGCTTTTTCAGAGGACTCGGGTTTGATCCCCAGCACCCACATGGTGGCTAAGAACCATCTGTAACTCCAATTCCAGAACTCCAGTTCCAGGGGAATCCGAGACCCTCTTCTGACCTCCGCGGCATTGCACGACACAGGTGCACAAACCTACACGCAGGTAGTACACTCAATACACATACAAAAATAAAATAAATAAAAAAAAATTAAAAGTATGTGCCACCATGCCTGGCCCACTAACATGTTTTTTAAAAAGGAAGGAAGACAGAAATTGCCAATGTCAGGGATGAGCAGGGGACGTTACTACTCCAGAGCTTAGGGTGGAAAAACAACGGCAGAGCACTGGAAACAGCCACAGTGGGGCTCCAAGAAGACGGAGTTCCCAGTTCGCTTTACGAGGAAGAGACAGCTGAGTAAATAGGGACTTAGGCCCATGTGTTTTTTTTTTAATTTTTTAAAAATTTTATTTATTTATTTATGTGTATGAATGAACTGTCTGCATGTAGGTTTGTGCACCTGTGTTGTGCAATGCCACGGAAGTCAGAAGAGGGCATTGGATTCCCCTGGAACTGGAGTTCTCCTGGAATTGGAGTTACAAACAGTTCTCAGCTACCATGTGGGTGCTGGGGTTCGAACCCGGGTCCTCTGCAAGAGCAGTCGGTGCTCTTAACCGCTAGGCCATCTCTCTAGTCCCCAGGCCCATGTGGTTTTACTGGTGAATTCTACCACATATTTGAGGGTATTGTTTTAATTTTAACTGCATACAAACTCTTACAGAAAACGCAACTCATTTTATAAGACAATATCACTCTGCTATCAAACCCAGACAAACATTACAGGAGAAAGGAGAATGAGGGTAAAAGTTGATGAAATTCCCTGAATTTAATAATTTAAAGGTTATGAAATAGTAGGTTTAAACCTTTTTAGTTAGAACAACAAAGTCGAATTGTTTGGGAAGGAGCCAGAAGACATTCGGGGTGGCAGGTACACCTTCTCCTTAGGCAGAGAAAGAGAATGAGAAAAGTAGGAAAAACCTACAGCCACAGGTTTATATGGATCTGTTTCCAGAGTCCTCCTTGTTTTATTTACTTTCTCCAGGGAGACCAGTAATTACAAAGAGCTGAAGAGGGGGATGCTACCCCATGCCAGAGGCTCCACAGGCAACACATAATTTGGGAAAAATGCTGGGTGATTTCCGAGGGGTCTCATTGGTGTGGGTGTGGGTGTGGGTGTGTGTGTGTGTCCCCATCCATCTGTCTATCTGTCTGTTTGTCTATGTGTGTATGTGCATATTATGGGGACCAAATTCTGGGCCTTGAACATGCTACTCAAGTGCTTAGTCATGGGCTACTTTTCAGCCCTACCCGATCATCTTTACCTTGACATGGTTTCCTTCTTTATCAGAGACCAAGGCCACGTAGGTGATTTCATGATGTCTGCAGTACTCTTGTAATTCTTCTTGGGACTGAAACAAACAGAGATGCAGATAAACACAGTGAACCTGGAGCCCCTTCCAGTCAGGGAGGAGAATGCAAATACTGTTTTCAAAGGTCTTCCCAAAGTGAATGAGTAAATATGCTGTCTTTAGGGGCTGTGAATACCAAGGAAGAGCAGCACAGAATTCCGGGAAGGAATTCTCTTTTGATTTCCTTACTTTTATGATTGCTCAAAGGGACCAATTGTTCAGGACAGGAAAAGGGTTTCAATGAGTTCAAGTCTTAACAAATGGTGCCAAGAACTAACTAACTAACTAACTAACTAACTAACTAACTAACTAACTAACTAACTAACTAACCAACCAACCAACCAACCAACCAACCAACTAACTAACTCTCTCTCACACACACACACACAGGCATGTACGGGGGTGCAGGGGGGAAAGCGGAGAGGAATCCTTTAAGGGAAGGAATCAGAGGGCAGAAACAGTGAGAAGAAAGCAGAATGAAGCTGGGCATGCACTCAAGAAGCTTAGGTAGGAGGATGTGAGACCCGGTCCCCTAAAAAACCAAAAAACAAAATAGCACTTCTCCAACAACATGTGAAACAAGCAAATATATGAATTTATTTATCTGTTAACTAACAATTGAAGCTCAGCACTCTTCTGACAGAATCTTTCTTGCAACACACACAGCAAATGCACGGCAGCAGCTGCAGAAGGGTGAGGGCAGGTGATGGAAGGGTGAGGGCAGGTGATGTGAGAGAGAGAGAGAGAGAGAGAGAGAGAGAGAGAGAGTGTGTGTGTGTGTGTGTGTGTGTGTGTGTGTGTGTGTGGTCTGTGCTCCTGACCACTGCAGCGCACTGGGGCACCATTAGCATGGACGATCTCCTAGTCACAGTGCATAGATACTGGGTATCTAAATCCTGCACCCCAATTTTGAAAGGCAGATGGGTGTTCTTCCTCATTTCCACACCCATGGAGGTGTCAGGCCTGCATGCTGGAGGTCTATGGACCCAAAGTCGCAGATACACTAAGCTCAGAATGTGATAAACTGACCAACAGACTTGCAAAGCAGTCCACATCCTAATCCCCAGAAGCAGACAGTGATTGCCCTGGGCCATCACAAGGCTGAGGCAGGAAGGGATGGAGGGAAGGTGAGGACGGGAGGCTCAGTGAGAGCTGAAAGAGGATGCCACACACTGGATTTGAAGGAGGAAGGGTAGAGGCTTCTAGGAAAAGGCAGGAAGTGGATTCTCCCCTAGGCCCCCAGAAGGAAACAGTTCTGCCAACCATTGACTTTAAATCCAGACTTTTGACTTCCAGGAACATAAAGGTCTGTGGCCATCTCTTATAGTAAGTAGCACTTAGAAACTAATACAGGAAATAACTCTAACCATAGATATATACTTGGTTAGATAACTTTAAGGGTGTAGACTCTGACAGGCACATCTATACTCTTAGATTTTTTAATTTTTAAAATTTTATTTATTTTTGTATGTGTATGAATGTACTGTCTGCATGTGTTTGTGCACCCGTGTCATGCAATGCCACTGAGATCAGAAGAAGGCATCGGATTCCCCTGGAACTGGAGTTACAGACGGTTCTCAGCCGCCATGTGGGTGCTGGGAATTGAACTGGGTCCTCTGCAAGAGCAGTCATTGCTCTTAACCGCTAGGCCATCTCTCCAGCCCCCCTCTTAAAATTTTTTAAGCCGGGCGTGGTGGTGTACACCTTTAATCCTAGCACTCGGGAGGCAGAGGCAGATGGATCTTTTTGAGTTCAAGGCCAGCCTGGTCTACAGAGTGAGTTCCAGGACAGCTGGGGCTACAGGAAGACCCTATCTTGAAAAGACAAAATTTTTAAAAAAATTATTTATACTTTTATTTACATATATTTGTGTTTGTGTGTCTCCTGAGTACAGGTGCCTGAAAAGGCCAGAGGGGCTGCAGTTACAGGCAGTTGTGAGCTGCCTGACACATGGGTGCTGAAAACTGGAAGAGCAGCGAGTGCTTTAACTGCTAAGCCAGCTCTCTAGCCACTATGTCTAGTTTTGACATTGCTACATGACATATCATCTACAAAGCTCATACCCGAGAACATCACAATTGAGCTACAAATGCAAAGTAAATAAATACAATAACAACAAATCTCATAACTTTTGACAAGTTTATGATTTTGTGTTGGGCTGCATGTGGCTGATATATCTTGAAGCCATAACTACTTGGACTTCACTCGCAGGAACTTTCTGTCCCTTACCTGTGACCAGTCATACATGATTTCTGCTGTGATCCCTGCCGTCCAGAGTTTCTGCGTTAGGTTGATGGCCCTTGACATGGACATCTGACCAACACTGACAACCAGCAGGTCACAGGAGCTTACTGTAACCTGGATGAGAAGCAGAGCAGTTACACTGGAGGGGAACACGGCAGGTGTGGGAAGTGGTGCTCACAGGAAGATGACCTCCTTGGAATCCTGAACCATCTGCACTGTGTGCAGGTGGCTGTGATTCAAAATGACATTTTGAAAATAAAACCAAGACTCTCAAGAAACCTTTACATTCATCTTTTAAGACAGAAATTATTTCAGCTATCCTGAGCCATTAGGAAGATATTATTTTTTTCCCCCATACCTTGCCTGAAATACAGGAGAAAGCCATTTTTAGCTTTGCAGACTACAGGACCATTTCTGAGCAAGGGGTACGTTAAGGGCTAGAGTATTTTGCCTTTACATAGTGTGTTATAGATGTAGAAAAGTGAGGCTAGGAGAGGGATGAACTGTCACTGGCCAAAGACAGAGGACAAGGGCTGAGCTGCGAAGATTTGGCATTAAAGGGAGATTGGCACCCCCCCCCAGTCAAAAACTCCTGCTGAGAGGCCTATATTGGAGCATTATAAGCTGCTGTTCTAGGCCCTAGAACACCTAATCTTAAATCGATTCCTGTTCTGCAAACAAGTCCTTCTGAACTATGCAGGCTCTAAGCCCTTTACAAACACTCCTACCAAACCCTGGTAACTCTAGCTCCACATAAAAACATATTTAAACTCCCCTGCTGCCTGACCAGTGTGGGTGCTGTGACTCATTGGCCATAATAAAGGTCAGTCTGGACAGTCAGGACGGTTGCTTTCTTTGCTGCTTGCAACTCCTATTCCTTTTTTTTTTTTTTTTTTTTTTTTTTGATTCTTTGTGCATTTCCTAACAGCTACCACCTCTCAGGCTGTCCATCCTGTGAACTGTCACTTCCTAAACCCTCAGGCTACAGCTACCACATTTGTGAAGCAACTACGTGTCTTCTGCCCCCATTTCCTAAAAGCCCTAGAATCAAAGTGATTTTTTCTCTGGTAATGATAAGGAAAAGTTATATTCTTATACTAACTGTATTCGTATAAGGTCCTGATAAGCTTAGGCCACTTAACCTTTTACCTTGTTTTACTTACTGGGTGGATACCTTGAAATGAAACCCTGGGATGCGCAGAGACATTTTATTGCTCTCTGGTATTCTTTCTACCTGGAGATGTTTTATTACTCTGTAAAGTCTTGAAATTCTCTATGCTTTCTTTCCACTCACTATGCCTAACTGTGGATAGATATGTAAAAACTAAAAGAATGGAAAGTTCACCAAATGGTTTAATAAGGCACCTGGTTCAATCAGTTCAAGAAAAGTGTGGATCAAATGTGTCAGAAATCTAAACTGCTGCTGCTGCTATCTGCTTTTATAAACTGAAATGACCATTTGACCAGGTCCTAGCTCAACAGCTTAGCCTAGCTGTAGCTCAAAAGGCAGATGTCCTAACCCACACCTGGGATATCTACTTTAAAAATGTTGGGTGTGCTGCTGGAGAGATGGCTCAGTGGTTGGGAGTGCCGACTGCTCTTGCAGAGGACCTGGGTTCGATTCCTAACACCCACATGGTAGCTAAGAACCTTCTTTAAACCGGGCATGGTAGTGCATGCCTTTAATTCTAGCACTTGGGAGGCAGAGGCAGGTGGATCTTTGTGAGTTCAAGGCCAGCCTGGTCTACATAGTTTCAGGGAAGCTGGAGCTACAGGGAGACCCTGTCTCAAAAAAACAAAAACCCAAAAAGACCAAACAAACAAAACAAACAAAAACCCCCAACAACAACAACAAAAATCCCCGCTGGGTGTGGTGGCTCATACCTTTAATCCCAGCACTAGGGAGGCAGAGGCAGGTATATCTCTGTGAGACTGAGGCTAGCCTGGTCTATACAGTGAGTTTCAGGCAGGCTGGGGCTAGGGAGACTGCCAAAAACCCACAAAAAAAACCAACAACAAAAACCACCAAGCAAACAACCCCCACAACCTACCCCCCAAACCTATGTTGGCTGAGTGCACTCAGAAAGACATTTCCTGAGATAACATGGCCCATCGTGAGGAGACCACAGGGCCCAGGTTCTAATGATGATGTAAAACTGACTACAAAATCCTCATCCCCAGAATCTAATAGCCATCCATGCTTACTGGGGACCTCACGCGTGAATGAGGAATAAATGACTTTCCAACTCTCTGGGTGTGTGCTTGGTCTCTGCTGTTTGAAGAATTTTCTGTAATATGGGGGTTTGGTCCCTGGGAAGACTAAGGCAGGATTAAAGGGTTGTGACTTTCTGACACAACCCCAATATCTGGGAGGGGAAAGGGACTGAAGGTTAAATTGATCACTGATGACATAAATCTTGCCTCAACAAAACCCCAAAGGGCAGGGTGCAGAGTGCTTAGGAGGAATGAGAAGGTGGACCCCAGAGGACAGCCTGTGGAGGTGCACAAGTGCTCCCTCCCAAGGGCTGGCTCTGACCGTCTCTTCACTTCTATCCCTTATAATACCCATTTAAAATATTTTATTATTTTTATGAATATGATCGTTTGCATGTATGTAAGTGCGCCCATGTCATACAATGCCTATAGATGTCAAAAGAGTGTCAGATCTTTTGGAACTGGAGTTAAGGACGGTTGTTAGCTGTGGTGTGGGAGCTGGGAACTGAACCTGGGTCCTCTGCAAGAGCAGCCAGTGCTCTTAACCACTAAGCCATCTTTAACAGCCTTTATACAAAACCAGTACATGTGTTTCCTTGAGTTCTGTGACTTGCTCTACTAATGACTGAAAGCCAAGAAGAGGCTACATGAACCTGTTGGGTGGAGTTTCCTCTAAGGTAAACAATAGGGTGCTCTACAAGAAAGTAAACAACTCAATAGTTTCAGCAAGCCCCCAAGACGGACTAGACTCCTCCCTTTCCAACATAAGTAGCCCTAAGAAAACTCAGTTCACCAAGTTGGATTTTGGTGGTATCTGGTAGGCCGAACTGGACCTCAAGAAGGAGTTGCTGCCCACCAACAGCATGGAGCTCACAACCTGGCAGGCAGCATTCCAGGAAACAGAAACTAATCCACCCTAGTTTCTCAGTAACCTGTCTCCTGTTTTTAACAATATGTCTACAATTATCCATCCCAGCTAGCCAGAAAAACTGAAAAACACCTAAGTGAAACTCCCCCTAAGTGAGACCCCCCCTTCCTTACCAAGGCCTCTGTTACTGACTCACCTCCCCTACCCACAAGGACCCTATAAAACCCAGCCTGATCTGATAAGCAGCTGCTGCTCTCTCTGGTCTGGGGGTGGGTGGGACTCCAGCGGTCTATTCCCCAATAGACTGCTGTTCCCTGTGGAGCTGACTTGGTGGTGTCCTCGCTTTCCATATAGCATCTTCACTTTGGCCTGTGGTTGGTTCTCTATCTGGGATGAGTAGACATTTGTTCATGTCTCCCTAGGAACAGTGCTGAACAACAGAATCCTGATTTCAGTCAGCAGAGCAGATAAAAGCAGCTGGGCTTCCAGCTGGCTCTGGAAGTGCTGGGGGCAGACTGGGGGCAGGCTGGGGGCAGGCTGGGGGCAGGCTGAGGGCAGGCTGGGGGCAGGCTGGGGGCAGGCTGGGGGCAGGCTGGGGGCAGGCGGGGATGAAGCCCATCACTCATCTCAAGGTGAGCAGTCAGAGTCAAGCGAAGTCCAGCTGGGGTCTGTGGCAGCAGCACTCCTCTTTAGGTGAGGGTGTAGCTGGGGCAATTAAGCTCCAAAGTACCCCTTAGGAATGAGACATCTCCAAACACGCCAAAAGCAGTTGGACTTACAGGTTCTTCCATGCTGAGGACAGCAGCAGATATCTTGTCTATGGCTATGCTGATGCCAACGGCAGTGGGAACCGGCCCCAGAGCCTGTGGACCTCGGAACTTGGGAATCTGTGGACAGACCAGAGTTTTGGTTAATGAACAGCAAAGAGTCAGATTGTGGGGAAAACGAGTAAAAAGGCAAGCTTTCAAAAGCCTGGCATGGTGCGCATACCTATAACCTCAGCACATGGGGATGGGTCGGCTGGGTCAGGAGCTTCTGAAGTTAAATGGTAATGATTAGGGGTTCAAGACCAACCTTGGCTACATGGTGAGTCTGAGGCCAGCATGACTAGGTGAGCTCTTGTCTCAAAACAAAACAGAATAATAAAGGAAATAAAAAGATAATAACTACAAAGCAAGCTCTGTATCAGCAACTAAATGGGTACAATAACAACAAAGATATGTATGTGTGCAGGAAGTTAGAGAAGCAAGCATGCACACTTAGGAAATCAGCAACACACACTATGTCTAAATCCGTATGGTTTGGCATGGTAGCCAATGTCAACGTGCAGCTAACTAACACGTACTGCCAAGACTCAAAGAGAAAAAGCACACACAATTTTTTGGACCTGTTGAAGTAATACTTTGGATATAACAGGGTAAATAAAACGTATTGCTAAAATGAATTCTGCTCATCTCTTCTGATTTACTTCATATTACTACATAATTATTTTTACACATTCTTTTTTTAAATTAAAAAAACATTTTTTTTTATGTGTGTGAGTTTACTGTCTGCATGTAGGTTTGTGCACCCGTGTCGTGCAATGCCGCAGAGGTCAGAAGAGGATTCCCCTGGAACTGGAGTTAAAGATGGTTCTTAGCCGCCATGTGGGTGCTGGGAATCAAACCCAGGTCCTCTGCAAGAGCAGTCAGTGCTCTTAACCGCTGAGCCATCTCTCCAGCCCCTACTATGTAATTTAAAATGACCTTTGGGGGTTGGAGAGATGGCCTAGCGGTTAAGAGCGCCGACCGCTCTTACAGAGGACCCGGGTTCAATCCCCAGCACCCACATGGTGGCTGAGAGCCGTCTGAAACTCCAATTCCAGGAGAACTCCAGTTCCAGGGGAACCCGACACCCTCTTATGACCTCTGTGGCATTGCACGACACGGGTGTACAAACTTGCATGCAGACAGTACATAAAAAAAAAAAAAATAAAATAAAATGACCTTTGGGCTGGAGAGATGGCTCAGTGGTGGGAGCACTGACTGCTCTTGCAGAGGAACTGGGTTCGATTCCTAGCACCCACATGGCAGCTAAGAACCATCTTTAAGCCAGGCATGGTGGCGCACACCTTAAAAAAAAAAAATGACCTATGTAGGTTCTGGACGAGGTGTACATCTCCCTGTTTCTGCTGACAACACCTAAAAATCCTGCCACATAGCAACAAACAAGACGACTCTGATTGTGGGCGGAAGACAGACTGGCTAGGGACCACAGGATCTGAGGAACAATACATGGAGAATTCCTGGGTTCCCTTGCTTCACCCATGGACTGGGCGCTGGGGAGATGGGCAGCTCAGAAGTGCCACGAGGAACAGGCACAAAAGCTGCCAAAAAATCTGTGTTCTCTGGGTAGGAGGCCCAGGGGCAACCCAGCAAATGTTTAGACAATAACCGCCTTGAACCAGCTAAACATCAAGGAAAAGAGCACCAGGTCACCAGCAGAGGGGGTGTGAAGCCCGGGCACTCACCCTTCTCCTGATGGAACGAGGCCCCTCCACCCGAAAACCAAGTGCAGAGCCAGGTCTTTCACGTCAGACTCAGGTTGATGCCCACCACCTCCCAGTGCCCGTGGAGGTCAGAATCCCCAGGATTCTGGACTCCCACTCTCGACCGAGCTGCAATGAGGCACCCTTCCCTGCAGAGAAGGAAGCTGGGATTTTACTACTATCCAGCAGGAGCTCCCATGAGATCCTCCACCCAGCCCCTACTATGAGTGAAAACGGTGACCAGGCACTTTCCCATCTGGGGTATGTGGACGGAGGCTGCAGGAGGAACTTGGATTTTTATTCCCTAGAATCTGAAAACACATAGAACCCTGCCTGGCAGAAGGACATAGGCCAAGGCAGCTGAAACGACCAAACAAGGAATTGCAAAGGTGATACCAGAAAGTAACATTCATGGCAAAAGATAGTGACTAATTCAGGAGTGCATGCTGTAGGATCAACCCTATAATTCATAATGTAATATGAGTGTTATAAATAAACAGAGCACTGAAGTACAGGAAACAAAAGCTTCAGAAGATGCAAGAAAGATTGAGAGGACCACAGGGAGTAGCTGGGTATGGTGGCATGGTCTCATGGTCCCAGCCCTGGGAGGCTGAAGTGAAGGGCTCATGAATTGGTGCCATATCCCCAGGATCCCAGCAGTGAGGAAAAGGAAGACGGAGGATCAGGAGCCAGAAGCCAGCTGGGACTCATAGCAAGATCCTGTTTCAAGGAACAAAAATAATTTCACAAGAAAATTTGGAAGCTCTAGCAGTTAAGAAGATAAAGAGAAGATGAACATAATTCATAAGTTATCTCTACTAGAAGTAAATTGAACTTCGTAAACAAAATAAATTCTTTCTTTTTAGAGATCCCACACAGTGAAATTTTATCACATTTTAGACAAGAGAAATACCATATTAGTTTTTCCAGAAACAAATAACATTGACCCAGGCCTCCAATATGGCAGTAGCCATTCATATCTGGCTGCTGAACACTTGAAATGGGACTTGTTGGAACTGAGATGGATGGGATGCACACCGGGCCTTAAAGACTTAGTGGTTGGGCTCGAGAGATGGTCTAGTGGTTAAGAGCGCCTAATGCTCTTGCAGAGGACCTGGGTTTGATCCCCAGCACCCACACGGCAGGGAACCTGATGCCCTCTTCTGACCTCCGCGGCATTGCACGACAGGGGTGCACAAACCTGCATGCAGACAGTACATTCATACACATAAAAACTAATGAAAATTTAAAATAAAGACTTAGTGGAAAAAGAAATGCAAAATATCTCTTTAATATGTTGACATTAGTTAATGTTCTGATTATAATATTTTGGCTATATATGGCCAAATAAAATCTTATTGAACTAAAAAAAAAAAAACCCTGCCCATGCCAGAGGAACCTGCTGAACAGAAGATCCAAGTGACCCCACAGCCCCCAAAGAAGAATACAGAGGAACAGCATAGAGCACATGAAGAAGGTCCCAGACTGAACGGGAAAGAAAGCACACATGAGCACCATGATCACACGGGTGTGGGGATTATCTTAAAGCAGTGACCATGAAGACGCTTCAGTGCACATTATGAAAAGAACTGGGGATAAGAACTTCACTGGATGAGCTCAACTGCAGGACACGGACAGCAGAAAGATTCAGTGAAATCGAGATCAACAAAAGAAAGCACTCAACCTGAACGACAGAAAAAGTATGTGAAACAGAATGTGCCAGAACCTCTGGGACAAAGCAACAACCTAACTTCTATGTCCCAGGAGTCCTTCAAAGAGGAAGAAGCAAATCCAAAGAATGGCTAAAAATTCCCAGGTCTGGAAAAGACAGAAGTCTATGGATTTAACAAAAAAGCTGAGAAAACCCCCAAAGGATAGATTCAAAACAATTCATGCCTCAGATATATTATAGTTTATTTATTTATTTTTTTTGGTCTTTTTGAGGCAGGGTCTCCCTGTAGCCCCAGCTGTCCTGGAACTCACTCTGTAGACCAGGCTGGCCTTGAACTCACAAAGATCCGCCTGCCTCTGCCTCCCAAGTGCTAGGATTAAAGTAATTAAATTATAGCTGGGCGTGGTGTACGCCACCACGCCCAGCTATAATTTAATTTCAAAAGGAGAAGCTCAGCACCATTGGGTATGGATCTCCATGTGTGCAGAGGAAGTATTTCAGACACTCCAGCCACAGGAGGCACGGGCAGGTGAGGCAGGTCTCTGCCCTTCATCTTCACTGACAGTGCAGACGCCAATCAGTTCTGTGTTCGGCAGCTGCATCTTGACTGTGGCCATGGTAATGGAAGTCTGCATGTGATGAAATGGCCCGGAATAACTCAGTATGCCCAAGCCAATTTCTTCCTTTGCTATTCTATGGTTACATGAGCTAGAACCACAGGAGGAAACTGGGTAAAGAGTACTGGATACCTCTGTACTATCTTGGCTATTTCCTATAAAACTCAAATGGCTTATTTACTAAAAACTGCTATTATTATTACTACTACTACTACTACTACTACTACTACTATGATCTGTATGCATGTGGAGGTCAGAGGACAACTTTGTGGAGTCAGTTCTCTCCTTCCACCTCTATACGGATTCCTGGGATTGAATTCAGGCCACCAGACCTGCACGGCAAATGCCTTACCTACTGAGCCATCTCACTAGCCATTTTAACTGGCATACGTTCATTGTACATAGTACTGTGTCTCATAAAGACACTTTATGTGTTTGAGTGCTTTGTCTGCATGTAAGTGCACCATGTGCAAGTACCCCTCACCCCAAGACCAGAACAGGGAGTCATATCCCCAGGAACTAGAGTTTGAGATGGTTGTTAGCCTCCATGTAGGTGCTGGGAACTAAACCTGGGTCCATTGTAAGACCACTGAGTCAGCTCTCCAGCCCTTCATAAGGACATTTTCATACAAGTATTATAATGTACTTTGACTATGTTACCCACATTATATCCCCCCACTCTCCCTTCTCTTATTAGCTCTGTTTGTTTTAGCTCTGTCTTTTAAACACAGTCTTGTGTAGCCTAGGCTAGCCTTGAACTATGTAGCTGAGTCTAGCTTTGAACTCCCAATTATCTTGCCTCCACCTCTTAAGTGCTGTGATTACAGGTGTGCACCACCAGATCTGGCTGTTCTGTTTTGTTTTTATGAGACAGGGTCTCACTATGTCACCCTGGCTGGTCTGGAACTTAGAGTGTAGCCCAGTTTGGTCTTGAACTTGCAGCAGTCCTCCTGCGTCTGCCACCCAAGTGGTGGGATTACAGGTGTAAGCCACCTTGCTTAGCTTCACATTTCATTATATTCTTAGATGAATGATTACAGAGGTATTCAGTTGTATTACTGGCTCAACTTTTTTGCATCAGTGTAAAAAATTTCAAAATACTAAGTTGAGGAGAAATAGAATTGAGCCACGGCTAGTAAACCAACACAGGGAGTGTCCTCACCAGCAGGTCGTATCTACCGCCAGCTGCAAGGATTTCAGGCACAGCCCTCTGCCTGCGTCTGCTGAATGCCACGACCTGGAAGATGATCCCAGTGTGCTGCTGTACCTTGTACACCAAGCCCAGGTTGATCAAGACCTGTGGAGCGAAGGGCCACACGAATGGTCAAGGCTTGAGTTGTGCACGTGGACAACAGCTGTTTCAACTGTTCAGCACAAACAAAAACCGCCAGCAAGATCTGGCACAAACTCTGTTTAACTGGACCTGCCAAGCTCTCTCTGACAACGGCCCTGTCTCCGAGGCAGACACCACAGGGATTGCTGCATGGTAGGAAAGAGATGCTTAAAAGAAATCCTGATTTAAGTCAGAATTATTACTAGGGATCAGAGGCTCCAGAATGCAGGAAGCAGAGATTTTCTGGAAAAATGAAAAATAAAAAAATAAAATCCACTTCCCCCTTGAGCCACTATGAACACTACAGACACACAGGACAGTAGCCAAACCTGTGATTTCACGCCGAGTTTCTTCAGCAGCCCAACCACCTCCTCTAGGTCTTTTAAGCCATACTTCACCAACTGGGCAACAGCTGTTTTCTGTTTTATTAACGAGTTTATTGTTGGCATTAGGTCTTGCAAATCCCCTTTCTGCTCGATGAACTTGTAGAGTCGACACAGCTGGAAGGCAAGAGGCAGCGTCAGGTGCTGTTCCGCAGAAGGGGTGGGCTCCTGGTGCGCAGCACTGCCACATAAGATCTGCACACCTCACGAGCTGGGACTTAGTGATCTCAGGTAAGGTTAGCCTTTGTTACAATCCTAAGGATTATCCTTCCCACCAAACTCTAGTCTAAAGCATCTGAGATGTTTTAGACATGCAGTCCACTCATCCATGCAAACGTACAGTGGATGCTGGCCAGTAGAGCAGAACCTCTATTGTATCTTGCTTTATTATTTATTTTGCTCCTTGTCACTGTCCTGTCTCCTTCCCAGTACCACAGGCTCACAAACTCTGGGGGTCACGCAGACAAGTCTGATTTGTTCTGATAGTGACAGAGTTAGCCAGAATTTCTCTCCTCTCCCTTTGAGTTATCCCTATTGGGAGCCTGGAGATGCCGCCTTCTAAGCCTTCATTTTCTCAGTTCACAATGGATGCCAGACACAGACTGTGACCATCACTGTCTGTTCTGAAGGAGGGCAGTGCTATGCATGACCAAGCTGTGACTAAGCTCAGTCCCAGACACACAAGGAGGGAGAAGGAGAAATTATGGACAGATCGCTGGAGAGAAAAACTAAGAACTGAATGATGACTCAGCTTAACATATTCAGTTAATCATGAGTAATTTCTCTCTCTCTCTCTCTCTCTCTCTCTCTCTCTCTCTCTCTCTCTCTTGAGACAGATTCTCCCTGTAGCCCCAGCTGGCCTAGAACCCTCTATGTGGATCAAGTGGCCTCAATCTTAGAGATCCACCTGCCTCTGCCTCCTGAGTGCTAGTATTAAAGGCGTGAGCCACCACACCAGGCCAGCATTTATATATATTTTTTTCAGCATTTATATTTTTAAATCCCAAAGTGTTAAGGTTCCTATAATCTGTTTACTTGGGGCTGGAGAGATGGCCTAGCGGTTAAGAGTGCCGACCACTCTTGCAGAGGACCTGGGTTCGATCCCCAGCACCCACATGGCTGTTGAGAACCGTCTGTAACTCCAATTCCAGGAGAACTCCAGTTCCAGGGGAGTCTGACACCCTCTTCTGACCTCCGAGGAATTGCACGACATGGGTGCACAGACCTACATGCAGACAGTACATTCATACAAATAAATAAATAAATAAATTAATTAATTAATTAATTAATTAATTAAAAATTAAAAAAATCATTAGACTTATTAAAAAAATCTGTTTACTATGTTTAGGATAAAAATTTTAAATAAAAGATCTCTTTGATTTAACCCCCTTCCCTCCCCAGCCTGGCAATGTAGTTCTATGTCAGAGTACTTGAAGTTCTGGGTTTGATCCCTGGTGCTAATTTTTTTTTTTCAAAATAATAAATATATACTTTTTCTTAATAGCATCTATATTAAGTTGCCCCATTAAGAATCTGCCAGCAATGGAGTCAGGTCCTCTAGATTTTTTTGTGACCCATGTGAATCTAGACAAATCTCCACATTTCTTGGAGTTTCAGGCAGCTCATCTGTAAACTAAGACACACAAAAAACTCATTTGCAATAACTATCTATTTTCTTTTTTTTCTTTTTTGTCTTTTTTTGAGACAGGGTCTCCCTGTAGCTCCGGCTGACCTGGAACTTGCTATGTAGACCAGGCTGGCCTTGAACTCACAAAGATCCACCTGCCTCTGCCTCCCAAGTGCTAGGATTAAAGGTGTGCGCCATCATGCCTGGCTCTATTTTCTAATATACTTGGAGTTGTTTTCAAATAATGAAGACACAGAATACCTTTATTAGATCCCATTTTTTTCCTTTTAAAGCTAATCAAGCTTCTCTTGCTTAGCATCATTAGAAAGAAGCTGACATTTAGTAGCCCAGGGAGCTACTATACACAAGTATTTGATATCTGTGAGCCGCTTTAAAATGTTGCATTAGTTCAAAGAACCTTTTGGGTAGGGGGTCACAGCTGGATAGTCTTAACCAGATTCTCAGCGCTATTTATACCTGGAACTATTTTTTTAAGTTTTTTTAAAGCATCTTTATTTTTTTAAAATATGTGCATTACAGAAAAAACACAAGAAGCCAAGAACAAAATCATCCAGTCACATGCAGCTCAGTTGGACGTGTCCTCCTAGATCCTGCGTGTGTACACACATTTAGATAATTGAGACTGTACAGTATGTATCATGCTTTCCCACACACTGTGAATATTCAGTAACTCAAAAACCCCAATACCTGGAATGATTTCTACCCACAGGAGTGAGCTGTGTGCATGGGCAGGGAATGTGTAAGGACTGAACATCAAGCTATCGGGTCATTAAAATCTCCTCCAATATTAATATTTAAGTTTTAACCTGGCTCAATTTTCTAAACTCCTGGTCCTGTATATCTGGTTTGTCTTCCCTACATGAAGGTGGGTGTTTCTCTCAACCATGGTCTGTGTCCCTGTGAACGTTATTTCCAAGAGTTGAGGATAGCTATAGACCATGCAGATCCTGTCTACTTCCTTGTCTATGTTCAGGCACTATGCCTGCAAGTGTCCAAAAGAGCACATGGCTCTGCCTGGCCTATGTACAATTACTTTTTTTTTTTTTTTTTTTTTTGGTCTTTTTGAGACAGAGTCTCCCTGCAGCCCCAGCTGTCCTGGAACTCTCTATGTAGACCAGGCTGGCCTTGAATTCAGAGATCCACCTGCCTCTGCTTCCTGAGTGCTGGGATTAAAGATGTGGTCATCATGCCTGGGACTTTTGTTTTTTTGGTCTTTTTGAGACAGGGTCTTCCTGTAGCTCTGGCTGTCCTGGAACTCACTCCTACAGTTACATTTTAACTTATCCTGCATGTGAATTTTGTTATCACCACAGGATAAAGTGTCAGTTCGAGGGCTAGAAGGCTTCTGGGAAAGTTAAAATCTTTTCTTGGAGCTGTAGCTTAGTGATAGAGTTCTTGCGTAGCGTGGGTGGACCTTGGGTTTAATCTCTAGCACTGCAAACCCAACCCAAACCCAAACCCACAGTAACCTTTCCTTTTATAAATAGGAAAATATACAAAAGTCTATTGTTTTCTGCTGTTCACCATTCCTTTAAATATAAGTTAAATTGGCATTTGTAGAGAGTATACAGCCAACTTGCTTACTCTATAAGATTCGCCTTATTGGGGCTGGAGAGATGGCCTAGCGGTTAAGAGCGCCGACCGCTCTTACAGAGGACCCGGGTTCGATCCCCAGCACCCACATGGCGGCTGAGAACCGTCTGAAACTCCAATTCCAGGAGAACTCCAGTTCCAGGGGAATCCGACGCCCTCTTCTGACCTCCGTGGCATTGCACGACACGGGTGCACAAACTTGCATGCAGACAGTACATTCATACACATACGGAAATAAATAAAATTAAAAAAAAAAAAAAGATTCGCCTTATTGCTGATGAGATCAAATATAAGATTTTAGGAGTAGGTCATTTTCCAGGAAAACAAGAGCTACAATTCAACTCTAAAGAGTCAGAAGATGGGGTGGGCTCAGGGTGTCTGTAGGGATTCCCAGCACTGTGCTTTCTTCTGGTTCCCCACCACCCATTTCAGAAGAGGACGGCTCCATGCTGGGCCTCAGCAGGAGGCTCTGCCAAGCACAGGCTTTCTAAAAATCATGAATGGAAGGATCTGGTGATCAAGAAAGAGCAGGATGATCACAGCATGTGCGGGAGGACACATGGAGAGGCAGTCTTTGATCATAGCAGCTTTTCTTGGCTAATCCCAGAGGTTGCCATGGCACCAACACTCAAGGGGAGAACTGCGTCTGCGAGTGGCAAGAGGGGCGCTGCTTGCTGCCTCACTGCTAGGATTTGGTGACACTTCTGACATCGTAAAATCACAGAGATAGTGGTAATCACACCATCAGAGGTACTCACGCTATTAGAGGACAATGACAGATTGTAAAATTTAGCCTCCACTTCTCTCCTTGTCAGCTTCTCTGTCTGATAAAGAAGAGAAAGGGAACAATGAGAGGCACCAAACTTGGCCCTGAATGAGATATAATTATCAGGACTGGCCTGGAAATTGTATCATTCATTTTGGACATACCTGTCCCGATGCAAAGGGCAGATTTAATTCAGTGAATAAAGAGCCTTTTCCCTTCATGAAACCAGACAACATGCTTTAAACTTGAAAAGCCCTGACATGAAGAATTAGAGGTGGGAAAGCTGCACTGGCTGGAAGGGGAGGACACCCAGCTCTGGACAGGCAGACCCTGGCATTTCTGTTAGGGCAGAAAAGAGGCATTTTGATCTGTGTTCCCCTAAACCCTAGGCCTGAGCATATCATCCCCAACTGCCGGCAGGCTCTGCTGGGGGATGAGTGCAGGAATGAGCTATAGCCCTCTCTTATCCAGACCCGGGGCATCTGCCAGTGCCCCAACAGCATTTTGCTGAACCTAGCACTGTCAAGCATGGAGAACATTTGGGAGGAGGAAAAACATTCTAGGAAATAGACAGTAAAGTCTGGGTCCTGGAGGCCAGTCTGCCAGAGGAATGAAAAACTGTCCAAGGAGTTTGTTATATAATTAAGAACTTCATGATCCATTCTGCATTAACCAGGGACTATCCTGTACTGTTCCCCCAACACACACATGCACACAACACACACACACGCACACATACAAAATAAAATGAAATAAAATAAAATAAAAATCTGGGGCTGGAGAGATGGCCTAGTGGTTAAGAGTGCTGACTGCTCTTGCAGAGGACATGGGTTCGATCCCCAGCACCCACATGGTGGCTGAGAACTGTCTTTAACTCCAGTTCCAGGGGAATCAGACACCCTCTTCTGACCTCCAAGGCATTGCACGACACAGGTGCACAAACCTACATGCAGGCAGTACATTCATACACATAAAAAATAAATTTTTTAAAAGAAAATCAATAAACACCATAAAACACATAAATGGACTGAATGACAAAACCCACACGATCATCTCAATTGATGTACAAAAAGCCTTTGACAAAATCCAGCATCGCTACATGCTTAAAGTCTTACAGGGAATTGGACTGAAGGGATCATTCCTCAATGTAATCAAAGCCATATACAAGAAACCCACAGTCACCATCATCCTAAATGGAGAAAAGTTANGTCTTTAACTCCAGTTCCAGGGGAATCAGACACCCTCTTCTGACCTCCAAGGCATTGCACGACACAGGTGCACAAACCTACATGCAGACACATACAAAAAAAAAAAATCTAAAAGCCCCACAGTTGGTTCTGTCATGTTAGAACAATGAAGAACCAAGAAAAAACTCTCGATTTAGTTTTATGGTTGAATGAGTAAGAAAATAATTACGGGCTATTATTACCATCCTTCAACATCAAGTCAAAGTAATTAAATGCTCACCACAGCATCATACAGAATAACGTAGACCTGACTGAGCTTATCTTCTGGGATCCCACAGTGTAAGAGTATTGCTTTCAGTAACATTGTATGGTTCAAGTAAATGCTGTAATTTCTTTCCTGCGATACAGAGAAGAACTATTATTATTTTCATTATAAAAATAATATCAGCATATGACCAAATCTAGAATCTTACCACGAATTTATTATCTCAACACCATGGAGGGACTGAATTTTAACATCTTCTGGCCTGTTTTTTCATATACCTTTACAATGTTTTAGTTGAAGAATATATCACTGATAATACGCATCAAAACTATACTAGCTTGTCTTCAGCTGTGTTAAAGTTCATGTGGGTTCACACAAATGGCAATAAGGGAAATCAGTTCAGTGGTAACTGACTTACAAGCAAAAAATAGTAAATGGCTATTACTTTTGGCCACAGTAGTCAGTTAATGACCACTCACAGAGGGGTGTGCTGACCATGCAATGGAATACAGGGAGAAGTGGACCTGCGGGCTCTACCCTGAATGAGCACACTGCCTGGAGAAAACAGAACTTCAGGGAGATTAACTCACATCAAGTGCTGGAGGGTGGTGTAAAAAGGTGGCCAGCCCACCATCCACTGAAGGGTAAAAAGGTGGCCAGCCCACCATCCAATGAAGGGTAAAAAGGTGGCCAGCCCACCATCCACTGAGGCCAGCCCACCATCCACTGAAAGGTAAAAAGGTGGCCAGCCCACCATCCACTGAAGGGTAAAAAGGTGGCCAGCCCACCATCCACTGAAGGGTAAAAAGGTGGCCAGCCCACCATCCACTGAAGGGATCTCTGGGAGAAAGGGCCCAAATCATGGCTGGGTGAAGGCTTTCTTGACAAGTGAGCATCCATGGCCAAGACTGTAGGGAATGGCAGGGCATGTGGGTGGGCCAGAGAAGGAGGGAGGCAGCAGGCTCTGCCAGCGAGGGAGTGGGAGGTGGGGAAAAGGGAGGCCGGGGAATGAAAAGATGAGATGCTGGCGGGCTATGGAGGGGTCTGCACAGGGTGGAAACGTGCTCAGAACTGGTAGGAATTGTTCTAATTTCTTGAAATTTGCAAGAATGAGTGGAGAAATGCCACCTGTCCCAGAGGACAGAAACCAGTTCTGTCAAGGTAGAGGTGTGAACCCAAGACGAAGCTCAAAGCTGCGCTGTCAAACCCTTTGCAGCTGCTTTGGGGAAAGCTGTGATTCACTCCAGCACCCAGCACAGAGAGAAGATGGGTAGAAGCTGCATCACTCCGCCGCATACAGCATAGGGCACTGCAGGCAAGCGCCACGAATAAGAATGCAGAAAGGAACCTGAAGTGCTGGGAACTCCTGGATGACTTCGTAGATAGTGTAGATGGTCTCAGCTGTGGGCAGAGAGCTGTTGGTGGTGGAAGTGATGATATCAAATGCACATTCCAGAAGTTCTTTGGGATGAAATCGGTCTAACTTTCGAGGTCTGAACACCCGTTCTATGCAGTATCTGGAGGAAGAAATCGGCTTTCTCAGGTCACTGCTAACTGGAAACAAGTATGTGTGAGGAATTGTTGAACAGGAAAAAAGAAATGAAGATGAAAAGGTCTGTTTGTGATCAGGAAGGTTCAAAGTCAGATTGGAACCAGGACAGTTTGGCCTTGACCTTGGGGTCTATCCCAGTTCCCAGTCTTGCACTAGTAAGTGGAGCTTTTTTTGGGGGGGTCTTTTTTTGAGACAGGGTCTCCCCACCAACCCGGCTGTCCTGGAACTTGCTCTGTGGACAGGGCTGGCCTTGAACTCACAGAGATCTGCCTGCCTCTGCCTCCCAAGTGCTAGGATTAAAGGCGTGTGGCACCACGCCCAGCCAGAGTTTCATTTTTTTAAAAATGTCTGAAAGAAATGAAGTTAGAGGCATACCAATTTTCCCTTAAGTGATTGCCCACACCTTAGGACTGACCAGTAATTGCATCCTTGTAGCAGAAGAAAAGTTTCACTTGAAGAAAGCTGTGAAGCAGATGCCTCACTAAGAGCAGTGTGCTCCCATTTGTGAAGATCATGGAGTTTGCCCCCTGCAGTATCTGAACAGGCAGAAAAACCTTCCCTGTGCCAAGTGCTTGAGCCCTCAGAGCTCGGCGCCCGTTGGACTGTTCCATCTCTCTGTAGGAGGCTTCTGTTCAGCTATCTGTGTACACGGCTTTCACACAGAGACACTGGCCACTTGTCCCTCCAGTTACACTTTATTTTTTAATTTTTTTTAAATTTTATTTTATATTTTTTTATGTGTATGAATTGTCTGCACGTAGGTCTGCGCACCCATGTAGTGCAATGCTGCGGAGGTCAGAAGAGGGTGTCAGATTCCCTTGGAACTAGAGTTCTCCTGGAATTGGAGTTACAGACGGTTCTCTGCCACCATGTGGGTGCTGGGGATCGAACCTGGGTCCTCTGCAAGAGCGGTCAGTGCTCTTAACTGCTAGGTCATCCCTCCAGCCCCCAGTTAAACTTTAAAAGGGGTCATCTGAGATCAAGAATGGCCAGATTTTTTTTTTCAAGCAACCATTTGTGAAAAATAATTAGTTATGTTGCGTGGGGACAGAATTGATGGCAGTACTGCCAGGTGACACAACTGCTCCTTTCCTTCTGAAGACAAGATGTCAGCAGACGTTCCAGTCACTAGAGACAGAGGGGCAGTGGGGCCGGGTGGCCTGGCCACATTCTGCTCAGTACTTCAGTCCCAGAATTTTTCCCTGGGTAAGCATTTTAAAGGATAAAGTTCTCTGATTTCTTTCCTACATCTACCACATGCAAGAGAACATAATATTTCTTACCGTTTTAAATTCAATATGTTATTTCTTGCCACGTATCTTGCAAAAGGGACCTGATAAAAGAAAGTTTTAAAGATTTGTGTCAAGAAGTGACTACTACATTCTTTTAGTGCGCTTTTTTTTTTTTTTGTATGTGTATGAATGGACTGTCTGCATGTAGGTTGGTGCACCTGTGTTGTGCAATGCTGCGGAGGTCAGAAGAGGGCGTCAGATTCCCCTGGAATTGGAGTTACAGATGGTTCACAGCCACCATGTGGGTGCTGGGGATCTAACCCAGGTCCACTGCAAGAGTGGTTGGAACTCTTAACTGCTAGGCCATCTCTCCAGCCCCTACTGTGCTTTTTAAAACACCTTAGTAAGATATAACTCACATCCCTTTTCAAGGTACACAATTCCTTTGTTTTAGTATAGTCACATCCTCCAGCAAACTGATGACATTAGTGCAATGACAAAATCACCTAACGATGGATTTTTTTAGAACTTGCCCTAATCGTTATTCAGGGCTGCGCAGTATTCACACTTTGTAATGCTCCCAAGTGCCTCAGTGAAGAGTGGACTCCACTAGACCCTGGCCACTGTGGTGCTTCTACAGTCTGAGAAAAATCCGCTTTTAGCTCAACATACTGTCAGATTTTATTATGCCCAAGTGAGACCTATGCAGGTTATTGGTTATCTGTGATTTTTAAATTCTCATTTGTGGGCTGGGGAGATGGCTCACTGGGTAACAGAGCTTATCACACAACCCTAATGACCTGTGTTCAAATCCTGGAACCTATGGTAGAAGGAGAAAGCCAACTCCCAAAGGTTGTCCTCTGGCCTCCACATTCATTCTCTCTCTCTCTCTCTCTCTCTCTCTCTCTCTCTCTCACACACACACACACACACACACACACACAAATGCACTAATAAAAAATTAAACCTCATTTATGATATCAACACAATGAATACTTCTTTTAGGATGAATATCTGAGGTTCTTACCATTCTCTTCAAAGAAATTCCCAACAACCACCCACAAATAAACCACTCTCAGATTGCCTGCAGAGACATGGCACAGTATTAATAGGTCAAACCTATAAAGAACAATTTCTTATTTTTTGCATTTGAATATCAGCACATAGAAAGGGATCTTATGATTAAAAATCTTCCCATATCTGTCTTTTAGTATTTAGAGAATAAGAAACCAGTTTTGTTTTTTGAGGACAGTGTGTCACTATGTAGACCAGGGTGAACTTGTAGAGAGCCACTTGCCTTTACCTCCTGAGTGCTGGGATTAAAGGCCTATGCCACCTTGCCCAGGAAGAAGTCAGCTTTAAGTACAACCATGTAACTTTTGTACTTTCACTGGTCCTTTAACAGAGGCCAAAAATGTCTGATATACAATATATTCACCTCTAACAAGAAAATCCCAAACGATTTTATTCACTATAAAGAAAAATAGAAGCCAAGGGAGTGCCTCTCACTGGCAGAACCCCTGCTTCACATGCATGGGATCCCGAGTTCCACTCCCAGCATATCTCTCTCTCCCTCTCTCTCTCTGAGAGAGAGAGAGAGAGGGAGAGAGAGAGAGAATATGGCAGGAATTTCCACTTATGAAAACAAAAGTTCTAGGGCTGGAGAGATGATGGCTCAGTGGTTAAGAGCACTGACTGCTCTTGCAGAAGACCTGGGTTCGATTTCCAGCACCCACGTGGTGGCTAAGAACCCTCTTTAACTCCAGTTCCAGGGGAATCTGACGACCTCTTCTGACCTCTGCAGTACTGCACGACACGGGTGTACCAACCTACATGAAGACTGTACACTCATACACATAAAAAATAAATAATATTAAAAAAAAGTAAAACTTCAGCCGGGCGTAGTGGCGTACACCTTTAATCCTAGCACTTGGGAGGCAGAGGCAGGTAGATCTTTGTGAGTTCAAGGCCAGCCTGGTCTATAGAGTGAGTTCCAGGACAGTTGGGCTAAAGGGAGACCCTGTCTCAAAAAAACCCCCCAAAAAACAAACAAGCAAAAGTTCTTGCACTAAGCCATACAAATGTATCTAAATAGATGTATTTTCATCTTATACATATATAAATATTTGACATAGAAAAACATAGCTCTTTAAATTTTTTTAAAATTATTTTTATGTGTATGAGTGTACTGTCTGCATATAGGTTAGTGCACCCATGTTGTGCAATGCTGCAGAGGTCAGAAGAGGGTGTTGGATTCCCCTGGAACTGCAGTTAAAGACGGTTCTTAGCTGCTATGTGGGTGCTGGGAATCGAACCCAGGTCCTCTGCAAGAGCAGTTGGCACTCTTAACTGCTGAGCCATGTCTCCAGCCCCAGGTCTTTTAAAATTTTTATCATTCGTTTTATTATGCTGGTTAAATTTTTTGATTTATTTAAATTTTTTGGTGGGTATTTTTGAGACAGGGTCTCCCTTTAGTCCCAGCTGGCCTGGAGCTCACTCTGTAGACCAGGCTGGGATTGAACTCACAGAGATCTGCCTGCCTTTGCCTCCCAAGTGCTGGGATCAAAGGTGTGCGCCACCATGCCCGGCTTATTTAATTATATTTTATGAGTGTTTTGCCTCCATGTATGTGTATATACATACATATATACCACATATGTACAAACCCAAGGAGACCAGAAGATGGTGTCAGATCTTTGAAACTGGAGTTTTGGATGGTTGTTAGTGACCATGTAGGTGCTGGAAACTAAACTTGTGTCCTCTAAGAGCAGCCAGTGTTCTTAACTGCTGAGCCATCTCTCCACCCCCTTATTATAAATTAGTAACTTTTTTTTTTTTTTTAAAGACAGACTCTCAATACAGAATGTAGGCTGGCTTGTAATCCTCCTTTTCTGCCTGCCACGTACTGGGATTACAGGTGCAAGTCACCATGCCTGGCTAAATTTTCTTTTTAATATCTCCTTAGTATTCCATAATATGTTTTAAAAATATTTTATATTATTTCTTTTTTTTTAAATTTTATTTATTTTGTATGTGTATGAATGTACTGTCGGCATGTAGGTTTGTGCACCCATGTCGTGCAGTGCTGTGGAGGTCAGAAGAGGGTGTCAGATTCCCCTGGAACTGGAGTTAAAGACGGTTCTCAGCCACATGTGGGTGCTGGGGATTGAACCTGGGTCCTCTGCAAGAGCAGTCGGCGCTCTTAACCACTAAGCTATCTCTCCAGCCCCAATATATTATTTTTATTTTATGTGTATGAGAGTATTGCCTGCAAGTAGGTAGGTGCGCCCATGCTGTGCAATGCCTGTAGAGGTCAGAGGAGGGCAATAGATCCCCTGGAACTGGAGTTACTGACAGTTGTTAACTTCCATGTGGGTGCTGGGAATTGAACCTGGGTCCTCTGTAAGAGAAGTCAGTGCTCTTAACTGCTGAGCCATCTCTCTAGCCTCAATATTCCATAATATTGATAACATATTTAATTATTTTTCTATATACAAATATGCAGATAGGTTTTGGTTTTGGATACAACAATGTGAACACCCTTTCAGTATTCATTTACTCTGTTACTTTTTGGGAATAAATTCTCAAAGTGTGATTGCTATTTCATAGAATATAGAATGTGAACCAAAAATTTAAAGATGCATAAACTTTTCTTTTTTTTTTTTTTTTGTCTTTTCGAGACAGGGTCTCCCTGTAGCCCCAGCTGTCCTGGAACTCGCTCTGTAGACCAGGCTGGCCTTGAACTCACAAAGATCCGCCTGCCTCTGCCTCCCAAGTGCTAGGTTTAAAGGTGTGTGTCATCATGCCCGGCTATCAGAAGAGGAAATCTTTTAATGGAGCAGATATGAGACCCAGACAGTCAGGGGAGGATCCCAGCCTCACCCGCAGGTCAAAGGGCAGCATCACCAGCATCCCACTGTGGTCCATGAACATGGCGGCTTCGTTGTGCTCGTATATCTGCCTATTGCAGGGGAGCAGCAGTGGGGTGCACAACTGAACAGCTCCTGACCAGAAAACAGAGAAACAGCGAGGCGTCAGGTTATCTTCCCCAGAAGCAGCTACAATGCACACAAATCCAGCAGGTAAGCAACTGCCACTGGGCAGCTCAACCCCCATTACCGGTTTTTCCGGTGGGAAGCTCAGCTCGGGTTAAATTTGCCAGTTGATTCATATTTCTGATTCCATGATCCAACTGTGTTTTAGTAGCAAGGTTGGACTATTCAAGCCAGTTTCTCCTCAACATGTTGAGCTACAAAAATTAGTTTCACATGATGTTGAGCACTTAAACTGAGTTTTAATATATGGTTATACCAAAATCCGCCAGTAGTACTTTTTTTCAGACAGGCTCTCACTATGTTGCGTAGACTGGCCTTGAAGTTAATATATAGTCTAGGCTAGCCTCAAACTCATGATCCCCCTGCCTTAGCCTTCTAAGTACCTGGATTACAGAATGTATAACTATACCTGGTATGCCTTTTCATTCTTTTTGGTGTATCTGTGTGGTATATGTACATGTTTGTGTGGGTATGTGTGTGCACATGCTAGACACCAGGTATCTTTCTCAATCTCTCTCTGCCTTACTCTTTGACACAGACACTTTCACTGAACCTGGAGCTTATTGATTTGACATGGCTGGCTGGCCACTGAGCCCAGGAACCCTCCTGTCTCTGTGCCCCTGGCCCTAGTGCTGGGGTTACGGATGCATGCTGCTCTACCTGCCCTTAGTGCCAGGGTTATGGATGCATGCTGCTCTACCTGGCCCTAGTGCCGGGGTTACAGATGCATGCTGCTCTACATGGCCCTGGTGCCGAGACTATGGATGCATGCTGCTCTACCTGGCCCTAGTGCCAGGATTATGGATGCATGCTGCTCTACGTGGCCCTAGTGCTAGGACTACGGACATGCTGCTCTACCTTGGCCCTAGTGCCGGGGTTACAGATGCATGCTGCTCTACGTGGCCCTAGTGCCGAGACTACGGATGCATGCTGCTCTACCTGGCCCTAGTGCCGGGGTTACGGATGTATGTTGCTCTACGTGGCCCTAGTGCCGGGACTACGGATGCATGCTGCTCTACCTGGCCCTAGTGCCAGGGTTATGGATGTATGTTGCTCTACGTGGCCCTAGTGTGGGGACTACGGATGTATGCTGCTCTACCTGGCCCTAGTGCCGGGGTTACGGATGTATGTTGCTCTACGTGGCCCTAGTGTGGGGACTACGGATGTATGCTGCTCTACCTGGCCCTAGTGCCAGGGTTATGGATGTATGTTGCTCTACGTGGCCCTAGTGCGGGGACTACGGATATATGCTGCTCTACCTGGCCCTAGTGCCAGGGTTACGGATGCATGCTGCTCTACCTGGCCCTAGTGCCAGGGTTACAGATGCATGCTGCTCTACCTGGCCTTAGTGCTGGGGTTACAGATGCATGCTGCTCTACCTGGCCCTAGTGCTGGGGTTACAGATGCATGCTGCTCTACCTGGCCCTAGTGCATGTAAAACATTCATATATATATATAAAGTAAAAATATAAAATTAAAAAATTGTTAAGGGATATGATTTTTAGAAAAGGACATACCATGTCTTTTTTATCTTTTTTTATTTTTTAAATTTTTTAATTTTTAGAGGCATGTGCCACCACAACGGACTTAAAGACTGTTCTTAGCCACCATGTGGGTGCTAGGAATCAAACTGGGGTCCTCTGCAAGAGCAGTTGGTGCTCTTAACCGTTGAGCCATCTCTCCAGCCCCAGAAAAGGACATACCATGTCTTTTAAAGATGCGGATGATGGTGTCACATACAAGTTGCTGTATCTTGGTTGTACGGATCAAGAAGTTGCCCTAAAATGAGATCAGTTAAAAACGTCATCACCAATGCCTGATCAAAGAGACCACGGAGATGTTCAATCTCTGGTGTGCATCTGGCACTGCACAGCACAGTCCCAGGATCACCACAGAGCTCTCCACCAGCGTCTTTGTGAACACATGGAGGGAAGAGACCACATGTCCTGTGACCAATCTTGCTTTACAATGCAAGGGCAATGGGATTAATCTAATATCCTCACTCTCCCAGAGAAACCTTAGGGCTACTGGGGGGATTAAACCCCTGACAGATTCAGGCTCCCTCCTATAGTGAGTCACTGAAGGCTTATTGTAAGCTACAGAATATTTATGGATTTTGTCAAGGGGTTTCCTTTACATTTGTTTTCTTTTGGTTTTTAAAAAATTTATGTGTATGCATGTGTATATTTGTATGTTATGTGTATGTATGTTATGCCTTCATGTGTGTAAGCACACACATGTCATGCAGTGTCCAAGGAGAACAGAATAAGGTAGCAGAGCCCCTGGAGCTGGAGTTAAGGATGGTTGTCAGCTGCCGTGTGGGTGCTGGGATTTGAACCTGGGTTTTCTGCAAGAACAGCCAGTGCTCGTAGCTGATGAGCCATCTCTCCAGCCCCCATCATTTGTTTTACTATAAGAATTTTAGAAATAAGCCAGGCGTGGTGGTGCATGTCTTAGTCTTAGCACTCAGGAGGCAGAGGCAGATGGATCTTTTTGAGTTCAAGGCCAGCCTGGTTTACAGAGTGAGTTCCAGGACAGCTGGGGCTACAGGGAGACCCTGTCTTGAAAAGACCAAAAAAAAAAAAAAAAAAAAAAAAATTTTTTTTAGAAATAACAGATAAACAAAAAGACAAAAATAAAGTCACCTATACTTTTATAAAGAGATCTTCCTAATATTGTCACCCACTTAAAACTCTGCTTGGCCTTTATTTTTATTGAAATATTTTTATTTTACATGTACAAGTCCATTGCTTGTGTGTTGGTTGGTGCACCCGTGTCATGCAATGCCCACGGAGGACAGAGAGGGCATCAGATCCCTTGAAACTGGAGTTATAGCTGGCTGTTAGCCACCATGTGGATGCCAGGAATCAAACCCAGGTCCTTTGCAAGAGCAGTCAGTGCTCTTAACCACTGTGCTAACTTTCAAGCCCCTATTTTATTTTCTGGGTTTTTGAGAGAGGGTCTCTATATAGACTCAGCTGGCCTGGAACTCGCTATGTAGACCAGGCTGGCCTCTGCCTCCTGAGTGCTGGAATTAAAGGTGTACACCACACCTGGCTTTATTTTTAAAAGATTTATTTTTGTCTGGTTTGAGGTTCATATGAGCAAGTATCCAGAAGCCTGAAACACACTATTTCTTTGTGGTCATCCACTACCCCTGGCTCTTTCTGCTGCTGCTTCTGAAGTAGTCCCCGAGCCCTTGGTGGGTGAGGTTTAGTATGAGTCCTATCCAGGAACATGAAGTCAGCAGTCTCTTATTTTCTACATTTTGGACAGTTCTGGCTTAACATCTATGACGAATCTGGTGGGGGGTAGCAGATAGGGAAGGAGGCCTAAATATGAAGATATATTGTATGAAAGCATAAAAATTCAATAAAATATATACTGAAAAATATTTATTTTTATTTTTTATGTATATGAGTATTTGTCTGCATGTTTCTGTATTTACCATGTGTGTGCCTGGTGCCGAGAGGCCAGAAGATGGCATCAGATTCTCTGGAACTGAAGTTACAGGTGGTTATGAGCTGGGAACCAAACCCCAGTTCTCTGCAAGAGCAGCCAGTGCGCTTAATTACTGAACTATTTCTCTAGCTGGTCTTTGTTTTTGAGATGGGCTCTTATTATGTTGCCCAGGTTGGTCTGGAACTGGATCTAATTCTCTTCAGCCTCTCAAGCGCTGGGGTCATAGCTGTGCATGACCATACCCAGCTCTTTTCAGTCCTTAAAATCTATACTTATCATCCATAAATTTTCCTACTACTTTCTCTACTGCTCTATCTTTGAATACTGTACCACAGGTTAACTGTATAGAAATATGTCACAAAGCTAACCAATATTGGTTATCTATCCTCCCAACTTTATCAAATTTTAATATTCTATTAAATTGTTTCAGGTTTTTTTTTTTTTTTTTGGTTCTTTTCGAGACAGGATCTCCCGTGTAGCCCAAGCTGTCCTGGAACTCCACCTCTGTAGACGAGGCTGGCTTGAACTCACAAAGATCCACCTGCTCTAGCCTGCCCAAGTCTAGAATTAAAGCGTGTCACTATCCAGCTCGATTTTTTCCTCTATTTAGGTTTTTTATTTATTATTATTGTCTTTTCGAGACAGGGTCTCCCTGTTAGCCCCAGCTGTCCTGGAACTCACTCTGTAGACCAGGCTGGCCTTGAACTCACAAAGATCCGCCTGCCTCTGCCTCCCAGTGCTGAGGATTAAAATGGTGTGCGCCACCCCGCCCGGCTCAGGTTGTTTTTTAAAGAAATAAAACACCATGACTAAATAAATTAATCAACAAATAAGCATGAAAGTGAGGTAAGGGCTTGGTGTCTCTGGGGGAAGAGGGTGCAGGAGTGAATGCGACTAGAATGTATTATACATATGTGTGTGTGTGAAACTGTCAAAGAATTATTTTAAGTATCCAGAGAAATAGGACTTGACTTGGTCCTTCAATGGCCCAGGTAAGCTCCAGCCCACCTTCAGTATGTCGCTGTCGTAGGTATAGTCTATGGCGGGGGAGATGCGCTGGGAGAAGATCTGGCCCATCATGGTGCGATAGGCCTTTCCGTCTATGTTGGCCAGCGTGTGGTGCAGTACTTCGTGGAGCTCTGATTCTTCCATCTGGGGTGGGGGCAGCAGTTCACTCTTGAGCAGCTCCATGGCTGTGGGCCGTTTTGCTGGATCATGATTCAGCAGCCAGGAAATGACAGATTTCTATAAAACAGGCACACGGTGGGGACACAGTGGGTGGGGACACAGGAGGAAGGCTCAGGAATCTTCCCGACAGGGTGATGTTCACTTCTTGCACTTAGTTGGCACATTTTTATTGGTATTTCTGAGATCTCTGAATGTATCATTCCTCCTTTTGCCCTATTATGACCAAAACCTTGTGCAAGAATGTAGCAGGAGTGTACCTTAAAAGAGAGATGCCGGGCGTGGTGGCACACGCCTTTAATCCTAGCCACTTGGGATGGCAGAGGCAGGCGGGATCTTTGTGAGTTCAAGGCCAGCCTGTCTACAGGTGAGTTCCAGGACCGCTGGGGCTACTCAGGGAGACCCTGTCTCGAAAAGACCTAAAAAAAAAAAAAAAAAAAAAAAAAAGAGAGAATCACTGTTTATATCTCTTGCCACAGACAACCCAAAAGTCTTCAACTCTACAACCCCAAAGAAGTTGAGCTTAAATTTTATAAATCTACTTTATAGAAAAAGATCTAATGACATAATGACAACCCCTGCCACCTACAAAACTCCAACAACTACTCCAAGAAGCCCATTGCCAGTATATACCATGAACACAGGAAAGGCTCCAGAGCCGGTAAAGCATGTCGCATTTTGCACTTATTCTTTCTTCCCCATTTATGTTATTTGTACTGATACCATTTTCTTGCATTCTCTTGACTTGCATTTCTTATTTGATAACCCCACAGCAGATGACCATCTGAAGGCAATATGCACCTCTGAAAGCTTCCTTAATGACTTTCTTTTTGAGACAGGGTCTCCCTATATCCCTAGCTGGCCTGCCTGCCTCTGCTTCCTGAGCTGGGATTAAAGGTATGTGCTACCATGCTAGCCCTTAATGATTCTTAATCCTCTTGTTTAGAACAAGAATTTATCAAATGTTAGTAGACTATCTGAGATCAGAAAAAAATCTCAATTTTTTGTTTTTGTCTTTTTGAGACAGGGTCTCCCTGTAGGCCCAGCTGTCCTGGAACTCACAAAGATCCGCCTGCCTCTGCCTCCCAAGTGCTAGGATTAAAGGTGTGCGCCACCACGCCTGGCTAAAATCTTAATTTTTAAATTAATTTTTAAAATATTTTATTTTATGTGTTTGAGTGTATTGCCTGCATGTATGTAAGGGCACCTGTGTCATGCAGTGCCCACAAAGGCCAGAAGAAAGCACTGGTCTCCTGGAACTGGCCTTTGTGGGCATTGCACGACATAGGTGCCCTTACATACATGCTACCATGTGAGTGTTGGGAACTGAACCCAAGTCCTTTGCAAGAGCAACCAGTGTTCTTAACTACTGAACCATCTCTCCAGCCCCTTGAAATGAATTTTTATGAAACATGTTTAATATGTCTTTAAAATTCTCCTCTGGTACTCCTGTTGTAGGCTCAAATAAAAACAGGGGTGATTAAGAACTTCACATTAGGGCTGGAGAGATGGCCTAGCGGTTAAGAGCGCCGACCACTCTTGCAGAGGACCCGGGTTCGATCCCCAGCACCCACATGGCGGCCGAGAACCGTCTGAGACTCCAATTCCAGGAGAACTCCAGTTCCAGGGGAATCCGACACCCTCTTCTGACCTCCGCGGCATTGCACGACACGGGTGCACAAACTTGCATGCAGACAGTACATTCATACACATACAGATATAAAATTAAAAAAAAAAGAACTACATATTATACAGAAAGAAAATGACACAGCAAAGCTGTTATGAAAGTGAACTGATTTTATGCTTTTCAGCACAGTCAGACACCGTTACAGAGCTCAATTTTTGTTGGCAAAAGTTGTGTAACATTCAGCCTATCAGAACTTCCTATGTTGGTTCCTTGTAGATTAAATGTAGTGCTGAGTACAACCTGCTATGTGGCCAAGGATGACCTTGACTTTCTGATCCTCCCTTGTGCTGGATTATAGACACATGCTACCATGCCTGGTTGGTGTGTGCTGCAGGTGGAAACCAGGGCTTTGTGAATCAGGCAAGCTCTCTACCCACTGACCTATGCTACAGCTTTTGTTGTCCTGGGGTCACTAACACCATTCAAACTCAAATGCTGATGGTGTTTAATACACATTTGGTGACAGGAAAACAATCCTCATCAGAAATACTTTGCATCGCTTCTCCATGTTTATAGCTGAATCAAGTATCTGGGCCACCATAGTATCATCGTGTAGAAATGCTAAGACCGACTGCACTCCAGGGAAACACTATAAAGTAAACATTTAGTTATGACACCCAGAAACAGAGGCAATTACTAAATTCAAACCAAAATAATAGCTAACAAAAACAGTAGAAACATGACTCGCTGTTTTCTAATGGTTCTTCACTAATTAGATAGGTGTGGTAGAATGGGCCCCTTAGTCATGAAAAAAGTCACACTAAATAAACACCATAAAAGCACAGGTCACAGGTCAGTGCTAACAGAAATGAAGGCTCTTATCAGTCTCATTTCATAGGTGAGAAAAATAAGTCTTAGTGAACCCTGGTGGCACGTCCTCATACACACGTAGCCAAGTAGAAGTTGCAAGTACTGAGACATTCTATTTATGGTCCTGCTCTCAAGTGACTTTTGCCTTGACTATCACTGTCAATAAAAGTCAGTATAAGGAACAAATTCCCATATTCATATCCCAGTATTAAACACTAGTAACACTAGTAACTGTTCTTTCATGTTAGCTGGGTGCCAGCGTTAGCCTACCAGATGAGTTACACACACACACACACACACACACACACACACACACAGAGTTATGGGAAGTGTGAGAAATTATCTTGCCTTAGAATACTGTAACAGCAGCTACAGATACAACTCAGTGGGAGAGTTTGCCTAGCAGGTGGGGAGCCTGGGTTCAATATCCAGTACTGTGAAACAGAACTACCCCAAAGCTTGTAACATCAGACTGTCTAGAAAATGTAACTCTTGAACTACTTCAACCACAAAACAGATCAAGAATATAATTTATTTTTGTCTTAAAGTCCTAAGTTTTTTTCTAAAACAATTAGCTGAAAAGCATTGTTTTCCCCAATAGTTAAGCCAGCAGTCCAAATAACACCTTTAAAGCACAGTTAAGCATGCAAAAGCATCCTGCACTTTGTTCATTTTCCCTGTCAGACCTTGGCCTTTTTCTAGTATAATTCAAGTCTAGTAACATTCCAACAGCTTCATCTTTTGATACTCTCCCCCACGTTGTTCCCAGAGCAGAGAATGAATGACGGAAGATTACTAATTGAAAAAGAAGAAAAACAGTAATTAAAACCCAAGACTGAAGACACAGCAGTTAAGGCACAGAAAATTACCTGCTTTGTATGCTCTCCATCGGCGAAGTCTTCTGGGAACTTGGGTGATGTAGGCTAAAAGAGTAGAGCATGCAAATCAGCAAGGCCTTAGTCAAAGCCTTTGTTCACCACGAGTAAGGAAACCAAAGCACACATTAAAACTTGCTAAGGTGGAAAGACTGAAGAGACAGCTTCTTCACGCCCTCTGCCCCTCTCCTAATACACGCAGTTATTAATACAGACTACTCACACGACTGCTTAGCTTATAGAGTTCACCTCCTCTGAGGACAAACTTCAAACAAATTTAATCATTTCATAGAAATGCAAAAAGTTTTATAAAACACATAGTGAAGAAAGGTTAAAACCCCACCAAATTATCAAGATCAATTAAGAAAAAACTTAATCTGGATCTGGAGTTTAAGGTCATTCCCAGGTACACAGCAAGTCTGAGGCTACCTTAGGCCACACTAGACCCTGTCACAAAAGACAAGACAAAATGAAATAAAACACAACACTGGATGAACACATTTAGATCGTTCTAAAATCTCCCTAAATGCTCACTTTTCTGGCAAACAGAACCTCAATTACAAGATTAACCTGATAGCTTAGATATTCTTGAAAGGAAGGAACAAACATAAATTTCAGACTAAAGAAAGGGACAGACTCATCTAAGAGTATTCTAATAAGAAAAGTGACAATAATCACTTCCTCGACCTACACTTCACAACTAGCTACCCACATGCTACTGTCAGAAAAGTAATTCAATGGTTGTCCAAAATTGCCATAGTAGTTATTTTTAAAAAATATTTCATTATTTTTAATTTTGTGTATGCATGAGTGCTTGTGGAGTTATAAGTATGTGAGTGCTGGTGTCCACGGAAGCCAGAGGCATTGGATCCCTCTGGAACTAGAGTTACAGGAGGCCAGGTCCTTGGGTCCTCTGCAAGAGCAGTATGTGCTTTAACTGCTAAGCCTCCTATCCATCCCTACAGGAGTGCTCTTATAGTATATATTATTTGCTTGTTAACCATTTCTTTTTTTTGAGACAGGATCATATAGCCCAGGCTGGCCTTGAGCTTGATCCTCAGACTTGTCTACCAGATGCTGGAATTATAAGCTTGTACCACTATGCCTAGCTTGGTGTATGTGATTTAATTTAACAAATATGCTTGCTTGCCTCTGCTCTGTAAAGGCTGAGGAAGGCCTTCCATGTCTGATGTTCATGTATAATAGAGTCTAAATCACCCAAATCATATTTTTCACTTTCACTTTGATGCCATTTTCTTATGGGTACTCTTGGCCTCACATCCTGTACACTAGTCCCTAGGAGCTCAGATAGTAACAGAGGAAAGGGTTAATTTCAAGATAAGTAGAAATTTCATTGGGCGGGGGATCCAAACCTCAAGTGACTGGTAAAAAAAAAAAAAAAAAAAAAAAGAAAAAAAAATATATATATATATATATATTTAAGACAGGGTCTCCTTGTAGCCCCAGCTGGCCTGGAACTAACTATATAGACCAGGCTGGCTTCAATCTTACAGAAATCCGCCTGCCTCTGCCTTGTAAGTGCTGGGATTAAAGGCAAGTACTACCATGCTTGGGTCTACGTGACTGATATTTCTGAGAGCCATGTTCACACTGTGTTTTTGCCTATCTTAGTGGTGACCACACTGAACTCTGGGCTTCATGCATGCCAGGCAGGCAAGTGCCGTGCAACACAGGCACATTTCCAGCCCTCAGACCCATTTAGCCTTTGGGTACTTTGGTTTCCTTTATGTGTTCCCAAACCAGGTTCCTTCAATATGAATCTTCTCTTCACTGAAGCATGTTGACAGAGGTAGATTTTTACTTATCAGAACATAGAACAATCCATGCTCACAATCTTATCTATTCAAACTGCTATATTAACAACTTAAAAGGGTGACTTTTCTTGTTCTGAAGATGTTTTCACTGCAAATGGGAGAACTGAGTATATCTTAAAATTTTTAATTTGGGGCTGGAGAGATGGCTCAGCAGTTAAGAGCTCTTGTAGAGGATCAGGGTTCGATTCCCAGCACCCACATGGCGGCTAAAAACTGCTTTTGAGCTGGGTGTGGTGGTGCTCGCCTTTAATCCTAGCACTTGGGAGGCAGAAGCAGGTGGATCTCTGTGAGTTCAAGGCCAGCCTAGTCTACAGAGTGAGTTCCAGGCCAGCTGGGACTAAAGAGAGACCCTGTCTCAAAAAAATTTTTAATTAAAAAAAAAATTTTTTTTTTTTGGTCTTTTTCGAGACAGGGTCTCCCTGTAGCCCCAGCTGGCCTGGAACTCACTTTGTAGACCAGGCTGGCCTTGAACTCACAAAGATCCGCCTGCCTCTACCTCCCAGGTGCTAGGATTAAAGGCGTGCGCCACCACGCCCGGCTTTAATTTAAAATTTTATGCATATTAGTACTTTGTCTGCATGTGTGTACAGTGTCCAAGTAGGCCAGAAGAGGGCATCAGATCCCCTGGAACTGGAGTTACTGATGGTCGTTAGCTACCATGTGGGTGCTAGGAACCAAACTCAGGTCTTTTTCAATAGCAGCCAGTGGTCTTAACTGCTGAGCCATGCTCCAGCCTAGAACTTAATATCTTGGCTTGTGTCAGCAAGTGAGTCATTAAGATACAGTAGGCAGCCAGGCTTGGTGTCACACAACTTGTAATCCCAGCACTTGGAAGGCTGAGGCAGAAGGATCTCATGTTTTAGGCTAGCCTGAGCTACAGATTGAGACTGTGAAAAAATTACCACAGATAGCCTCTTCTATATCATGAATACCAGAAAAAAGTCCTGCCTCAAATTCTGATCTCCATGTGAGGCTGAAGATACGGGTAATTTAAGCACCAAAAAATCCAATACCTACATCTCGAAGTTGGTTGAGAACAAAGATTCTTTCTGAGGCTGTCACCATGGGGTGATAGGACATCTCAAAGAAGATGATTCCCAAGCTGAAGAGATCCACTTTCTGTGGAGAAAACAGAATTGTATTTAGAGAGCTCAGATAGGAGGTATAATTTATAGGAACTTGGAGTTCAGCACAGTTAGCTGGAATGAAGTATACCTAAGTGTAAAGCAAGCCATACTAGAAAAATGTTCTAAAACAACTCTTTAGATCTGTAACTTTTTAGAACAAATCACTGAAATTTTCACTGTGAAATGATCACGAAAGTTAATATGTCCTTTTTTTGTGTGTGTGTGTGTGAACAATGTGCAGGAATATAGTACTTTACTACAAACTGTAGTCTCTATGCTGTATATTACATTTCCAGAATTTATTAATCTTATAATTGAGTTTGTACTTTCTGACCAGTAAACCCCCCTTCCCTCTACAAAGCCCCTGTAAACCACCATCCTTCGTTACTGAGTCAGACTTTTATGTAGAGTCTACTTTTTTTAAATTTTTTTATTTTATTTTTATTTTTTATTTTATTATTATTTTTTTTTGTCTTTTTGAGACAGGGTCTCCCTGTAGCTCTGGCTGTCCTGGAACTCACTCTGTAGACCAGGCTGGCCTCAGACTCACAGAGATCCGCGTGCCTCTGCCTCCCAAGTGCTAGGATTAAAGGCATGCGCCACCACGCCCGGCATTTATTTATTTCTGTATGTGTATCAATGTACTGTCTGCATGCAAGTTTGTGCACCCGTGTCGTGCAATGCTGCAGAGGTCAGAAGAGGGTGTCGGATTCCCCTGGAACTGGAGTTCTCCTGGAATTGGAGTTTCAGACGGTTCTCGGCCGCCATGTGGGTGCTGGGGATTGAACCTGGGTCCTCTGTAAGAGCGGTCGGCGCTCTTAACTGCTAGGCCATCTCTCCAGCCCCCTTTTTATTATTTTTTAATGTGTATGAATGTACTGTCTGCATGCAGGTTTGTGCACTCATGTTGCGCAATGCTGCGGAGGTCAGAAGAGGGTGTCGGATTCCCCTGGAACTGGAGTTAAAGACAGTTCTTAGCCGCCGTGTGGGTGCTGGGAATGGAACCTGGGTCCTCTGCAAGAGAAGTCAGTACTCCTAACCTCTGAGCCATCTCTCCAGCCCTGAGTCTACATTTCAATGAGATCATGCAACACCTGCCTTCCACTGTCTGGCTTATTTCACTTAACACAGTATCTTCCAGGTTCATCTCTCACCATAGATGGCAGGATTGGCTTCTTTTCTAAGACAAATATTTCTCTGTGTGTGCAAACCACATTTCTCTTTTCCTTGTTTTCTCAATGCTGGGGTGGAACCCCGGACCTTGAACATGGCAGGCACATGGCTGGCACATGGCTATACCACATTTTCTTTATTCATCAGTCAACTGATACATTGATTTCATACCTTGACTACCAGGAAAAATGGTGGAGTGACTAGAACAAGTGACTAGGCATGAGTGGCTCGAGATAGTCATGTTTTACACATCCCCGAGTTGCTGGGGCTATGTAAGTTGTGGTTGGGTTTTTGTGTTTTATGTTGCTTAATTGGCTTTTGTTTGGGGGGAGCTTTTGTTTTTTGTAGGAATGGGTTATAAAATAGACATAATCTAGACTAATGAATTTTAATTAATCTGGACAAGCTTACTGAGCCATGTGCTCTGGGGACCTGGGCACTTGATCGTGTTTCCCCGGGAAGCTCAATTTGCTACTCCACCCAAAATGATAATGAGTGAATGAGGGTATGCTTGAGAATTAATGTCTCAAAGCACAGAAAGGCAGAGTGCCAATCTTCATTGGAAGACAACCTTCACTGAAAACATGAAGACTGAGAAAGGATGCTTGACTTTGTGTCTATGAGGTAGTCTAGAACGAGAGATAAAAAGGCCAGATTGTCTCATAAGGGTGGATTCAAGCTTGTACTGCCCCAATTGAATAAAATTATGGGTGAGGCCTGACTTGAGGACACAGTTCCAGAACACAGTTCCAACAGCAAGTTTCCAGGAAGAATTCCAAGAGTTTGGACCCATTCATAAAAACTAAGGGTCGGGGGCGGGGGCTGGAGAGATGGCCTAGCGGTTAAGAGCGCCGACCACTCTTGCAGAGGACCCGGGTTCGATCCCCAGCACCCACATGACGGCTGAGAACCGTCTGAAACTCCAATTCCAGGAGAACTCCAGTTCCAGGGGAATCCGACACCTTCTTCTGACCTCTGCGGCATTGCACGACATGGGTGCACAGACCTGCATGTAGACAATACATTCATACACATACAGAAATAAATAAAAAAAAATTAAAAAAAAAACCAACAAACTAAGGGTTGGTGTGTTTTATTCAGTAGCTATAATGTAGCATGGTAACACTACAGTTTCTGACACAAGGTCTCATGTAGCTAAGGCTGATCCTCAACTTCCGCTCCCCGTCTCTGCTTCCCAACTCTAGGACAAGAGGTGTGTGTCACCATACTCAGCTTTAATTTCCTGAGCATTCTCCAGGATTCTTTCCACAGTGACTGCACCATCTACCCTCCCACCACCAGTGTTCAAGGGTTCCCTGTTCTATCATCTTCATGCTCATTCCTTCATGACCTTCTGGTCATAGCCAACACTTGGGAGGTGCAAGCTCACTGCTTTTGATCTGCATGTCTGCTTGTTAGTGATCTGAAGCCTCTCATCATATACCTGTTGGCTGTCTGTATATCCTCTTTGGGAAATTTTCTGTTTGGATCCTTGGCCCACTTTTGATTGGGTTTTTGTTTGATTTTTATTTAATTTTTGCTTTGAGTTGTATGACTACTTTATGCATTTCTCATATTAGCCTCTTACTGAGTACATTTTCTCCTGCTCTGGAATTGCTTTTTTTAAAAATTTTAATTTATTTTCGTATGTGTATGAATGTACTGTCTGCATGTAGGTTTGTGCACCTGTGTCGTGCAATGCCACAGAGGTCAGAAGAGGGTGTCGGACTCCCCTGGAACTGGAGTTAAAGATGGTTTTCAGCTGCCATGTGGGTGCTGGGGATCGAACCTGGGTCCTCTGAAAGAGCAGTCGGTGCTCTTAACCGCTAGGCCATCTCTCCAGCCCCTGGAATCGTTTTTTAAAATTATTTTTCTTCTTGACTTGCACTTGTTTTTTTCCTAGGGTTATTCATGTGGTCTTTCTGTTGGCTTCTCCTGTCCTTACTAGTATGGCCTTGCAGGCAGTAGCTGACCTATGGTGTCAGTGGTCTGTTTCTTCCTTTGTGTGTGTGTCTTTTTGAGACAGGGTCTCTCTGTAGCCCCTTCTGGACTAGAATTCTGTCTCTCTCTCTGTTTCTCACACACACACATATACATACAACAAAACAAAACAGTTATAATTTTCAAGGAGGTGGTTGAGAGAAATCGTGGCTCTCTCTCCTGACCTCTTGTTCTGTCTCTGCAAGGGTAGGAATCTGCTTTGGAGCCCACTGCCTGCCTGATACATTTTAATGCAGCTATAACTCTTGCTGTAAGTGATCTCACCCACCGTCACAGCTTTAAATCTCTCCCATGTGCCGACAGCTCTCAGATTTATGCCTCTGACTCTGAACTCTTCTTTGAACTAGTCTTGGGTCTCTAACAACCCACTGGACGTCTCAATTGGATTCTGAATCAGGCATTTCAAAGCAACAGACCTTGAACTGGATACCCCTGACATCTTTTCCCTCTTTCCTGTGCCTTTCTCAAGCTTTCCAAACCCCAATCATCTACCCTCCAGGCAGAAATCAGAGTCTGAACTTTCCTTCCCTTCCCTCTCTCCACATCAGGAAGCTTTCATGGCTCTTCCCTTCTCTCCCACTTCTTCCCATTGCTCCTGCTGGTATCACAGTGTCAGCCACTTGCCGCCATATCTGGATTTCTGCAAAGCAAACTCACATAAGATTCTTTAGTGGCTCCCTTCAAATAAACTCCCACTCCTTGTCCTGTTTTTTCCCGCCCAGAGTGACCTGACGCCTGCCTGCTTCCTCAGCTTCACTGCATGCCTCTCGCCCTGTCGCTCACCAGGCTGCAGTGTTGACCTTCTTTTTCTAAGCGTCAAGCTCTGTCTCCCTTGGGGCTTCTGTGTATGCCTGCTGTTTCCTCCGCTTCAACCGGCCCTTATGCTCTAGCTTCTAACTGTGCATGGCTTGTTCCCTGCATTTTTCTTTCACTGCTACTGACAGCACCTAGGGCCTTGCACATGCCAGGCAAGTATCCTGCCAACTGAGCTGCATCTCCAGCCCTGGCTTGTATCATCCTTTATTCTAAAGGCCATCCTCTTAAGGGTTTAGGGATGTCTCAATGGTAGAGCACTTGCCTAGAATGTATAAGGTCCTTTTTGTGGCTCCCGGCACTAAAAAAAAAAAAGTCTGAATGACCTTCAAGGGACCCTACTACGCCTTTCTACACAACTCTTCTTCATGGTCCTCATCACAGTTTAGGATGGCTTCTGTTACTTTTCCTTGCTGACTGTCTCAGTTCATCCATCAGTGGGTCAGCTCCCCGAGTGCTGGGGCCACCACTGTCTTACTCTTTGCTCCATGTGTTCCTGACCTGGACAGGGGAATTGCATAGGGTTAGCTCACAGACTTGGGATGGACAGAAGGACTGTAAGGTCCTGCAGCAACCATGGCAACGTCAGTTCCCACCTGTGGATGCCATGTGCTCTGCCTAGAGTGGGTCAGCAACTGTTCTTGACCATTTTTTTTTCTTTTTGGTCTTTTCGAGACAGGGTCTCCCTGTAGCCCCAGCTGTCCTGGAACTCACTCTGTAGACCAGGCTGGCCTCAATCTCACAAAGATCCGCCTGCCTCTGCCTCCCAAGTGCTAGGATTAAAGGCGTGCACCACCACACCCAGCTTGTTCCTGACCATTTTAACCGTAACTAAACCTTGAGTGTTCTGATCTTGATGCTCTTACTAGTGATTTGCTCTTCAGCCTGTCCCCCCCAAACTGTGTACCTGGTTGTATGCGGACTTGGTGCTTCCTTGGACCTCAGGACTTACATATAGTGCAGTGCCAACCATGCCAGTCAAACGGCCTATATGGAGAAAAACAGGAAGACTGGTTCAGCAAGGGGACTGCAGATAAGGCAAGTTGTTGTTGTCAGTGATAGTATTGTTTTTTAGTGCTAGAGGATTGAACCCAGGTAAGTGGCACTGAGGTACACCCTACAGGCTAGATAAGGAAAATTAAAAAGGGGAGGATACTTTTTCCCTCCTTTTTATACTTATTTAAGTGGGTGTGGTGTGTTGGGCGCACATATGGAGGTCTGAGAACAACTTGTAGGGGTTGGTTGTCTCCTTCTACCATGTGGTTCCAGGGATTAGACTCAGGTTATCAGTCTTGGTGGTATCTTTACCCCTGAGTCATCTCCTGACCCAAAAGACAAGGGCTTCTTAATAGGGAGGCCTGATTTGTTAACCATCTGCAGTGCTCACAGGGAGGAAAAGTCAGCAGTTAATTGAAGTCCTACATAGCCCCACACAGAGATGGGGACCAGAGGAGATCTTAGGCAGACCAGGGAACCCCACAGGACCACTTGGGGTTGGTCAAAGTAGAACTTTGGGTCCTCAGGAACCCATTATTTTTCTAACCAAAGCTCTTATATTTCTGAGTAACAGTGAGAAAGAAAAAAAAATTAAGAGAGTGTCATAATGGGCTAGTGAATAATTTCAATTTGATTTAGAATAAAGCATTTATAAGTAAAAGGAAGGTTTCAGGTGAAGAAGTTTTGTGGCCTACTTTTAAACACATCAATGAAATAGTCTTCTGGATTTACCTGAAGGGTCTGACTTGGTCACGTCATCTCCTGCCTGATCATCCTGTTTGCCATCAGTCTAAAAACATAGGTAAAGTAAAAAAGTAAATAAAAACACACCATTGCATTCCATAGAAGTGGCTCATCCCTTTCTAAATAGAGACCAAAAAGCTAACATGGACCTAAGAATAAGTTATACAATGCTTTTGTGAGCTTATTTACTTTTCTTTTTTTTTTTCATTTAGCTAACCCATTTAAGCAAGGCTCAAAGGAAACTTAATGAAAACCTGTGAGGAAGAGCAATTCACTAGCCAGCTCTCTTCAGGACAAAATACCCAGAACTGTATAGAAACTAATTTATGTTCACACTGCAAACACCAAGAACAGAATCTTCTTACCAGGAAGCCTAAGAGTATTAAAACAATTTAAAAAGGAGTATTAAGCCGGATATAGTGGTGCACACCTTTAGTCCCAGCACTCGGGAGGCAGAGGCAGATGGATCTCTGTGAGTTCAAGGCCAGTCTGGTCTACAGAGCAAGCTCTAGGACAGCTGGGACTAAAGGGAAACCCTGTCTCAAAAAAAAAAAAAAGTATTAAAGTAGTAGCAAAACTTTTCCAGGGCTACTATGTTTTCAAGGTCAGTTTTTGCTATTTTTTCACTAAGGCTGGTCACCAAGTTGGCCCCATCGTCAATTGCTGCTCACCTTCGCTAAGCAGCACCTCCTCTCTACACTCTACCAGTCATGCCCCAGGCTGCAGCCTAGACCAGGACGGTGGTGACGTCCCCCAGGCTGCAGGCTGGACCAGGACGGTGGTGACGTCCCCCAGGCTGCAGCCTGGACCGGGACGGTGGTGACGTCCCCCACGCTGCAGCCTGGACCGGGACGGTGGTGACGTCCCCCACGCTGCAGCCTGGACCGGGACGGTGGTGACGTCCCCCACGCTGCAGCCTGGACCAGGACGGTGGTGACGTCCCCCACGCTGCAGCCTGGACCAGGACGGTGGTGACGTCCCCCACGCTGCAGCCTGGACCAGGACGGTGGTGACGTCCCCCACGCTGCAGCCTGGACCAGGACGGTGGTGACGTCCCCCACGCTGCAGCCTGGACCAGGACGGTGGTGACGTCCCCCACGCTGCAGCCTGGACCAGGACGGTGGTGACGTCCCCCACGCTGCAGCCTGGACCAGGACGGTGGTGACGTCCCCCACGCTGCAGCCTGGACCAGGACGGTGGTGACGTCCCCCACGCTGCAGCCTGGACCAGGACAGTGGTGACGTCCCCCACGCTGCAGCCTGGACCAGGACGGTGGTGACGTCCCCCACGCTGCAGCCTGGACCAGGACGGTGGTGACGTCCCACAGAGGTCTGCACTGCCACTGCTCTCGCCTGCCTTCTGGTTCTACTTTGCTGACAAGTCTTTGAGACATGATGAGCTACTGGTTCATGAATTTTCCCAAGGTCATGGCACAGAGCAACAACAAGGCTCTGTCGGGGTCAGTGGGACCCCAAGCCTCTTCTTTTGATCTTTCTCATATGACTTCCAAACATTAATAATGACACCATGGAATTGGAATGGATACCTGAACCTTGTGTGATCCTGGACTGGCCCTCCCAGGGTTTTATGTTTTTTTAAAATTATTTTTAATTATTTTATGTGTCTGAGCATATTCCCTACATGTGTGTAAGTGTACCCATGTCGCACAGTGCTCTTGGAGGTCAGAAAAAGGCATCAGATCTCCTGGAACTAGAGTTACGAATTGTTAGCCACCATATAGGTGCTGGGAATCAAACCCAGTTCCTCTGCAAGAAACCAGTGCTTATTTAACATGTGAACCAATCTCTCCAGCCCCAGGATTTAGGTTTTTGAGCCTGATTTCGTTTTTTTTTTTTTTTTGGTCTTTTTGAGACAGGGTCTCCCTGTAGCCCCAGCTGTCCTGGAACTCGCTCTGTAGACCAGGCTGGCCTTGAACTCACAAAGATCCTCCTGCCTCTGCCTCCCAGGTGCTAGGATTAAAGGCTGCGCCACCACACCCGGCTTGAGCCTGATTTCTGAAAGCTAACAAAAGCTTCTCAAGTGTAAAGCATCTTGCCAAGTGCCTAGCCTGAGAGACCAAAATACCAAGTCATTTCATAAAGTGTCATAGGGCTTTAACCTAAATATTGTTCATAAACTAACCTCATGTCCCTAAGTTCAAAGCCTAAGAGCTCACTTCATCATGCTCCTTCAGACTCGCCTCCCTACTGGGGGGGTGGGGGGGTGGCACAGCCAGACTCAGGAGGCCCAACACTGTCTCCTCAAACTTCCAGAACCATTAAGGGACCCAGACCATTTTCAGCCTGATTTAAAAAAGACTCACAGCAAAGGCTAGATGGTCTGTTGCCAAACCAAAATCACCTATTTTCACATGGTCGTCAGAATCCAAAAAAATGTTGACAGGCTTCAAATCCCGGTGAATCATTCCCTGTTGGAAGAAAACAAAGAAAACAATTGCTTTCTGCATAGAGCTGAGCATTTTATCTGCTTCTGGATTTGAAAGGCCTACTGTGTAATGACAACTGGATGAGATCTTTTTTGGCTGATCATTTGGTCCAGGTGTCTAGTCACTGGAATGTTCCCTGAGTCTCCTGACCCCTCTCCAGCATCTCCCCTTTTCCCCAGTGGTCTGGAGCAGGAGCCATCCAAGGGTTCCCTGTGCCCTTCACAGCCTCCTCCACCACCTTCATGTTGCCTTCTCCTCTGCTGCTCCAGGAAACACTGCTCTGGCCAGGAGCCCCTTCTATGCTTTTTTCTGCTCCTTTCTTTGCACTGCTGCTGCCCAAGACTTTAACCCATTCTTCCCCTCATTCCAATCATACAAGCACCACCCCTTTCATGAGTTATGCACATAATTCTAACAAAGGGAGTTTAGACCTCCCACATCTAAGAGGGACTCAATGATCTGGTCACACAAATCCTATTTTCTCCTCCTCCTAAGGGCTCACCCTCTTTATGCCAGAAAATACTAACTATAATTAAACTCTTCCTTGTCCAATCTTCCAGGACTATATGAAGGCAAATTCTGGTTCTAAGAATGAGATGCCCCTCTCAAGCATGTAGTTGCCTTGTAGATGAGGCTGCCTATGTAGCAGTGCCAGAGGCCCAGCAAATGGTCTGCAGAGACTGAGCAAACCAGCGAGAAAGGAGGTACTACAGAGCAGGTCCCAGGTCCCGGAGACAGCACCACAATGAAACTTCTGATGGTGCTTAGAATTCCTTTTTATTTTCTACCTTACAAATTATGCTTCTAAATAAAAATTTCTAAATTAGCTATGCAAATTATAGCTCTGGCTTCTCAGCATTAATATTGTACAGGATATCTGATGTTCATGTAAATTGAGACAAAGGAAAAAAACATCTTTTTACTGGTTGATGGATTAAATAATCTCATTTTTAGTTTTTTCAAGAGTTTTTTCCATTATTTTGATTATATTTCTCTGTGTCTGTGTGTGGATATGTGCACATGGGCACAGGCTCTGGAGAGAGTAGGGCCATCAGAGCCCCTGGAGCTGGAGTTACAGGCGATTGTCAGCTTCCCAGTGTAGGTGCTGGGAACTAAGGGCCACAGTCTCCCCTTGCTAAGCAGCTTTCTGGTTTCTCCATGTTCCTAGGAAGCATAGCACTAGGCCAATTAGAACCAAATTTGCATTTATTAATCACATTCTTCAATCAAAGAATTCTCTTCAACATTTATACATGTCTAAATATTCTTCAAAGGAAGAAATATTTAGACATGTACAAATGTTATTTAGACATGTGCTAACTTTCTGTAAAGGGCCAGAGAGCAAATACTTTGGGCCACTCAGCTAGGTAGTCTATATTGTAACTATGCAAATATGCTGTTATGACAAAATACAGCCGTAGGCAAATGAGCATGGCTTTGTTCCAATAAAACTTTATTGATGGACAATGAAATTTTAATTTCATGTCATGAAGCATTATTCTTCTTTAGAGTGTTATAACCACTACAAATTAAAAGCCATTCTCGGGGCTGGAGAGATGGCTCAGTGGTTAAGAGCACTGGGTGCTCTTGCAGAGGACCTAGATTTGGTTCCCAGTACACATATGGCAGCTAATAACCATCTATAGCTCCAGCCCCAGGGGAATCCAGCACTCTCTTCTGACCTCTGCAGGCACTGCTTGACATGGGTGCACTTATATACATGCAGGCAATACATTATTACACATAAAATAATAAAATATTAAAAAATTAAAAGTCATTCTTAATTTAAGGCCATTTAAGAATAGGCATGAACTAGATTTCCTGATTCCTGCCCTTTTGGTGTTTTCTACAGGCTTTAACACTGGGTACTGTTTCTTGTCTTTTGATGCTTCATTCTATGACCCACAAAAATTGATTATTTCAGGCTGGCAAATATCAGCCAAGCCTGATAGCCTGAGTTCAGTCCCCAGAACTTACATGGTAGAGGGGAGAACCAAATTCTGAAAATCATCTTCTGATCTCCACATATATATGGTGGCATTCACACCCCCCCCCAAGAATAAATAAATGTAAAAAAAAAACAAACCTGGATTATTTTGGGGCAGTATTTAAGAGCACAGACTGCTCTTGCAGAAGACCTGCGTTCAGTTCCCAGCACCCACATAGTGGCAAACAACTATCTGTAATTCCAGTTCCAGGGGATCTGATGCCCACTTCTGGCCTTTGAAGGCACTGCATGCACATGGTGCACTTACATACATGAAGGCAATATACTCATCAACATAAAACAAAAACAAATTTTATTGCACCTATAGTTTTCTCCATTTTGTCCTCCATTCTCCTATTTAATTTTTAATAGAAATTTACATAAATAGAGGCAGGAGAGATGGCTCAGCATTTGCTGTACAAGTGTGAGGATCTGAGTTTGACCCCCAGCTTCCATATAAAAGATGGCTGTAGAGGCATGCACCTGTAGCCTCAGTGTGAGAGGAGGGCAGCAGAAACAGATGGATCTTGAGAGCTTGCTGGCCAGCCGGTCTAGCTGAAATGATGAGCTCCAGGTTCAGTGAGAGACCTTATCTCAAAAATAAAGTGGAGAGGATCAGAGGCATAGAGACTAGTGCTGATCTCTAGGCTCCACGTGTGGATGCATGGGTGAATGTAACCCCAAATACACCTGTGCATGCATACACACACACACACACACACACACACAATTTATGTAACTGTAAGTATCTAGACATGAAATGCTATAAAGTTTACTTTCTCATGGATATAAGCTAATCCATCCAGAATCTCTCGAAAAAGCCTCCAGAGCCGGTTGGTGTCTCGGAATAGTCCCTGGTCAATGGTGTCACGTAGAGTGCTCTTTTCACAGTACTCCATCTACAGAAAAGAACAAACCAGGCAGGACATAATTACATCAAAAGTATGAATAAGGAGGATAACTGCAATCACTGGAATGATCCATGTGAAAACTTATAACAAGGATTTTAAACAGTTATGAAAAAATTGTACTTTTTACACAGAACAAAACAAAACAAACCCAAGAGTATGGAAAAAAAAATACCTTGAGGAACAGGGATATAGCTCAGTTGTACAGTGACATTTAAGCATTCATGAAGCTCTGAGGTCAATCCCCAGCACCTAAGATCCTACCCCTAAAACCCTTAAGGACAAATAGGCATTTATTAATATTAATAACCAACAGTACTAAAGAGTGTGCTAGGGTAAACATACACACACACATACATACAAACACATACATACACACACACACACACACGCGCGCGCACGCATATATGAAATGTTAGTACCTAATATCTTTTGTCCGAAGGGACTGAACCTAGGGTCTCCTGCACGCTAGACTAGACGCCTGTACCATTGCACAGCTGTGCCTTCTACCTTGTTTACTTATTCATCTAGTTAGTTATTATTTTTTGTCTTTTTGAGACAGGGTCTCCCTGTAGCCCCAGCTGGCCAGGAACTCACTATGTAGACCAGGGTGGCCTTGATCTCACAAGAGATCTGCTTGCCTTTGCGCCTTGAGTACTGGGATTAAGGGTGTGCACCACCAGGACTTATTATTATTATCATCATCATCATTAGTAGTAGTATTATTAATATAACTGCTTATTTTTATTTATTTATTTTTGGTCTTTTCGAGACAGGGTCTCCCTGTAGCCCCCCAGCTGTCCTGGAACTCACTCTGTAGACCAAACTGGCCTTGAACGCACAGAGATCCACCTGCCTCTGCCTGAGTGCTGGGATTAAAGGCATGTGCCACCATTCACGGCATAACTGCTTATTTTTAAAAGATCTCATTTGTTTAAAATCCTTGTCACAAATATGAGAACTGAGACCATAATACAATATTATTGTACAGAGTTGCTCCCAGTCTCAAACTCTAAGTAGGCGAATTATCCTAATGATGTCATTAGCTTTGCCTGTACATTAAGGACATTATACCTATGAAAGCATTCAAGCAGAGGCTCCTTCTCACCCTTTCTTGGGTGTATTAATAGACCATCATTCAAACCCCAGGTGAACAGAGAGCATCTGACTGAAACAACTTCTGGTTACTAGGGTGGAGATTTCTCATGCAGAAGGGTAGTACTGTTTTTAAAGAGGAAGATCAGCCTTCATCCTCTCCTCAGAATCATTGCTGGCAAATTCTGAGTCATCTTGTAGGCCTCAGCCAGAGCCTCCAGAAACCCCATGAGTCCAGACCAGATCTCCTGCAGCTCCCACATGAACCCACTTCACTAGGATTGTTTAGAAAAAAGACATGCAGATAGCCAACAGCAATTAAGTGCAAACAGCTTGAATCTGTGTCAGTGGTACCTCAAATATGTTTATGTTAGGGACTAAAACTGGTCCCAGCCCCAGAAAGGCAATAACCTAAGCTGGCTCTTGAGATACTCTGACTTGACAGAGGGTTCCTTTTCTGCACAATACTGGATGTCACCCTGAAAGACCAGCCTATTTGCAGAGAAGACAAGAGTATTAACAGTGCCCCATGGTCCTATTCAATGAGGTACAGGAAATATCTTTTCTTTGGTATATGGCTGTCACTCTACTGACAGAGGCCAAGGCTGTCTAGCAGGCTACTGCTCAGGCATGGAAGCAGGCCAAAGCCTGAGCTTTCTTCCACTGGAACTGGCTTGCCTGTGGCTCTTCTGTGCTCTGAAGTTCCCACATATGCCACTTTGCTTAAAGTCACACAGGTATTTGTTTTGCTTGTACAAGTAAGCACATAGAACTTTGCTGTTTAGATCCAGTTATCTGACAAAGTGAAAATCATCCCCAGTCTAGCATTTATGGGATTCAGATAGTTATAAGCACTTCATACATTTCATTAGTTAGTTGCTACAAGTCTATCAGACAGTTATAAATTTGGGAAACTGAGGCATAAAAAAAGCTAAAGAATCTCATCTGGGCTCACACATGATGACAGGGTACAGCCTGAATCCAGAGCAGCTCTATGGCAGGCACCTCCCAATACTCTTTGGGAAAGGATGTGTTCAAGGCTGGGAGGGGGGAGGCCTCTATGCTATAACCTCTCTGGCCAATTAATCTTTGGCAGTGCTGGATAGCTCTCTTCTGCTCATTATCTTGTGGAAATATCTTGGAACATGCCCCTGACAATCACTGCAAGCTCCCACATCGCCAAGCTGCAGTCCAGGACCTCACCTGGATATACAGGTAGTGCACAGCCTCAGTGCTCGCCGATGGCTCGCTCTCATGGCAACTCTCCTTTTCATTGCAGTCTTCATCCTAAACCAGGAGGAACATACAGGAACTCAAACTGGGGGCTGAAATTAACAAGAGTATCACTGTCTCCAAGAACTTGTGCCCCTCCCCCAATCCCCTTTCATGGCCACCATATTGCCTTAGGGGGGTTACAGAGAAGAACACAACCACTGTCCTTTACAAGCGCACAGCAATTTTAAGGCAAGTTTGTTCTAACCGGAAGCTGCTGTATAGCTTACAGATCTTTATTGAAGACAAGTAATGAACAGACTCCTTGTTGGGTCTTATAGTTGAAGGCCTATGTGTAAGAAGGGCAGGATGCATATAGCTTCAGCACTGACAGGATGTCTTCCTTTGCTGGGATTTCTGAGTTCAGTTTTCATGTGCTCATACCATCAAAGGGCACACTGCCATCTTTGCTATTCCCTCGAAGCCCTTAGCTGCTGCTTCTTCACATGGCTAACTTGTTTACCCCTATAGGCAATTTTCTTCCTAATACATGGTACCTTTAAAAATGCTATTTTCTTGGGGCTGGAGAGATGGCCTAGTGGTTAAGAGCACCGACTGCTCTTTCAGAGGACCCGGGTTCGATCCCCAGCACCCACATGGCGGCTAAGAACAGTCTGTAACTCCAATTCCAGGAGAACTCCAGTTCCAGGGGAATCCGAGACCTTCTTCTGACCTCCGTGGCATTGCACCATACAGGTGTACAAACTTACATGCAGACAGTACATTCATACACATACAGAAAAAAAAAAAACCTTAAAAAAATGCTATTTTCTTGCGGGGCGTGGTGGTGCATGCCTTTAATCCTAGCACTTGGGAGGCAGAGGCAGATGGATCTCTGTGAGTTCAAGGCCAGCCTGGTCTACAGAACTAGTTCCAGGACAGTCGGGTTGGTAGGGAGACCCTGTATCAAAAAGACCAAAAAAAAAAAGTCATTTCTTCTGATAGATGTATTTAAATATTTTTAACTTCAAGTAGGGAAAAGACATTAGTTAACATCTAACCATTCTGATTTTCTATCCTTCAATGAGAATGCCCGAGGGATACTGTCTTTAACTAAGCCAAACTGAGAGTATACATTTGATGTCCCCATAATAATTAAATATACAGCTAACACTAAAAAACACATATAACCTTTGCTCTAGCAGTTTAACTTATTTATGCTATTATTCTGGCTAAATTTATTATTAAATATTAAACCAAGAGGAGTTTAAGGTGACTTTAATTTATACACACACACACACACACCACTGAAGCTAGGTGTGATGGTGCATGCCTTTAATCCTAGCACACGGGAAGCAAAGGCAGGCTTTCTTTGGGATCTTGTTGTTGAGATCTTCTGAAGACAGTGTAAAAAATTACTTTGGGATGTATTTGGTTACTTTTAAAAGAGGGTTTTCAATGTTTTTTTTCCTTTCTTTCTTTTTTTGGTGCTTTTGAGACAGGGTCTCCCTGTAGCCCCATCTGCCCTGGAGCTCACTATGTAGACCAGGCTGGCCTTGAACTCACAGAGATCTGCCTGCCTCTGCCTCTCAAGTGCTGGGATTAAAGGCATGTACCACCACACCCAGCTCAGATGTTAGTTTCATGACATACCATGCTCTGAGTCAAAGGAGGTAATTTCTATTATGTATTTACCTGATTCTGACTTTTACTATTTTCATCTTCATTGTCAAATATGATGTCACTGTCGGAATCTGAAGCAGCCCTTAAAGAGAAATCGATAAAATCATTTATCAAAAAGCCAAAGCTAGCTGCATCACAGCAGCACTCAGTAGTATCAATCTGTGCATACCATGTGCTGGGTTTTATTCCTGTTATGCAAAACACAGAATACTTAAAAAGGAGCCATATTGTTTCCCAAAATAATGTAATTGCTGAGTTATGAGAAACGGTATCCAAATGGATGTGATAGAAGCCTTGAAGGTAAATGCTCAGGGCAGATTACTATTTTTTAATTTAAATTTTTATGTGAATGAATGTTTTGCCTGCTTATACCTAAGTGCACCTGTGCATACAGTACTGACAGAGGCCAGAAGACAGTGTGTCTGATCTCCAGGAACTGAAGTTACAGACAGTTATTAGCTGCCATGTGAGTTCTGGGAATTGAACTTGGGTCCTCTGCAAGAGCAGCCAGGACTCATAACCACTGAGCCATCTCTCCAGCCCCACTTCAGGCAGACTATAACATGGGATTTATTAATAGTTCAGGGTCATAATTATGAGCTCTGTGCCTTTTTGGGGAGCTGCAGTTAGTGCTGGATCAAAGCTGTAGCTCTTAAAATGGTCCAGAATTTGAGGCCCTTATCTAAAGAGATGTCCTGTTACTTTAACTTCTCTTAAATGTACTAAGGTAAAGTATTGGAGGTAATTTCTACTTTTGCTTTCTTTTGGGCCTGGTTATTGAAATCTTCTGATGACAGTCTAAAAAAAATTCCTTGGGGCTGGAGAGATGGCTCAGCGGTTAAGAGCACCGCCTGCTCTTGCAGAGGACCCAGGTTCAATTCCCAGCACCCACATGGCGGCTAAGAACCATCTTTAACTCCAGTTCCAGGGGACTCCGATGCCCTCTTCTGACCTCCGTGGCATTGCATGACACGGGTGGCACCAACCTACATGCAGACAGTATACTCATACACATGAAAATAAAAATATTAAAAATTAAAAAAATTCCTTTGGGTCGAATTTGGTTACTTTTAAAAGAGGGTTTCAGTGTATGTCTTTCTTAACAGGGTCAACACTGTGACTTTCTGAAAGAGTTCCCCTGGTCTAGGTGTGGTGGGATTAAGGACTGCTGCCTGCTGCCTGCTGCCCACTGCCCATGCCCGGAGCTGCAAATCACCAAGAGTGCTTACAGAAAGGACTGGGAGAAGACTCCATCATGTTCATCCTCGTCCTCATCCTCGTCGCTGCTGCTGGAGCCCTGGCCGGCCACTGGGAAGCGGGCGCTGGTGGAGCGCTCTGCTGACGTGCTCCATTCCACCGAGCTACTGAGGATGGGAGGTGGTGCTGCAGCCTCCACGCTGCCCAGCTCCTCTGTGTCGCCTGCTGCCTGCCCACTGGTGGCTTGGCCATCCTGGGCCGGGGGTCTCGAGTCTGGGGGTGGCGTCCCTGGTATAGCAGGCCGCTCATGGCGCTCAATCCAGGCATTGTAGTAGCGCACAATGTTCTCATGGTGAAGGCGTGACAGCAGTGTCACCTCTCCCTTGATCCTGCGGAAGTGCCGGCTGGCTGGGTTGATGGGGATGCGCTTCACAGCGTAGCAACAACCGTCTAACTTGTTCTGCACCTGCCAAGTAGTAGAAGAAGGAACCTGGTAAGGTCAGCAGCCCAGAACCTGTATAAAGTGTCCTTTAACACAGGATGCCATCAAACTCCCTATGTAGATTAAGACTAACCTTAACGCTGTACTCTCCTGCCTCTATCTCCCTGAGTGGTGAGATCAGAGGCACAAACCACCATGCTTGTCTTAATTATTGTTTTTCTTTACTGACAAATGTAGCATTTATTTTTTCCCTTTTCTTTAAAAAAAGTTAGATTAGCATATGAAGTAATGTTTCATTAATTTTAATGAAAATACCTGGTTTTCTGACATATATGCTACATAAATGCCTAAATTTTGGTTTTAAATTAAAAATAACTTAAAAAAATTTTAATTTATTTTATTTTATGTGTATGAGTGTTATGCCTGCATGTATGTTAAAGGCACCTATTTCATTCAGTGTCTAGGCAGGCCAGAAGAGGGAGCTGGATTCCCTGGAACTGGAGTTACTAGACATTAGCTGCCTAGATTCAAACCTGAGTCTTCTGGGAGAACAGCCAGTGCTCTTAACCATGAGTTATCTCTTCAGGCCCCGCCCCCATAACTTTTTAAAGTAAAAATTTGTATTTATTTATTTATTTATATGAATGTACTGTCTGCATGCAGGTTTGTGCACCTGTGTCGTGCAATGCCTTGATGGTCAGAAGAGGGTCTCGGATTCCCCTGGAACTGGAGTTCTCCTGGAATTGGAGTTACAGACGGTTCTTAGCCGCCATGTGGGTGCTGGGGATCAAACCCGGGTCCTCTGCAAGAGCGGTCGGTGCTCTTAACCGCTAGGCTATCTCTCCAGCCCAAGATACCAGTTTCTTTTATGAAAACATTCCAGTCTTTGTGTTTGTATGATGGTTAGTGTTGATGGTCAATTTAACCTGGGGATGCCTCTAGGCACGCCTGTGGGGATTATCTTTATTGATGGTTAGCAGAGGTGGGAGAGTGGGACCAGTCTCTGGGCAGGAAGGTCCTGGACTGCAGAAGAGGCCAACGTGAGCTGAGTACTCACATGCCTTCATCCTTTGCTCTGCTTCCTTAGCGCACAGACAATGGGACCAGCTGCTCTAAGCTCCAGCCACTGTCACTTCCCCTGCAATGTTTGACCTTAACAATCAATTGTAGACTGAAATAAATCTTTCCCTTAAGCTGCTAATGCCAGAGTATTTTATTACAGCAACAGAAACTGGGGCAGGGCGTGGGTTCATGCATCTTCAGGCGCACATGTGTGTGGGTGTGTATGGCGATGTGGAAAAGGGTTTGAGCGCTGGGCATCTTCACATGGAGAAAGCACAGGAGAAACATGGGGCTAAAAGATGCTTTTGTTAATTATACTGGCTCATCATTTTTAGCACTTGTAAGGAAATGAGGCTACATCAGACCCTTCCCCACCCCCTAAAATAGAAATGAAGTTTCTCAGTATTATAAATCCAAGAATCTAAAATTTAAAGACATTTAAGGAATTGATCAAAGTGACACTGTGAGCTAAAATCCTCTAAGAAATATGGTCTTTGTGACAGAATCCCTGCCTTGATTAAGACAGTCCCAGAAAAAAAAAGGCAAATGGTTTCCCTCATTTGTGGATGCTAACACCAAATCCCCAGTTGGCAGGCAAACTGAGCAACTTTATTATTATATTTCATTGTATCTGAAAGCAACTGTGCTATTCCAACGTGAATCTCTTAATGGGCTCTAGAATTGTCCTACCACTTGTATTCACACATTGTAATTACCATATATGGATGGAAGATATGTATTCATATTCTAAAAAAAATGTAAAGTTACATATCTTTTACCTGCATGCGACTTTACTGTCAAAATGTGAATCTCTAAATGTGTTTAGGAATCAACCTATAGTTTATTTTCAGAATTTGTAATTTTGATTTATGTGTGGAGTGTATATATGCATATTTTGGAATAATATAAAAAATGTGATGCATAAAGAAAAAAAAGATAGCCTCTCTTTCACTGTGAGAAAACATCTTTTGGTAAAGAGGCCTTCCACAGTAAAAGCGATGCTTCCAAGCTGGGCATGCTGGTGCATTTCTGCAGGAGTTCAAGGTTGTCCTTGGCTATATATAGAGTTTGAGGCCAACCTGGGGTATATATAAGACTATCTCAAAAGGTTGCTGGGATGTAGCTCAGTTGGTGGAGGGCTTGCTTAGCATCACAAACTTGTGAGTTCAACCTGTAGCACTGCATGAACCAGGCATGGTGGGGAAGGCCTGTAATTCTAGCACTGAGGAGGTGGAGGGAAGATGAGATGTTCATGGTCATCCTTAACTACAGAGTGTGTTAGAGCCAGGCTAGCTTCCATGAGACACTGTCCCAAAACAAAACAAGATCAACCAACAAAAAGGTTTGCTTTTCCCTAATACTCCCAGAACCCCAAACTCACACATGCTCCCCCTCTATACAGATCACTTTCATATGCAAAAATGGCATGTACCTCAAATAGACTTTAAAAATTTTAATCTGGGTCTCATAAGGTTTTAAAAAATACTTAAATTATATTAGAACAGCAGAATCCTCTCTCTATAAGAGACACATAATAAAATTCACCCAAACAGACTTCGATGGAGAAAGGGAGTCCTAACAACAGCACACCTTAAAAACACATCACTATTTTTCCTTTTCTGTAAGAGCTGGAAAATAAGAGGTATCAGGACCTTCGGGGTCACCTCCCAGTGTGATTCCATCTCGTTCTAACTTTGCAACCCTTTTCTCTATGGCAACTCTAATTGCAAATGGGAGAAAAAGAGGACAATTTTCTTCCTGGACCACAGCACACAAAAATGTTCTTTACGCAGAGGTCCCGACTCCACTCAGAAAGCTTACAGTCATGTGTTTTGACATTACTGCCCTGTGTCAATCAAGGACACAGAATGATGAATTTTTAATGTGTCCAGGGTAACTGTAAATAAAGGCTCTAACTCCAGAAAGGCGAAGGTGATCACAGCATAAGAGTTCTATTCACTTCCCTTTCTACTCTGAAAATAGAAATCAAGGCTTTGCGGGAATGGATGAGAAGGAGTTGTATGAGGCCTGGGGACAACTCTGCCTCACCTTGATGACTGCTCCAAAAGCTCCTTTGCCAAGAAGCTGTAATTCTTCGAACTCAATGAAGTATCGGGAAAACTGTCGCTGTGTCTGGCTGAAGAATGCAGCGCTAGGAAGCTGGTTGCTGGGAATGACAGTCTCAATGTAATCTTGTCCCCCAGAATCTGAGATGAAACAAAGGCATTAGAAATCCTGGAAGATGGGGGCTGGAGAGATGGCTCTGTGATCAAGAGTGTACGCTGCTCCTGCAGAGGACCTCACTTTGCTTCCCAGGATCCTTGTTAGGCAGGGCAGATCACCTGTAACTCCAGCTCCAGGGACCCCTCTTCTGGCTTCAAGGGCACCGGTACTCACCCGCACTGCCCAACATACACAAACACAAATACATACATAGAAGAATAAAATTAAGTCCCCCCCCCCCTTTTTTTTGACAGGGATTCCCCAGTCCCAGCCTACCTGTGAGTAACAGTGTGGACCAGGGTAGCCTCACTCTCAAAGGGATCCACCTGCCTCTGCCTCCTGAGGGCTGGGATTAAAAGTACACACCGCCATGCCTGGTGTAAATTTCCTTGTTTTAAAAGGAAAAATGGAGCACGGTGTGGTGGTGCAAGCCTTTAATCCTAGCACTCGGGAGGCAGAAGCAGGCGGATCTCTGTGAGTTCCAGGACACCTGAAGCTATAGGGAAACCCTGTCTCAAAAAGACCAAAAAATAAAAATCACAGAGCCCCAACAACTATGTATATAAGCACAAAATGAAGGGGCCCCAACCAGTGGTTTGAAAAGCACCTCTTAACTGAGCTGCCCTTTGAAACCTTGCCTCACCTCGTCCTCTTTAAAGTAGGCAGGAAAATATAATTAGCCCATTTTACAGGTGAGGGTGACTGGGATGGAGAGAAAGTGACTAAACTGGAGAGCCCAAACCCAAGCCTTCTGGTCCAGCCCAATCTCTCTGAAGTTACATGGCAATACAGGTGACAGGACAAGAGGATGTCCACTCCATCAATACAGATGGGAAGAATTAGGGTGGCTAAGCGATCCCATGCATACAAGGTCTGTGTATAAATGGATTTATGTATAGCTTGGCATAGAGAAAATAAACAATCCATGAAGACTCCTTCAGTTTCAGGGGTCTGTGTCCTTTCAAAAAGAAAAAGGAATGGTGGTGCATGACTGTAATCTTAGCATCAGGAGGTTGAGGCAGGAAGACCCAAGGGTACAGCCTGAGCTATATAATAAGACCCTATTAAAAAATAAGGGCTGCAGAGATGGCTCAGTGGCTAAGAACATACTTGCTATTCTTCTAGAGGATCTGGGTTTGATTCCCAGCACCCACATGGCAGCTAGTAACTGCCTGTAACTCCAGTTCCAGGGGATCCGACGCTGTCTTCTGGCCTCTGCAGGCTTTGCATGATATGGGTGCACTTACATACATGCAGCCAATACATTCATACACATAAAAGTAAATAAAAGATATGGGTGGAAGGTATGTATTCATATTTTATTTTGGGGGGGGTCTTTTTGAGACAGGGTCTCCCTGTAGCTCTGGCTGTCCTGGAACTCACTCTGTAGACCAGGCTGGCCTTGAACTCACAGAGATCCGCCTGGCTCTGCCTCCCAAGTGCTAGGATTAAAGGAGTGCACCATCATGCCCGGCCTTACATTTTAGAGTGATATAAAATTAAAGGAGGAAAATATGAAAAAAAGACTTAAAAAAGACTTCTGTAAAAAAATAAAGAAGGAAAGAAAAAGAAAGGAGGGAGGGAGGGAAGAAAGAAAATAAAAGAAAGGCAACAGACTTACCTTCTGGACTCTGCTCTACTAAAGGTGTTTTTGGTTGAGGGTTTATAAAGCTGTGCTTCAGCAACTGCTGAGGGCTCCATCTTTCCTTGTCATCCAGGCAAACACATCTCGGTGAGAGGGAGGGAGGAGCTCATCAACACACAAAATAAATGCCATCCTAGTTAACCCACAACATTCAACTATGGGTTTGCTTTTTAAAATATATATTAGTGAATTCATGTTACTTATGGAGCAAAATGTGCTTAAATTGAATTTAAATGAGTAAATACTGGTGGGGTTAAATGTTATACAGCAGGCTGGATGCAAGTGGAGAATGAAAGAAAAAAGTATGGTTGCTATAGAGGCATGGGACAACTTTAAATGCTTACAGATAATATAAATCAGCTATGAATTCTCACTTCTATTAACAGTTTTGTAACATGCCATGCTAAACTAAGCCTCCTGGGGACCAGGCATCAATTAAGGTTCCTAAAGACAAAGCAAATCAGATGCCTGATGTAGGGTTGGAGCCCAGTGATAAACTTCAGATGAGGCTGGAATTGATAGTGACTAGGTAATACTAGTTAAAACTCCACATTTTATCACACACTTTTTTTTTTAATTTTTTTATTAATTTATTTCTGTATGTGTATGAATGTACTGTCTGCATGCAAGTTTGTGCACCCGTGTCCTGCAATGCCGCGGAGGTCAGAAGAGGGTGTCGGATTCCCCTGGAACTGGAGTTCTCCTGGAATTGGAGTTTCAGACGGTTCTCGGCCGCCATGTGGGTGCTGGGGATCGAACCTGGGTCCTCTGTAAGAGCGGTCGGCGCTCTTAACCGCTAGGCCATCTCTCCAGCCCCCACACACTTCCTTTTTTAAAATTTTTTTAAAAGTTTTTAAAATGTATTTTTGTATGTGTATGAGTGTACTGTCTGCATGTAGGTTTGTGCACCCGTGTCGTGCAATGCCTCGGAGGTCAGAAGAGGCTCTCGGATTCCCCTGGAACTGGAGTTCTCCTGGAATTGGAGTTACAGACGGTTCTTAGCCGCCATGTGGGTGCTGGGGATCGAACCCAGGTCCTCTGCAAGAGCAGTCAGTGCTCTTAACCGCTAGGCCATCTCTCCAGCCCCCACACACTTCCTTTTAATCCTCACTCATTGAACTAACTTATCTGATTCTCTAACAAATAATTCTTGTTTTGTGTTGAGTGGATAAAACAAGCCATACCAGGAATTCTCAAACTGGGATCCCTGACCTTAATTATAAGTAACATATAGAATCAACTGTCAGTGTGAGTCAAAGATTAAAACCTACTTATATGAAGCAATAACAGCAGCTATCATAAAAGATAATTTTATGTTACAGTCCCAAAAGGTAGAATACTAACTTATACATTGAAAGGGCAAGAAAATATCCTGATATAATTTGAATAAGGTATATTTTCTGTTAAATTTAAAATCATTTTCAATTAGATAAAACAAAAAAGTTCTGGAAAATATTAAAATACTATTCAAAATGGCAGGGTATTTTTTAAAAATTATTTTTAATTTTTATTTATTTCTGTATGTGTATGAATGTACTGTCTGCATGCAAGTCTGTGCACCCATGTTGTGCAATGCCGCGGAGGTCAGAAGAGGCTGTCGGATTCCCCTGGAACAGGAGTTCTCCTGGAATTGGAGTTTCAGATGGTTCTCGGCCGCCATGTGGGTGCTGGAGATCGAACCCGGGTCCTCTGCAAGAGTGGTCGGTGCTCTTAACCGCTAGGCCATCTCTCCAGCCCATGGCAAGGTATTTTTATTATGTCTGTCTATCTCCTTTCTGAGACAGAGTTCCAGTATATAACCATGGCTGGCCTTGTTACATAGGCCAGACTAGTCTTGAATGCACAGAGATCCATCTGCCGGTCTCCCTAGTGCTGAGAATAAAGGCATGCACCATCACATCTGGCCTTATTTTGCTTTTGAGTCAGGATCTTTTCTATGTATTCCAGATTGGCCTTGAACTTGTGGTCCTTCTGTCTCAGTCTCCCAAGTGCTGGGATTACAGGCATGTGCCACCATACCTGGCAGAAAATGATAAAGTCTTTGATCAAACCTCTTGCTTCTGGGTTTTCCTTCCTCTTACTTTGTATCATCACATGCCTTTTCCTATACACTTATACAAGTAAATGTACAACAATCCAAAAGCAATGTTTTGGATTGAGTTTCTTAGACATTATACTGTATTATTTTTTTAACTTGCTTTTTTTTCTCTCAGTTATGTGTCTCAGAAACCTTTCCAAGTCAATAAAGATCCTTTTAAACTCTATATATGCAAGGACCTAACAGAATTTATTTACATATTCTCTTACTGTCCTAGTTCACTCCAGCTGCCAACCTGACACTGCCCAGTCATTTGAAGGATCTTTTTTTTTAATTTTTATTTTTTTACTTTTTAAAAAAATTTATTTATGTGTATGAATGTACTGTCTGCATGTAGGTCTGTGCACCCGTGTCATGCAATGAAGCGGAGGTCAGAAGAGGGTGTCAGATTCCCCTGAAACTGGAGTTTCAGACGGTTCTTGGCCGCCATGTGGGTGCTGGGGATTGAACCCGGGTCCTCTGCAAGAGCAGTCGGTGCTCTTAACCGCTAGGCCATCTCTCCAGCCCCCATTTGAAGGATCTTAACCAGAGGAGGATTACTCAGATCAGATTGGCTTGTGGTCTTATCTGTGAGGAACTGTCTTGATTGATGATTGATGTGCAAGTGCCCAGCCCACTGCAGATAGCACCATCCCTAGGCAGGCAGGTCGAGGCTGTATAAACTAGCTTGCCAAGGGAGCCAGGAAGCAGTGGTTTCTGGTTTCTGCTTGAGCTTCTGCCCTGACTTCTCTCAGTGATGGATTGTGACCTGGGTGTAAGCCAAATAAATCCATTCCTCTCCAAGTTAATTTTGATCATAGTATTATCACAGCAACAGAAAGTCATAACAGAACACCCACTACTACTGGGATTGTTTCCAATTTTACGCACACACACATTTGCGATGCCATGACGGTAACTAAACATGCATGGCATGTTGGGTTTCTGAAGTGCACTGTTGATTCTAATTCAATTGTGATATTAAAGTGACTAACACGATGATAGATTTGGATTAGAAAAGGTCCAAAAGCTGAGAATGAGCTGTACTTTCAGGAGATTTATAGCCACCAAGATCTCACTTGAAAAGACTGAATTCTCGGAATCAATCATTTTGGCAGTATAGCAGCAACTAGTAGCAAAGTCAAATGCTAGCTCCAGCTTCGAACCAGAAGGGATGGCAGGCCTGGAAGCGTCCACATTCTTCACACCTCTCCCTGCTGAGGGTGGTGCTGAGAGCTGCAATACTCACTTATGAGGAGCCAGAAGCAGTGCCTGACAGGTGTTGACTCACTTAACCCTGGAACAGCCAGGGACCTGCCAGATTTTATTTACACATTGCCCTGGCATTGGGATTGTTTCCAATTTCTCTCTCACACACACACTCTCTCTCTCTCTCACTCTGTAATGACCATCCCTACACTTGTTGTGTTGGGTTTCTGAAATATACTATCAACTGTGAATAGATCTGGATCCTACTGAGGTCTAAAGGCTACTGAGAATGAGCTGCACTTAATAGACTTACAGCCACCAAGATCTCACTGCTGGGAGCTGAGCTAGCAGTCTGGCTCCAGCACCTGTGCTAGTTCCCACTGCAGACCTGACCTCCTGAGGGTGCTGACTAGTAAGTACAAAGGGAACCACAGATGGGATGTCGTGCACTCTTGTGGATGGTTTTCTTTGAGTGGGATGGATGGCAAAGGTCCTCCTGAGTAGGAGGTCTATCAAAACCCACTCAGAAGAGAAGAGTACATGATATTCCAAAGGACAGTTAACATAGCAAGAGCAGGACCTATCTCAAGTCCAAAACTAATGGTATGGGGCTATTTTTGTGAAAGGAGGAGAAAACTTTTAGCTCTTTGGCCCATCATTTTGCTACTAAAGGTGAGAAATACACCAAAGCCACCTTTTACTTAAATTTAAACTCTGGAGTTAAAAAAAAAAAAAAGGGCAGAAGGTTCAAGGTAACATGGTAAAGAATGAAATAAATTTTTCTGCTAATATTTCATCATCCTGCCCATCATTTTGAGCAATTTCATTGTGGGGTGCATTTAAATAAACATTTTTAAACTTTTAGTCCATTTAAAAGAGATTCCTTTAAAAACCTTAAGGTTTTTATATACTTTAGGGAGAAGATATTGCATACAGAATAAAAGTTGGTTCTTTTCCACAAATGAATAATTTCTGGTGTTACTTTGGTTCTGTTGTATACAGAAACTAAGTTGATTAAGTCATGTGTTGCTTAATGACAAGGATACATTGTGAGAATCCATCATCTAGCAGTTTTGTCACTGTGGGAATACCAGATGAATATCAAATGAACATGACTCATATACAATCTATGGGACCACTGTCACCTGTATAGCCCATCACTGACAGAAATTTGTAGATGTGGCATAGGACTGCTCAAGGACAGGAGCTTCCACAGATGAGCAGAGAGCTAATGGGTGATAAGAAATAACAGTATGGGCTGAGTCCTGTACAGAACCATGTGTGGGTCAGTCCCGCTAGCCGTTTACCCCACTGGCATGAAATAAACTCCTTCTCTTTACCTGGAAAAAAGAAAGACAAAGAAATAACACTATGGATCAGGTAACTGGCAACTACAACTGATAAAGGTGGTGACTGAGAAAGAAATGTGAAAGGCAAGAAAACAAATTTGGGGAGATGAAGTGAGTAAAGGTGAGCTGACTGGGAGACGAGGTGAAAACAGGTGAGAAGCAGCACTCAGCAGCAGTCCAGAGCAGTTTTTTTTGTTTGTTTTGGTTTTTGTTGTTGTTGTTGCTATTTTTCAGACAAGATCTCCCTTTAGTACCAGCTGGCTTGGAGATTGCTCTATAGACCAGGCTGGCCTTGAACTCACAGATATCTGCCTCCTCTGCCTCTTGAGTGCTGGAATTAAAGGCATGTGCTATCACACCCGGCCAGAGCAGCTTTTGCAGGAAGGCTGGAACAGGGGAGTATCTGGAAAAAGCCAGACTGAGAGGATCTTATGTCCCCTTAACAGAAATTGAGAAGGTAGCTTTGGCTTAGACATTTGGCTTAGAACCTTCAGAGCTGAAGCAGAAATCACTGAAGGAGAGGCTGTGGACAAAGATTTTAGGCCCAAAGACAGCTACTTTACTAAGGTTCCCCTCAAGCTAGATAAAACCTGGTATCCTAGTTTGCTTTCAATTGCTGTGACAAAACACTCTGACCAAAACCAACTTGGGGAGAGGAAAGGGTTTATTCATCTTACATCTCCCAGGTCACAGTTCATCACTGAGGCAACCCAAGGTTGAACTCAGAGCAGGAACCTGGAGGCAGGAGCTGAGGCACGGGCATGGAGGATGCTGCTCACTGCCTAGCTCCCCTGCCCATGCTCCATCTGCTTTTTTTTTTTTAATTAATTTTTATGTGTATGAGTATACTGTTTGCATGCAGGTTGGTGTACCCAAGTTGTGCAATGCTGTGGAGGTCAGAAGAGGGCATCGGATTCCCCTGGAACTGGAGCTGCAATGTAGGTGCTGGAATCGAACCTGGGTCCTCTGCAAGAGCAGTCGGCGCTCTTAATCACTGAGCCATCTCTCCAGCCCTCCAACTGCTTTTTAAATTTTTTTTTAAATTTATTTTTTATGTGTATGAATGTACTGTCTGCATGTAGGTCTGTGTACCCTTGTTGTGCAATGCCGCGGAGGTCAGAAGAGGGTGTCGGATTCCCCTGGAACTGGAGTTCTCCTGGAATTGGAGTTTCAGATGGTTCTCAGCTGCCATGTGGGTGCTGGGTATCGAACCCGGGTCCTCTGCAAGAGTGGTCGGCGCTCTTAACTGGTAGGCCATCTCTCCAGCCCCTCAAATGCTTTCTTATATAATACAGCCCACCAACTGCTTTCTTATACAATACAGGACAAAGTGCCCAGGGGTGGCACTGCCTACAGTAGACTGGGCCTTCCCATATCACTCAACAATCAAGAAAATGCCCTACAGACATGGTCATAGGCCAGCCCAATGGAGGCAATTCCACAATTGAGGCTCCCTAACCCAGGGGTGCCAAGTTGACAGTAAAGCTATCCAGCACACCTGGCTTTGAGCCCAGTGAGATGGCATTGGGTAAAAGCGCTTGCCCCACAAGCCTGACAACCCTGGCAGCCTGAGTTTGATCCCAGAACCCATTGTGTGGAAGAAGAGAACTGGCTCCATAAAGTCATCCTCTGATCTCTACCTGCACATTGTGCTACATGTGCACTTGCGCGCGCACACACACACACACACACACACACACACACACACACACACAAAGATTGAGAGAGAAATTTTTAAGTTTTTTTTTTTTTTTGGTCTTTTCGAGACAAGGTCTCCCTGTGGCCCCAGCTGTCTTGGAACTCGCTCTGTAGACCAGGCTGGCCTTGAACTCACAAAGATCCGCCTGCCTCTGCCTCCCAAGTGCTAGGATTAAAGGCGTGCACCATCATGCCCGGCTTAAGTTGGTTTTGTAATAAAATGTGCACCTGTGATTCATAAGTATAGAAAAATCTTCTGAGTATGGCCAGGAGATTATCTGTATCTCTGCCTTGGCTGAGTAAGGGAGCCAATGAAAAAGAATGGTTCAGAAGAACACAGGGCAGAAACATGTTCTTCAGAATACTTCTGAAGTGTTTTTCTAAGGAAGCCTTCTCTTTGCTCTCTTAGGACTCAGCAGCAAAGGCAGATGGAGAGGGTCATCCATCTGGATACCTGAAGGCACTTTCCACTCTTGCTAGGCTTCCTGGGATACACAGGAGTGGAGAATGCTTCCTATGGTATTTTGAAAATCAATTATTAAGCCCAAGTGAGTTCAGAAGAATGCGGGAGGTAATGAAGTGACAACAGATGAGGAAACAACCCATGAGCCTGGGAAAGGGCTGGGGCAGCAGGGAACTAACCCTGGTCCCTTTCTTCTTGTGCAGCTTTCCCACACCTAGAACTGCAGGATCAGGGCAAATGGACAATGCCAAGGATACTCACTTTTTCAGGAAATCTTGGAAGTCAGCTGGTAAGTCACTGGGGATGGTCACAGGGTACTCTGCACATGCCTGTCCTTGGCTTAGGGACAGCAGCAGAAGGCCCAGGCGCCAGACATCCCCTTTCTTTCCTGTTTTATACAGCAGGGCACTGTCACTAAAACGAACTCGGGTTTGCTCAAACACACCCTCCTTGCAAATGTCTGCCAGACGCTTAGAGATGCTGTAGTCTGTTATCTTGACAATGCCCTCGGCATCGACCAGGACATTTGATGCGCTCAGGACCTTGTGCACCACAGAGTTGCTGTGTAGATAGTTGAGGCCTGCCAGGAGCTGAGTTGTGTACTTGCGGAGCTGGTGCACGGGGATGGGACCCGAGTGGCTCAGGTGTGAAGCGAGAGACACTCCACTGATGTGCTCCACCAAAATGTCCACCACTATGGAGTCGTCCTGCTCTCTGGAGTTCATTGCAAAGTAGCGTACAACATTGGGATGGCTCAGCTTTGCCAGGGAGCTGAATTCTGTTTCTGCTCCTTGAATCTGAGGAGGATATTGGGCCCATTGATATTAACTGGTGCTTCACTTCAAATGTGAGGTATTTGATACAAAATATTTTCAAAGCCAGAAAAACAAAAATGCCTTGTCCTGGATTCTCCCCTGCAGTGATCAACTTGACTGTGCATAAAAATGCAAAAAATTTGGCTTATCAACTTCAATGTCAAAATCTAGTGTCCAAATAATACAGGTTCTCCCCCCGCCCCCGTATTTTTGAGACAGGGTCTCCCTGTAGCCCCAGCTGTCCTGGCACTCACTATGTAGACCAGGCTGGCCTTGAATTCACAGAGATCTACCTGCCTCTTCTTCTAGAGTGCTGAGATTAAAGGCATGTGCCACCATGCTCGTCTAAAATCAGGTTCTTTTGTGATATGGCTACCAGGAAAAAAAAAAAAAAGGAACAAATTTAATACAATATATTCTGATTATACTAAGGATACTGTGAAAAATTTAAAATCTTGGGTGGGGGGGACAGGTGTACTCAGTGGTAGAACACTTGTCTGCCAGGCAGGAGACCCTTGGTTTGATCCCAGCACCACAAAAAGAAAAAAAAAAAATACAAAAGAAAAAAATCCAAAACTTCTTTATGTGATCACTACAACAAAAAACTAATGATTCTGCTGTATCTTACATGTATCTTTTGTATATACAAGTAGACACATAATTCTAAATATTATACTTTACCTATTTTATAACTTCATTATTTAACAACTACAATATGCAATATTAAATGTTCCCATTTGGCATTATATATTAATATTAAATTCTTTTCTGAAAGAAAAAAGAAAAGAATTCTGCACGAAAACAAAAACTCTTCAATCCCCCCTCCCCAAATTCAGTTTTAGAGTAATATTTAAAAAGAGAATATATATAATTGCCGAAGGCACAATTATGAAATAGTAATTAATCCCAGTTGGAGAGATACCATAGAGGCTGAGAGGAGGAGGACAGGAAGGCAGGCTGCTGTGAAGATTCTCAAAGTGGGGACGAGGGTTGAGAAGGTGCAGACTTCCCATGATATCCCCTGGGTGGACACCATCACTGTGGACTACCTTTGTGAGTCCTTAGAGTCAGGACTTTCGGTTTGGTCATCTGCTATATCTCAAGATTAGGTCTTTAGTCAGCCAGCCATGATGAATACTGGGTATCCTCTTTTTTTTTTTCCAAGACAAGGTCTCATGTAGCCCAAACTGGCCTTAAACTTGCTATGTAGCTGAGGATGACCCTGAACTCTGATCCTCCTTCCTCTACTTCCTGGATCTTGGGAATTACAGATGTGTACCACCACTTTCACTTTACCTACCTGCTTTTTACACTTATCAATCTTCTCTCTTTCTTGACTGGTAAGGAATGGGCCCATCTTTTTCTGGCACTGAAGGACCCACTCATACAACAACACAAAGCTGCCAGTGGCTGTTTCCAAAGCATTGTACACCAGCTTTCCCAGCTGCTCATCACTGCCTGCACACAAGACAGAAAAGGTCATCCCAGCTCACTTTCTGTTCCTTGTAGAGGAAACACAGAAGTGTGTGTTGGCAGGGAGGGGCTATGCTAAGTCCAACGGTGGAAGCCATGTGCTAACTACAAAAAATATAATTTCCTATAATACATGTGCTTTTTTTTGTTGTTGTTCTTTTTGAGACAGGGTCTCCCTGTAGCCTCAGCTGTCCAGGAACTAACTCTGCAGGCCAGGCTGGCCTTGAACTCCCAGAGATCCGCCTGCCTCTCCCTCCTGAGTCTTACATGTGCATTTTTAAACACCTTTTAATATTTGCCAATATTGACTGAGTCCACAAACACAATTTTTGTAAAAAGTCCAGAATCCATGAGGAGATCTCAGTCTCAGACCAGAGGAAGTGGCAGCTTCTCCTGCTTCTCCTGGTGCTCACGGTGCTCCCTTCCTCACATTCCCTGCTACTGACTGTGCCTGACGCACAGTAACCACACGCTGTTCCACACTAACCACAGGAAGACTCAGGAAGAAGAGAGCCTCCCTGAAGGCCATTGCACTGACAGGCATTAGTGAGCAGTGAAAATAGTCTTTAGTCTAATTGGAATTCAAGCATGCCATTGACTTTTTTTGTTTTTTGTCTTTTCGAGACAGGGTCTCCCTGTAGCCCCAGCTGTCCTGGAACTCGCTCTGTAGACCAGGCTGGCCTTGAACTCACAGAGATCCGCCTGCCTCTGCCTCCCAAGGCCATTGACTTTCTAAACCGAAGTTTCAATACACTCAGTAATCTAAATTGGCCAGTGCTTTGGAGGGGAGGAACCAGTTGAAATTTATAGCTGGAAAGAAAGGCAATTTTCATTATCTAATAGGCATAGAGTTTCCACTCAGAGACTAAATACCTATAACATCAAAAATTTTCATATAAAAATCTTCATTGTCAGCCGGGCATGGTGGCGCATGCCTTTAATTCTAGCACTTGGGAGGCAGAGGCAGGCGGATCTCTGTGAGTTCAAGGCCAGCCTGGTCTACAGAGTGAGTTCCAGGATAGCTGGGGCTACAGGGAGACCCTGTCTCAAAAAGAACAACAACAACAAAAAAAAACCTTCATTGTCATTAAAGACTATAATAGAAAAAGAAAAAAAAATAGAAATTTTAATTTATTTTTTCTTTCCTCTACACCCTTTTTTCTTTTTTTGCCGTTCTCCCTAATTTACCATTCCATAGTACACATAGCAGCCAGGAACTCCTGACATGGTGGGTCAGATAGTCCTTTGTTGTATGGGGCCATCTTGTGCTGGGCTGCCAACCACTAGATTCAAGTAGCATCCCTACCACCCAAATGCCATGCCTACAGACTGGGCTGTAGCTCACAGGTAGACTGCTTGCTCAGCGTGTGCAAGGCCTGGGGTTCGATCCCCGCCACTAGCAAGCTAGTGGTCTCACCAAATTACCCAAAGATACTAACTTACTTCCCATTGAGAACCACTAATAACGCAGTAATCTACTCTCTTTGTGTGTGTTTGTCTGTGTACGCCAGAAGTCAGCCTTGGGTGCTGGTCTGCAGATGCTGTGGGTCTTTCACTGGCCTGGAACTTGCCAAGTAGGCTGGGCTGTCTGGCCAGTGAGTCCCAAGGCTCTGCCAGTCTTAACTCCCCAGCACTGGGATTATAAGCATATGTCACCGTCAGTTTTGTTTTCTTGAACTTGGGCCTCCTGGAAACACTTTACCCACCAATCTATCTCCCCAGCCTCTACGTCTTCCTCTTAGTACATAAACTAGTTTTTCATATTAAATCATCTTCCTAATGAAGAAAAATAATTTAAGAAGCACTGCTATTTATGTTTTTCATTTGAAAAATGAAAGTGAAAATAACCTGTATATATAAAACAGTTTTAGCAAAAGTACTTTGGAGAATTATGGCTGAATTAGCTCATCTAGATTTTACATTTGATAAGCAGTTTTTACTTTAGGGAAATGTTGTTAATTTAGAGATTTTAATTAAAATGATCTATTTGCCAGTCATAATGATTCCTAACAGTTTTAGCCTGAAGGGGAAAAACTCTGTTTGAAAATTTGTCAGCCAAAGAAAGCAACTTTAGAAACATCAGATCTGAGCAGCTCGCTGGAGATACTGATGTTGTGTTCATGAGATGGAGGATGATGTGAAGTTACATAAAGTCTCATTAAATCTGTGTGCCACACAGTGCACTGTCTCCTATGTGTGTAGGACATTTATTATTTATTTTATGTTTGTGGACAGGTGTGGACTGGAAGACAACCTGTGGGAATCCATTCTCTCCTTTACCACATGAAACCTGGGGGTTGAACTCGGGTTGTCGGGCTTGGCAGCGACAGCCTCACCTGCTGAGCCACATCAATGGTCCCTCTGTCTTACATTTATCCTGATGTGGAATCAGATAGGCATTTCAGAACTGCTGGGGGTTTTAAATGACAATTTCATCTCGTCATCCCTATAGCACTTTCTCATGATGGAGGCAATGACAGGAACAGGAGAACACACTGTTATGAGGCTGAAGGAAAATGAGTGTTTTATCTGCATCTATGTAAGTGCACCACATGAATGAAATGCTCTTGGAAACCAGGAATCCCCTGGAACTGGAGTTACAGACAGTTGTTAGTTGCCATATGGGTGCTGGGAACTGAACCCTGGTCCTCTGCAAGAGCAGCCAGTGCTCTTAAACAATAAGCCACCTCTCCAGCCCCTGCCCTTGGTACTTTGATAAGAAATTCCCCAGCTGCACAGGTGCCTCCTAATGAAAACATTATGTAAAGTAAACCTGACTAATAAGCACCGGTGAGAATAAGAGGCCAAGAACATTTGCGTTCCTGATTCCCCTAGGTTACTAACTGTAGGAAGTTTTGTTGCCAGTTCAGGAATCTGAAATGCATCTGAGTCAAGAACAGGCTGAGGTCTAAGGGCAACCAGCTGCAACCATGATCCTGCCCAGTAGTTGCTTTATGCCAATGGAAACCTAGTCTGCCCAGGCTGCTTCTGGTTGGTTGCCAGATGAGGGGTCCAGGTCAGAGACCCTGGAGATGCCTGGCTCCTCCTCCTCCACCTGCTGCGCACTCACTGCTCTCCTGCTTATTCATGCCTCCTAAATGTAGGGAAAAGATGCTGAAACAAGGCGAGTGACTTAAGTGATGATCCGTTAGTTCCGGCAAGAACTGATACAGGGGATTGAAAATTAAATTGTTGGCCGGGCGTGGTGGCGCATGCCTTTAATCCTAGCACTTGGGGGCAGAGGCAGGCGGATCTCTGTGAGTTCAAGGCCAGCATGGTCTACAGAGTGAGTTCCAGGCCAGCTGGGGCTACAGGGAGACCCTATCTCAAAAAGACCAAAAAATAAAAAAAAAAAAAGAAAGAAAATTGTCAAATTCACTACATGCAGGGAAGCCCTCCCTCCCTGTACCAGTTAGTAGCTTACCTATATGGCTGAGAGAAAATGTATATTTAGGGCAAAGAAAATAGAGCCATAAGACTTGATTTAGGATAAGACAATTCAAATCCTGAATTACAGAACAAGGTTTATTATAAGCAGCTATCAGTAGCCAAAACTGCTAAATAAGATGTAGAGAAAATAAAGTTTTCCTGGCCAGGTACCACATGCAGGAAAATGCCAGGCAGATGGCATTTTTCTTAACTTAAGAAAATGAGATTTAGGCATTAGGGATGTGACTCAGTGGTAGAGTGCTTGCCTAGCGTGCATAAGGTTTTGGGCTTGATCCTTAGTACTATGAAAAAAAGAAAGTGAAATCTTGTTCTTAAACATCACAGGCAGCAGAGCTCATTTTGTTCACACATATTTTTACCAGCATTAGATGCATACAATGTCAAATTCTACTGATTGACAACATTTTTATTATTATTATTGTTATTATTATTAGTTATTATTTGGTGTTTTTGAGACAGGGTCTGTCTCCCTGTAGCCCCAGCTGGTGTGGAACTCACTCTGTAGACCAAGCTGGCCTTGAACTCATAGAGATCTGCCTGCCTCTGCCTCCCAAGTGGTGGGATTAAAGGCCTGCACTACCACACCCAGTCAATTTTTTTTGTTGTTGTTTCAAAAGCTTAGATCACTATAATGACAAATTTAGAAATATATTTATACTCACATTATTTCCAAGGGCACAGTTTTATTTTCACCTTACATCAGAGGAAAGCTGAGTAACTTCTCATCCCAGGCATGAGGAATGGGGGCTGGAACTGCCAGCCTCTACTTCACTGTCTTTCTTGGACTCTGCTGGCTTCGATAATAGTTTACTCTACACTTGTCTTCCATGATTAACTTTGGTCATTACACAAACTTAAATGAACGTAGCTAGTTTACTCACCAATACATTTCCCTTTGTGCACCATGAGCTGATCAGGACTACCCACATAGAAATGCAGGATTTCACAAGAGCCGGGAGAATCCTCACTACTACACACAGAATGCTGACGGTCTCGCCTTAAAAATAAATTTGGACAATGAATTTTTTTCCCTTTAACTTATAATTCACAGAAGAAATTCTTTCCTTTTTATTTCTCTTGATTATTATCTATTCAGTCCAATCTCTGTGTCTACTGGGAAAGCTGTCCAACTCCCAGTTCCCACTGTTCCTGTTACACACGAATGCCATAAACTCTACCACCACTTGTGGCTCTTTAAACTGACAATAAAATTGAGAGCTTGACCCTGCCAGATGGCTCAGTGGGTAAAGAGCCTGTCATGCAAGCCCAATGACCTGAGTTTGGTCCCCAGAATGCATGTAAAGGTAGAAGGAGATAAATGACTCCACAAAGTTGTCCTCTGACTTCACACACACACACACACACACACACACACACACACACACACACTCTAAATCAAATTAAAACTTCAATCTTGTGTTCTCCATCACCACATATGGCTGCTGGCTACCATATCAGACAACAAAGATATAGAACATGTGTAACATCATAGAAAGTTTGCAGTGGTGGCGCACGCCTTTAATCCTAGCACTTGGGAGGCAGAGGCAGGCGGATCTTTGTGAGTTCAAGGCCAGCCTGGTCTACAGAGCGAATTCCAGGACAGCTGGTGCTACAGGGAGACCCTGTCTTGAAAAAACAAAAAAAAAAAATTCCAACTAGCCAGTAGCAATTTACATTAATCCCACATCTTTCCATTTTCACATACATTGCATAAGGAGAAAGCTCTGAAACATGGGGCTTCAAGTCCTTACAATTCCAGATTCCTACTGGGCTCTGGACCACTGAATGCTCATTCATTTTCTCATCTGTCATTAAAGATACTTGGAGCCAGACATGGGGATATATGCTTGTTAATTCCAGCTACACAGGAGTCTGAGACAGGAAGATCACAAATTTGAGGCTAATCTGGCCTACATAAGATTTTGCTGGGGCTGGAGAGATGGCCTAGTGGTTAAGAGCGCCAACCACTCTTGCAGAGGACCCAAGTTCGATCCCCAGCACCCACATGGCTGCTGAGAACCGTCTTTAGCTCCAGTTCCAGGGGAATCTGACGCCCTCTTCTGACCTCCGAGGCAATGCATGACATAGGTGCACAAACCTACATGCAGACAGTACATTCATACATATACAAGAATAAATAAAAAAAAAAGATTTTGCCTCAAAATAAAATGAAAAAGGGGTGGGGATATAGCTCAGTGGTAGAGCACTTAGCCAGCATGGGTTCAAACACCAGCACCACAGAACAAGTAATGCTTGTAAAGTGTTAAATAAAAATTTGGTTTCATATAGCTAACTAATAGATTAAGATATATAAATGCTGAAAGATTTATTAGGAGTCATCCATGACCATCTGTACAGTTTACTACCAGTCATTTTAATCCTTCTACATCTTTCACCCTCTCACACGAGAAATCCCAGGGACGTACCTGGACTTTCCAGAGGGGTTTGCCCAGGGTTTACCATTTCCTACAAAGTCAGGAGAGCCTGTATGTAAAACAGCAGCTGTTCTCGGTCCTCCGGGGTCTCTCTTAGAAGTATGATCTTGGTTTGACAAACTAGTGATTTCCAAACGTTCCTAGAAAAAGAACAATAAAAGCTACTTTAGATGTAAGTCACTGAGTGGAAGACAGGCATGGTGTGGAATCACCCCTTCAGAATAGAGTATTAACTATATTTGATCTGAGTGCTTATGTTCTAGTTTAATTTCTGTTGCTTTGATGCAATATCCTGACAAGAAGCAACTTGGGACAGAAAGTGTTTATTTCAGCTTACCATTCCGGGTTACCATCCATCATTGTAGAGAAGCCACGGTGGTAGGAACTTGAGAGTTGATCACATCCACAGCCAGGAGCAGAGAGAATGAAAGCATGCATGCCTAGTACTGCAGAGGCCCAACCCCGGGAATGGTGCTGTGTAGAGTGGGCTGGGTCTTCCCACACCAATCAGCAATCAGGACCCCCCACCCCAAGACGTGCCCAGAGGCAACCCAATGTAAACAATCCATCACTGAGAGTCTCTTCCCAGATGATTCTAGGTTGACAATTAAAACTGACCACACAGTTTATAAGTTTAACAGTTTAATTCAACTTTTAAAAATTTAATGGGCACTGGGGAGATGGCTGCAAGCTAGCATGAGGACTGGCGTTAAGATTCCCAGCATTCACCACCAGATGCTGTGGTGCATGCCTGTATGCACACTGCTGGGGAGGCAGAGACAGTAGGGTCCTGTAGACTCACTCACCAGCCAGTCAGTGAGCTTCAGGCTCAGTGAGTGACCCTGATTCACAAAATAAGGTAGAGAACAATATGTGGGAGAGTGCACATACACACGCTGTAGGAAAAAATATGCTCTATCCGGGATCTCCCAAGACCAGCTGAAGCACAGGTACCAGGGCGCAGGCTAAAGAGCACCCCCCCCCCCAAAACTGGGATTACCGAAGGAAGGAGTGTCCAAGTGGATCTTTGGAGAACCTTCAGAACAGAAAGGGAAGAGTGAGTTGGTCTTCCAATAGAAAGCCAAGAGCTTAGAGAAGTCAACACTCCATAAGCAAGGAATAAAGGAGAAAAACAAATCAATCAAACAAACAACGAAGGCATCTGAAGGAGGTAAGCAAAGCAAGCCTTCAACACAGTGAAGAGGCAATAGGGATTCACATTGGAATACAGGCAAGGAGAAGCCCATATGCCAGGAACACGAAGAAGAGACAACATGGGAAAGGTGCAGGATAATCCCACACCAAGCTCTACCAACCCTGTGGAAGATTCCGACAGTGGGATCCCCCTGGGGATGGCCCAGGACACAGATATGAGAAGTACAATTGTGAACACACTTAAAGAAGTACAAGGTTATAAAGAGCAAATCAAAGAACTAAGAAAAGAGAATGAAGAACTCAAGAAGGACCTAGAGAGAGAGAATGACAAACTCCGGAAGGAAGTGGAAACACTGAAAAGATCCCATGTTAAAAAAGATAAGGAAACCAACCAACAAAGCAAAGAACAACAGGAAGAGATTGAGAAGCTCCAAAAGGAAGTGGAAATACTAAAGAAATCAGAAGAGGAAATGAAAAAGGAAATCAAACACTCATCCAATCAAGAGGAAAGGAATGGAAAAAGTCTCAGAAGTAGAATGGAGGAAGCAGAACAAAGAATATCAGACCTGGAAGATAACACAGAAAAACTAAAAACCTCAAGTAAAGATTGTGAAAAATTTAAAAATACACAAAAGTGGAACAACCAGGAACTGTGGGACACTATGAAAAGATCAAATCTCTGCATCATAGGAATAGAGGAAGGGGAAGAATCCCAAGAGAATGGTACTGATCAGATCTTCAACAGAATAATAGATGAAAACTTCCCCAAACTAAAAAAGACAAACAATACAAATACAAGAAGCACACAGAACTTCAGACAAGATCAGAAAAGAAACTCTCCACGCCACATCATAATTAAAATGCTAGACACCCAAAACAAAGACAAAATCCTTAAAGCCACAAGAGAAAAACAAGTGACCTACAAGAGGAAACCTATCAGAACTACAACTGACTTCTCAGTGCAAACTATGAAAACAAGAAGAACCTGGAGCAAAGCATTCCCAGTGTTAAAGGACAATAGATGCCAACCCAGGTTACTATACCCAGCAAAAATGTCAATTATAGGGGCTAGAGAGATGGTCTAGCGGTTAAGAGCACCGACCGCTCTTACAGAGGACCCGGGTTTGATCCCCAGCACCCACATGGCGGCCGAGAACCGTCTGAAACTCCAATTCCAGGAGAACTCCAGTTCCAGGGGAACCCGAAACCCTCTTCTGACCTCCACGGCATTGCACGACATGGGTGCACAGACTTTTATGCAGACAGTACATTCATACACA
>VZQC01010220.1:231823-361075 GCA_009823505.1 Rhizomys pruinosus
TCATATGCAGCTTTGCCAGGGCAGCACTTTACATGAGATTCGTATGCAGCTTTGCCAGGGCAGCACTTTACATGAGTCAGGAAGTGAGGTATTACCAGTTCCTCCATTTTTAAGATGAGGAAAAGTGAGTCAGAGAGTTGTTTCTCAAGGTCACAGTAGAACAGCGCAAAAGTGTTTCCAGCAGCTCTTACAGCGAAAAGTGTATGGGGCCCTTACAGCCAAATGCTTCTAAAAAATCAAGAGTATCTCCACACACACAGAACTGTTTTTCTTTTTAAATTTTCTGTTGAATCATTTTGTATTACTTTATAAAGTTTTAAGCAGGTGCATATGGTTTCCATTTATTCTTCAATATGAACAAATAGTTTTATTTGTGAGTCTTTGAATGCTACTCCAGGCTAACAAAATCTCAAGCTTCTTTCAACTCATTTGATAAATTACTGTAATTATGTAAGTTGAAGTCATTTACAGATAATATACAGCAACCAATTTTGTCACCTATTTGGGAAATCTAAAAATACACAGTAAGTAGAGCACGGAGGCTCACTGTGTAGTCTCAGCACTAGGCAGGCTGAGGCAGGAATCGCCAGGAGTCTGCAGCCAGTTTGGGTAATACAGTGATTCAAAGCCAGACCACATAGGGAGACCTTGTCTCAAGCCCCATGTCCAACAAACAAACAAACAAACAAACAAACAAACAAATTTACCCACAGTAAATGAAAGTTTGGTGTTTCATTTTAAGTTTTACTACTATTAACACAAGAGGGAAAATATTAGCAATAGAAATGAAACATTTTATGATAGGAAATACAAATTCTTTTAGTATAGCAGAGTTGACAGATACCTGCTTAGCCATTTAGTATAGCAGAGCTGACAGATACCTGCTTAGCCATTTAGTATAGCAGAGCTGACAGATACCTGCTTAGCCATTTAGTATAGCAGAGCTGACAGATACCTGCTTAGCCATTTAGTATAGCAGAGCTGACAGATACCTGCTTAGCCATTTATATAGCAGAGGTGACAGATACCTGCTTAGCCATTTAGTAAGCAGAGCTGACAGATACCTGCTTAGCCATTTAATATAGCAGAGCTGACAGATACCTGCTTAGCCATTTAGTATAGCAGAGCTGACAGATACCTGCTTAGCCATTTAGTATAGCAGAGTTGACAGATACCTGCTTAGCCATTTATTATAGCAGAGCTGACAGATACCTGCTTAGCCATTTCCTTCCTTTTTTTCTCTTCCTTGATCTCTTCTTTCCTTCTCTGAATCTCATGAAGTATTTCACGTTGCTGAAATAAATCATAAACCAAACTACAGTCAGATGCCAAGCTCTGAAATCCACACAATATGTATGCTCTGGGATCACAGATCTTTGGTTGCAATTGTTGTTGGGTTCTTTGTTTTTTTTGTGTTTTTTTATGAAGACAGGGTTCTCTGGTAGTCCCAGCTGGCCTGGAACTCGCTATGTAGACCAGACTGCCAGGCTGGCCTTGAACTCACAGAGATCTACCTGCTCCTGCCTTCTGAGCACTGAGATTAAAGGCGTGTACCACCATGCCCAGCTTTTTAAAACTATTTTATAATTTTTTTTATATGTATGCTAAAATGTGTAGGTGCAGCTGTGTTGTACACTGCATGCAGAGGTCAGAAGAAGGCATCAGATCTACTGGAACTGGAGTTACAGATGGTGTTTAGCTGCTATGTGCATGCTGGGATTTGAACCCGAATCCTCTGCAAAAGTAGTTAGCACTTTTTTTTTTGTTTTTTTTTTTTGGTTCTTTTTCGAGACAAAGGGTCGCCTGTCCCTGTAGCCCCAGCTGTCTTGGAACTCACTCTGTAGACCAGGCTGGCCTTGAACTCACAAAGATCTGCCTGCCTCTGCCTCCCAAGTGCTAGGATTAAAGGCATGTGCCACCATGCCTGGCTGTTTTTTTTTTTGGTCTTTTTGAGACAGGGTCTCCCTGTAGCCCCAGCTGTCCTGGAACTCTCTCTGTAGACCAGGCTGGCCTTGAACTCACAAAGATCCGCCTGCCTCTGCCTCCCAAGTGCTAGGATTAAGGCGTGTGCCACCATACCTGGCTCCAGTCAGTATTCTTAAAAAGAAGCTTGAGTGTGCAGAGCTTAGGAAAAAAAAAAAAAATAGGCTTCCTAGCAGAGTTTTATGGCTGTGTGCAGAGAGCACTGTTCGTTCTCTTTACTTTTCTCCTCTTTGCCATCTACCTGTGTGTAGAGATTGAGTAGAGAGGCTGCTCTCCACCATGGGCCTTGGCTGGCTTTGTGGAGGCAGGCTGAGATGTGTCTGAGCCTGGGCCTGTGGTGGTGAAGGCCCAGACACCACATCCACCTGCCACAACCTCCCCTTGCATTCTCTATCAGCTCTTTAAATACTGAGTAGTATTTTGACCTTCATTCATTTTTCTTAGCTCCCTACAATTCCAAATTGTATCAAAATGATTAAGTCACAAAAAGCTATAACAGCAATAATATAAAATGTGAAAACAGGGGCTGGAGAGACGGATCAGCAGTTAAGAGCACTTGCTGCTCTTACAGAGGACCCAGGTTTGGTTCTCAACACCCACATAGTGACTAACAACTGTCCAGAACTTCAGTTCTAGGCAATGTGATGCCTTCTTCTGGCCTCTGTGGGCACTGCAGGCACATACGTGGTACACGTAAAACACATGAAGGCAAAACATGCACATAAAATAAAAATAAAATCTTAGCCAGGCATGGTGGCGCATGCCTTTAATCCCAGCACTTGGAAGGCAGAGGCAGGTGGATCTCTGTGAGTTCAAGGCCAGCCTGGTCTACATAGTAAGTTCCAGGACAGCTGGGGCTACAGGGAGACCCTGTCTCAAAAAGACCAAAAATAAATAAATAAATAAATAATAAATAAATAAAAATAAAATCTTAAAAATGTGAAGACAAACTTACAGGTAGCAGCAGTACAACACTAAAACAAGATGGTTAGCTAAATACCCATTATCTTTAATAAGGAATTATATACTCTAAATGGTGATTAGATCCAGTTTAATGGGAGATAAGCAGTAATGGATGAGACCCATTTTAATGGAATATGAGAGGTGGAGAAGGATAGGCTTGACTTATCAAACATTAAAGCATCCTATAGTCACATCACAAAGAGTGTTAACATAACAGAAGATGGAGAAAATGAAGCAGAAACAGGAGGCAGGTAAAAGAACCTGACAGCAGAAAAAAAGCAGAAGGGGCCCATTTGGGAAGAGGAAGGGGCCAGGGGACTGGAGAAAGGGAGAGTAGTGGGGTGGTGGACACGATCAAGTATGCTACATGCATGTATAACGAAACACACTGTCTTGAAGTACTAACTTAGGTTAATTTAAAAATTAAATTCAAAAAAGGAAAAAAGAACCAAAAAAACCTCAAACCTTAGAAGAAACAGAAGCACTAATATCTATAGTGAGAAAATTAGACTTCCTTACAAAGAGAGAACAATAAATGAAATAGTCCTAGAATGGAAGTCTGGTTACGGTCCAGATGTGAATTCTTCCCAAATGAACACACAACTTTAGTGTAATTTTAACAAAAATCTCAGAAGGCTTATGTATTTTTGTTTTAGCTTTGAAGAAGCAATCCCATAGCTTATCTGTAAGAATACACAGGTAAAGTTGGGTATGGTGGACATAGCTGTAATCCTAGCAATGGCAACCTAGTGAGACTCTGCCTCAGAAGAAAAAAGTGAAAGAAACAAAAGAGGAGGAAAAAAGGAGAAAAAAAAAAAGAAAAGAGGAGAAAATTTAGATGAAGGGATAGAGAAGGGCAGGTTGACTTGTTTAGTAGTAAAGCCTTCAAAGAACAAATATTCAGTGTGCAAAGATGCAGGAAAAAAGAAAACATGAACCGAGTAATTTACCAATAGAACCTTGCTTAGATTAGTAATCAAAATACATTTAATGTTTTTGAGACAGGGTCTCACTATGTAGCACTGGGTGGCCTGGAACTCACAGAGATGCATCTGCTTCTACCTTATGAGTATTGGGATTAAAAGACTGTACCACTATACCTGACTGAAATACACATGAAATAATTCATGATGTGTGTGAAGGAGGAATCACTTAATGAGGAATTAGGGGAATATCTGAGGAAAAGAATAGTCTCAGGCTCTTTTTATAACCTGCACCCAAATAAATCCTAAGTAAGTTGACTAGAGAGCTAAGTTGAAAGTTTTTTGTTTTTTTTTTTTGTCTTTCTGGGTCAGGGTCTCCCTATAGCCCCAACTATCCTGGAACTCACTCTGTAGACCAGGCTGGCCTTGAACTCATACAGATCCGCCTGCCTCTGCCTCCTGAGTGCTGGGATTAAAGGCACGTGCCACCACACCAGGCATAGAATTTTTTATTTTAATTTTAATTTTTTTTAATTTTATTTATTTCTGTATGTGTATCAATGTACTGTCTGCATGCAGGTTTGTGCACCCGTGTTGTGCAATGCCGCAGAAGTCAGAAGATGGTGTTGGATTCCCCTGGAACTGGAGTTCTTCTGGAATTGGAGTTTCAGACGGTTCTCGGCCGCCATGTGGGTGCTGGGGATTGAACCCGGGTCCTCTGTAAGCGCGGTCGGTGCTCTTAACCACTAGGCCATCTCTCCAGCCCCAAGAATTTTTAAAATTAATTTAATCATGAAGAAAATTCAGGCCATACATCATCTTCAACTTAAAGGACTTTTTTTTTTGGTCTTTTTGAGACAGGGTTTCCCTGTAGTCACAGCTGTCCTGGAAATCGCTCTGTAGACCAGGCTGGCCTTGAAGTCACAAAGATCCACCTGCCTCTGCCTCCCAAGTGCTAGGATTAAAAGCGTGCACCACCACGCCCAGCCAACTTAAAGGATTTTTTTTTTAATTTAATTTAATTTATTTTCTATGTGTATGAATGTACTGTCTGCATGTAGGTTTGTGCACCCGTGTCGTGCAATGCCGCGGAGGTGAGAGGAGGGTCTCTGATTCCCCTGGAACTGGAGTTCTCCTGGAATTGGAATTACAGATGGTTGTTAGCTACCATGTGGGTGCGGGGATCGAACCTGGGTCATCTGCAAGAGCAGTCGGCACTCTTAACCGCTAGGCCATCTCTCCAGCCCAACTTAAAGGACTTTTAAAGTAAGGCAGCAGTTCATATCCAGGACAGATTACAGGAAAAACAGAGATGGTTAATGAACATGAAAAATGGTTTAACTCTTGGTTTTTGTTATTCACTGGGGCATTAGTTCTTTCTCTCAATAAAGAGGAAGAAAAGAACCTTAAAATTGAGTGAATTCCTACATAGGTGGAGGGAGGTTCTGAGACTACAGGCAGCTCAGTCACACGCTTCCCTTGTCTTTCTCTGGCGTCTTCCTTAAAGGTCTGGATGAAGGACTGGAAGGGCAGTGCTGAGGACTACAGAGGAGCCACGTAATATCACTCAGTGATGATTAGGGACTTCTCTCACATGACTGAGTATTTCTTGAATCAAATGCTGAGCCAAGCTCATGGACACATTCACAGGCAGAGACAGAGTAAGGACACATAGCAGCCTGCAGGTCTCCCTGCTGGGCACACCAACAGCCAGGCCTCACCTCCTGCTCCTCCTTCTGCTGGGCCTCCAGCAGTCTCTGCTTCTCCTCCTGAGCCCTCCTTTCCAGCATTTCTTCATGGAAAGATTTTGGAGGCGGCTTATTGTGCTCGCTGAGAAATGACTGCACGTGGTAAGCCAGTTCAAATATCATCACCTACACATATAAACAAAAACCAACCACAATCAGACGATGGCAAGACAGGGCCTAAACGGGAGAGGGCACCCAGCAGCAAGATGAGCAGGCTCTTACGATGCTATCATCCACTTTGCCCTGACATGTTGGGAATTAGGTATATGATGCAATCATAGCAGGCAGGCTTTTAAAGGGCTCATTTCATCTTGTGATCAAGACAAATTGCTACTGAGATAAAAAGCTTCCAGCTGGGCATGGTGGAGCACACCTTTAATCTGAGCACTCAGGAGGCAGAGGCAGGCAGATCTCTGTGAGTTCAAGGCCAGCCTTGTCTACAGAGCGAGTTCCAGGACAGCTGGGGCTGAGCAGAACACTCCCCACTGGCACCGTCCACACTATACTCTACTGAGGCCCCGAAGGGAACATGGGAAGTCCTCACTTCCTCCTGTTAGCAACTGGCCACCAGGAGGCGGCTCAGCGGCACCTAGCAGATACTCCATCTCCACCCAGGAAGCATCCGCAGCTAGAGTCAGGAAGGAGCAGCAGCCACAGACATTCTTTGGACCATTAGAGGAAGCCATTCTCTCCTCCAGGGCCAAGCCATAAACCAAACATGGGCTGGGAAATCAATAGACCTCCATATTGACTGGTGCCCAGCCCAAAGCACAGTGTCAAGCTGTTCCTGATGGTGAGGAACACAGCACCGGGGTTCCTTTCCCCCACAACTGCACGGAGAGAATTTAAAGCATCTTATTTCTATAGGTTTAGTTTCTAGAGGGACTGAAGTGTTTATAACGTACAGAAGACAGTCAGTATTCCTCTCAAGGAATAAATGCTAAGAAAGCACAACCAACCCTTACTGGGTGAAGTTGATATTTTTTGTTATACCAGAAGCTGTAGTATTTACTGGATACATTTCAACTTACAGTTGAGAATCACCAGAATAAAGTCTGGGGGAAAGTTCTAAGAGAAGCTCATCTGGGAAAAGCTGGGGAAAGCAGGTAATTTCCTCAGAAAGGGGTAGGAGCAGAGCTCTTGAAAGTTTTTCTCTTATCAATTTAACTTATGTGTATTTTCTGAACAAATTAAGTCTGATAAACTTCTGAGACGGGGTGAAAGCAGCTACATTCCGAACTGGCTCTTACCCCACTTTCCCTCATGCTACGTGGCTTGGAACCGCCCCAGGCGCCTTCTCCTGCACCCCTTACAGGGAACTCTCCACCTTCATGCTCTGTACCCCTCACTAGTATTCTTCAGAGCAGTTAGTGACGCTCAGTTTGTCACGGTCCTTAGTCCATGCCCTGTCTGTGCCTTCATGTGGTCAAATGGTCTGCTCACTGTGCTTTTACTGGTGTCATCAAGACACGGGTAGACAGGAAATAAATATTTACCTAATGGATTCATGAAAGAAATCAATGCCTTTGACTTCACCAATTTTAAAATATAGAGCATGTTTCATTTATTTTTTTTAACATTTTTTATTGAAGTTTTGTGCAATTCATAGGACATTTTTCAGTCCAATTTAGACTCATTCCCCTTTCCATGCCCCCTACCCCACCCCACCTGAGTGCATGCATTTTGCCATACATGTCTTGCATCTTTTTCTGAGTCTTTTTAAAATTTTTCTATATGGAGGTTTACTGTTTTGGGCTGAAGTTAATGTTTCAGTCAGTTCTTTGACCCAGTCCTTTTGTTGTTGTTCCCTCCAATTTGTATTGCTACAAAATATGCATATATGCTCTTCACATATATACTAAAATTATGACACCTGAAAGTAAACTGTATGTTAATTCCAAAATATGTTTAGGAATTCACATTTTTCCCCTTTAATTTTATATTACTCTAAAGAATACCTACAGACCCTCCCCCGTATACCACAATTACAAAGTCTGGGAATAAGTAGTAGGTTAATTCTAGATCCTGTTAAGGTATTCACATTATAATGGCACAGTTGCTTTCAGGTTAAAACACACACACACACACACACACACACACACACACACACACAAACACACATTGCTCAGTTTGTCTTACTACTAGGTATTCCATGCTAGCATCCACAAATGAGGGATACCATTCGTCCTTTGTTTTTCTGGGAGTGTGTTACTTCACTTAGCATAACATCTTCTAGTTCCATACCTTTACCTTCCCAGCCCCAGCACCTCTGGCCCAGGGTTCCAAGACCATCAGAACCCTGTTGTTTCCAGCCCAGGGTTCCAGAACCATCCAGCCCAGTCACTTCCAGTGCAGGGCAGGTTCCAGGACCATCTAAGCTTGGTCGCTTCAGGTGCAGGGTCTCTGGAGCTGCTCCAACTTCCAGACTGCATGGTTAAGGCCCACCAGTCACCTTGGCAGCGACAGGATTGGGTAGACAAAAACCAGTGCCACCCACCCCGCCTTGCGGCCATCCTGGTGGGAACAGAGAAGGTAACTTAGAGCATAAAGTAAAAGAAGAGACAGCCAACCTTCCAACCTAGAGGAACAGGCCTTCAACCAAAGGAAGAAGCACTTGAATTTCATATCAGACTATAAACAACAAATCAAATCCACATGCCAAGAGCACAAAGGAAAACCAACAACGTGGGAAAAGCAAATAATAAATCCCCAACAAAATCTAGCAGTCCTATCAAAGTCTCCAACAATGAATTCTCCCTGGATATAAGCCAGGACACAGATCTTAAAAGAATAATAGACATACTCAAAGAAATCAAGGGAGAGAATGACAAACTCAAGAATGAAGTGGAAACACTGAAAAGATCCTATGCTAAAATGAAACAGGAAACTGACCAGTGAATCAAGGATCTAGAAGGAGAGAGTGACAAACTCCAAAGGGAACTGGAAATACTAAAGAAATCACAGGATGAAGTGAAAAAGGAAATTGCACACTCATCCAATCAGCAGGAAAAGATGGGAGAAAGCCTCAGTAACAGATTGGATGAAGTAGAAAGTAGAATATCAACACTGGAAGACAAGGTGGAAGAACTGCAATGCTCAAACAAAAAGTATGAAAAATTTAAAAAATCACGAGAGTGGAACAATCAGGAAATATGGGATACTATGAAAGGATCAAACCTTTGCATCATAAGGATAGAGAAGAAGAAGAATCCCAGGACAAAGGTATTGATCAGATCTTCAACAGAATAATAGAAGAAAATTTCTCCAAACTGAAAAATGACAAACCCATACAAATACAAGAAGCACATAGAACACCAAAGGGAAATCTCACAACAGACAAAAGCTCCAGACACTTGATCCAGACAATCATACGAGAATACTTCAAAAAACTATACTCTACTAAATTTGAAAATCTAAGAGAAGGCCAGGCATGGTGGTGTACACCTTTAATCCTAACAGTCGGGAGGCAGAGGCAGGCGGATCTCTGTGAGTTCAAGGCCAGCCTGGTCTACAGACTGAGTTCCAGGAAAGTTGGAGCTACAGGGAGACCCTGTCTTAACCCCCCCCCCAAAAAAAAAAACCCTAAGAGAAATGGATGAATATTTGAAATCCTGGAATTCACCAAAGCCTAACAAAGAAGAGATTGACTTAAACAGACCCATAATATATGAGGAAGTTGAAAATGTAATAGTAAACCTCCCAACTAAAAAAAGCCAAGGACCAGATGGTTTCACAGCAGAATTCTATAAAACATTTAAAGAGGACTTACAACCATTATTATTAAAACTGTTCAGAAGGATACAAGCAGAGTGAAACCTCCCAAATTCCTTCTATGAAGCCAGCATCACTCTAATACCAAAACCAGGCAAAGATACAACCAAAAAAGAAAACTATAGACCCATCTCATTAACAAACATAGATGCAAAATTTCTCAAGAAAATACTTGCAAACTGCATACAGACCCACATCAAAAAGATCATACATCATGACCAAATTGGATTCATACCAGATATGCAGGGATGGTTCAACATATGTAAATCAATAAATATCATAAAACACATAAATGGACTGAAAGACAAAAGCCACATGATCATCTCAATTGAGGCAGAAAAAGCCTTCGACAAAATTCAGCATCCTTTCATGCTTAAAGACCTAGAGGGAAGTGAACTGCAGGGAACATTCCTCAACATGATCAAAGCCATGTAGAACAAACCCACTGCCAATATCATCCTAAATGGAGAAAAGTTATAAGAATTCCCCTTAAAAAGTTATAAGAATTCCCAGGAACACAGCAAGGCTGTCCCCCCTTCACCACTCCTCTTCAATATAGTGCTTGAAACACTTGCCAGGGCAATGAGGCAAGAAAGGGAAATTAAAGGAGTACTAATTGGAAAAGAGGGAGTCAAGCTATCCCTCTTTGCAGATGATATGATAGTTTACCTAAGGATTCTAAAAACTCTACCAGAAAACTCCTAGAAATGATTAAGAATTTCAGTAAAGTGGCGGGAGACAAAATTAACCTAGAAAAATAAGTAGCCTTTCTTTACACCAACAAGCAACTGGAGAAGGAATACAAGAAGACCTTCCCACTCTCAGTAGCCACAAAAACAATAAAATACCTAGGAACAAAGTTAACCAAAGATCTTTACAACAAAAATTTTAAACCCCTGAAGGAGATTGAAGAAGACATCAGAAGATGGAAAGACCTCCCATGCTCATGGATTGGAAAAATTAAAATATAGTAAAAATGTCCATTCTACCCAAATTGATATACAGGTTCAACGCAATCCCAATTAAAATCCCCAAGAGTTTCTTCACAGACTTGGAAAAAAAAAAAACCTTAAACTCATATGGAAAAACAAAAGAGCCTGAATAGCCAAAGCAGCCCTGATTGAAAAGTGCAATACAGGGGGGATCACTATACCAGACTTCAAACTATATTATAGGGCTATAGTCATAAAAAACACCTGGTAGTGGCACAAAAAAACAGATCCGTAGACCAATGGAACAAAATCGAAGATACAAACTCATACAATTTCAGCCACCTCATATTTGACAGACTCAGAGCCGGGCGTGGTGGTGCACGCCTTTAATCCTAGCACTTGGGAGTCAGAGGCAGGCGGATCTTTGTGAGTTCAAGGCCAGCCTGGTCTACAGAGTGAGTTCCAGGACAGCTGGGACTACAGGGAGACCCTGTCTCGAAAAGACCAAAAAAAAAAAAAGACTCAGTACTGAACATAGTGTATGTGCTCAGGTGCAGAACAGGCACTGAGAAGCACAGAAATCACTCATTATTGACAAAGAAACCTAAGTTTGGCTGATATGCAAAAGGAAGAGAGGTGAGCTGGGAGCTGGAGCGATGGCTCAGTGGCCGAGAGCAGGCACTGCTCTTATGAAGACCTGAGTTTAGGTCTCAGTACCCATGTCAGGAGGCTCACAACTGCCTGGAACTCCTGCTCTGGGAGCTCCTATACTCTGTGGGCCCCTGTACTCACACGTGCATAAACCCCCCCATTAGACATATAAGTAAAAAATTAAAATAGATCTTGAACAAAAGGGGAGAAGGTGAGAAAGTTTGGTCAGAAATCACTTGTCTGCATTCTCCATCAGAAAAGTTCAAGTTAAGACCCCCAGCCATGACGCCATGGCCAGATTCACACAAACTGCCTTGAGAGACATCCTCGTCATCAGTCGCACTCTCCTCACCCACTCTGCAGTTTGTAACTCATGAGGCCCGTAAGTTAAATGGATATTAATAACTAAGTCCCCCTTCAAAGATACCAATAAGACAGAATGTTGGAGTCAAAGTTGGATTTGAGGCATAAAGGCAAAGCTGTAAGCCAGGGAAAGCCAGCAGACATGGGCTGGGAGCTCAGTTCAAGCCTTACCTCCCCACAGTGCTTTTTGGCCATTTCCTGTAGGCAGGATTTTAACAAATTAACACTTTCATTTGACAGACCTTTAGCATTCTTTAACTCTATTTCAGGAACTCTGAAAAATAAAAACAAAAGCACACACACAAAAATGAGTTAATTGAGAAGGAAGAGCCTGAGGATTCCACAGACCTCCTGGGTGAACCCCTCCCTGTGCCCAGCAGCACATCCCTTTATCTCAAGGCCTGCAACCATATCCCAACAACTCGGCTGACAGTGCTCAGTGAGTAGTTGCCCTTGCACTGTGGGGAAGTGGGAAGACCCAGCCTTCTGTCTTGGCTGTCAAAGCCCTGCTGCTTCCTGGAGAGAGCCCCCAGTGGCTGTCTCTTCTGTTTCTGATACTTGCTTTATAATCTGATTAAAACTACTCAACATCAATTATTAGTTATTGCTTCTGACTTGCCCCTGATGTCCTAAGTAAAAAGTCCTGCCCCTTGTCTGACTGGTGACTTAACTATGTTCTTTTGTGTGGTACTTTTTTTCCCCACTCAGAATGCACTCCCTTCCTCCAACTCCCCCAAAGCGACAGTGTGGTACTTCTTGACCTGACCTTTGCTTAGACCCACCATCAGTCAGGCTAATGCTTGCACGAAGCAGAACAAGATGCTGAATGAGATGCAGCTGCCATGAGCCACCCAGGGTTTTCACAAGTTGCCGTGCCTGTCACTCATACTCCTAAACAAGGAGCAGGCTCATGGGCAGTGCAGTCAAGTACATCACGTAATCTCTACCCACTCCAAGGACACCTAGTTTGCATGGTGCTTCATCCCTCACTGCTCATCTAAGCAAATATTTTAAACTCAAGGATATACAATCAGCCTTAGGGTTTCTTTTTATTCCTAACCAATAAACACCCATTACTGGTTTTTTTGTTTTGTTTTGTTTTTGGTCTTTTTGAGACAGGGTCTCCCTGTAGCCCCAGCTGTCCTGGAACTCTCTGTAGACCAGGCTGGCCTTGAACTCACAAAGATCTGCCTGCCTCTGCCTCTGCCTCCCAAGTGCTAGGATTAAAGGCATGCACCACAACGCCCAGCTCATTCTCTGCTATTAAACAAGATTTATTTAATTTTATGGATGAGATGATTCATCATTTCCTGTGAAGCATTTCTGAGAGATTTTACTTTGGTGAAGCCTTCCTGCCTGTTCACCTGTGTGTGCATTCCCTTGATGCTTCGTTCCCATCCTGTGGGACGGGATGTTGCAGTCCTTATCTCCTGGACAGATGGAAATCTGGGAGATGGTAGTTTGTATTTAGAAAAAGCTCAGGAAGAGCCTACACTGTTGAGTCCATGTATGATGCACCATGCCCAGAATTCTCTCTCACAGTTGCATCAAGGACTACTATAGAGGAACTATAGTTTTCCTGTGTCGCATTATTTCAAAAGGACAGCATCGGTCCCTAAAATCAAACCTTATATATGTGCTTCTATGTGCAGGGTTTTGTGTGTGTGCATGCATGTGCGTGCGTGCGTGCAGAAGCACATATAGGCGTGTACATGTGGAGGCCAGAGGTCAACATCAGGTGTGGCTCTTCAGGAGCTGCCTACCTTGTTTTTGAGACAGAGACTGTCACTGGAACCTGGGGCTCACTGATTAGGCTAGGCTGGCCAGCCAGGAAATTCCAGAGATGACCAGAGCTGGGATGACCGGTGTACCCCGTCATGCCCAGCTTTTTTTTTTTTAATTAAAAAAAAAATTTTTTTATTTCTTTATGTGTATGAATGTACTGTCTGCATGCAGGTTTGTGCACCCGTGTCGTGCAATGCCACGGAGGTCAGAAGAGGGTGTCGGATTCCCCTGGAACTGGAGTTCTCCTGGAATTGGAGTTTCAGACAGTTCTTGGCCACCATGTGGGTGCTGGGGATCGAACCCGGGTCCTCTGTAAGAGCAGTCAGCGCTCTTAACCGCTAGGCCATCTCTCCAGCCCCCATGCCCAGCTTTTTATATGGGTCCTGGGGACTGAAAAATCAGGTCCTTGCGGTTGCACTGCAAACACTCCCCAGCCTTTAGGTTTTCTTTTGGACAGGGTCTCCTGTAGCCTCAGCTGGCATGGACCTCACTAATTAGAATAGGCTGGCCTTGATTGCACACAGATCCACCTGCCTCTGCCTCCCAAAGATAACCACCACCACACTCAGCTCCTTTACATTTTTAAAAAATTAAGCAGGGGGCTGGAGAGACGGCTCAGTGGTTAAGAACATTTGCCGTTCTTCTGGAGGGCCCAGGCTTGATTCCTAGCACCCACATGTTGGCTAACAACCATCCATAATTCCAGTTTCAGGGGATCTGACTGATAGAATATGTGAATAGCAGAAGAGGCGTAAGCTTCATTAAGAGGGCCATAGAGTCATTAATTCCCTTGAAATGGCTAACTGGACATAAATTGGTAGTCTGGCCTTGTTAAAGCCTTATCAGCTGGTCACTCCCAGGACTGACGCAGTCTGTTTATGGAGCCACCCTTCTTACAACCTTGAGATACTGCCCTGTTCAGCCCAAGGAATCAAAAGAAGGCTTTCAAATTATCCAAGGACACCAGGGCTTGGCATCTGATGCAGTCCAGCTGGGCTCAAGGAATAAAATCTTCCACCTCTGTTCATTAGGTGGCAGACGCTCCACACTCCAGTAATAGAGCATCTGTCCTCCGCTGCTGTATACTTATTTTGATAAGTTGCCTGTTGCAAGTCTGGCTGTAGTTCGTCCGTCCATCCATCCGTCCGTCAGTCCGTCCTTCCTTCCTTCCTGGGAGCCAAAGCTGTCAGGCATACATGCTCACAGAAAATTACTAACTTACTTATCTCAGGAGTTTAGGAGCCAGCTTACCTCAGGAATTTACAAGCCAGCTTACATACCTCAAGAGTTTATGAGTGCACCTTGCTTATCTCAGAAATTTACTGCCATACCAACCCCAGACAAAATTAGTAAAATAGGAATTCCAGTTACAGTCATACATGGTAGAAAACATTACTTAAATAATGGTAGATGGTGGGCTCCTTCTTTAGAAAAATATATTAAAGAAAAAACCAAAAAGACCCTCCCTTCCTAAAAGCCTTTACAAAGGTAAAATGGAAAGAAAACATTACACTGAGTGATATCATAGGTCAGTTACAAATAACAAAAGTGGGGGCTGGAGAGATGGCCTAGCGGTTAAGAGCGCCAACCACTCTTACAGAGGACCCAGGTTCGATCCCCAGCACCCACATGGCGGCCGAGAACCGTCTGAAACTCCAATTCCAGGAGAACTCCAGTTCCAGGGGAATCCGAGACCATCTTCTGACCTCCGCGGCATTGTGCGATACGGGTGCACAGACTTGCATGCAGACAGTACATTCATACACATACAGAAATAAATAAAATTAATAAAAAAAAATAATTAAAAAAATGTTTAAAAAACAAATAACAAAAGTGTTTTTCCAGACTTAATAAAAGCTCAGTCCCTTAAGCAAGGAGCTACACCTGATAGAATTAGTAAAATAGAAGTCTTAGTTACAGTTTTGCATGTTAAAATGCAATACTTGGTCAGAGGCAAGTGGCGGGCTTCTCCTTTAAGAAAAACAGAACTAATTAAGAAGCTCTCCCAGGCCATGGCTTGAATTACAGCCTAAAGATAACAAATGGCCTTGGGAGAAGGGGGGGGGGGAAAAAAAAAAAACAGAACTAATTAAAAGGCTCTCCCAGGCCATGGTTTGAATTAGCAGCCTGAAGATAACAAATGGCCTTGGGAGAGGGGGACTAATTGCTTCAAAGGACAATTTATCCAACATCCCGGTCGTACCACTGTTTGTTCCTGGAGATGTGCATAATCTTGAGCAATGAACCATGTGTAAGTGCTTCTGGTTAATGTGTAAAATTAAACTCTTTAGTAAAGGGTTCTATTGTTCCTGGGGATGTGCTAATCTTGATTTATGTTTTCCTGACTGTACTATATAATCAGTTGCTTGCTCTTAGTAAAATGCAGCAGATTCAAAACCATTCTGGTGTGCATTTCTGTCTGTCATCGCCGAACCTGTGCCCTCCTCATCCAAGACGCCCATTTCCCCTAGTCAGAGGAAGCCCCCCGCTGGACGGTCCTGCGCAAACTCCCTTTTTTTTTTTTTTTTTTTTTTTGTCTTTTTTGAGACAGGGTGCGTACCTGTAGCCCCACGGTCTTGGAACTCATTAATGTTAGACCAGAGCTGGCCTTGAACTCACAGATGCTGCTTGCCTCTACCTCCCGAAGTTCTGGGATTTACAGGCGTTGTGGTCCACCACACTGGCAAGTTCTTATTTCTAACTTAAAACTCCTTCGTTTTCCTTCTCCGCAAAATCTAACACTGAGATCCTCTCCTTGGTAACACTGACATTATATGCAGAGTAAAACATATATATAAAAACAAAATAATAAACAAAACAAAAAAAATAAAGCAATCATATAGCAATATTAACAGAATGGTGAAAAAGTCAGGTACAATATTAAACTTTGATAGTTTGTTCTTGATACGTTATTAATAATTTGTGGAAGCTTGAGTATTTTATTTTTTAATGTTTTTTTTTTTTTTTTTTTTGCTCTGTTCCAGAACAGGTCCTCTCCCTGTAGCCCCCGCTGTCCTGGAATGTTCTCTGTCTTGTGTTTTTTTTTTGCCTGAACTCACAAGAGTTCTATTCCTGCCTCCCTGCCTCTGCTTCCCACGTGCTAGGATTAAAGGTGTGCGCCACCACACCCGGCTTTTTTAGCTTTATAACATAAATATTCTTATGTTGTTTTAAAAACTCATCCCATAATCCTTTTATTAAATATACAACTTGTCTGAAGAGTTTACTGGAGTGACAGCTTTCAACCAGGGCAATTTTGGTGTCCCAGAAGATACCTATTGGTGCCTGGAGACTTAAGTGACCAGCTGCTTAGCAGATAGAAGTCAGGGATGCTACTATACTGCTCATCATGCCCAGGACAGTCCTGCAAACCAAGAGTTACCCTCTTGGGTACAATACAGCAACAGTGCAGGCAAGAAATGCTGATATAGTGCTCTGTTTTAGAAAGACAGGCTGGCCTGGGACTCACAATCTTCCTGACTTGACCTCTCAAATACTGCCATTATAGGCAAGAGCCACCTTTGTGGTTCCTATTTCTTTACTTTCAGAAATTATGCTATAATTATTTTTATTACTCATATCCTGGTTTTTCCTTTATGTTGACTTTTGAAGAGTAAACATTTTGAGTGCTTGAGTCTATGGTACAATAAAAAAAAAAATTATACCTGTTACCTTTGCCCCTAGTTTCCGGCACTAGAGGCTTCTTACCCTTGGAACTTCATGAACGGCAGAGATGAAGGAAGTATTTTTAGTTCTTCATCACAAACCCCCTTCAACCATAGCTAATGCCAGTGAGTCTTGTTGGGTGCCTGCCGAGCATCAGGATGGAGCTGGTCACAGATAGCCCAAGCCTTGACCGTGGGATGAGAAATTCCGACCCTATCCCAAACCTCTGCAAAGGAGGATGGGGCTGGAGACTGAGTTCAATTACCAAGAATCAATGATGTAAGTAAGCAATCATTTATGCCTATTGAAACCTTCCCAAAGCCCCCTGAACAACAGAGTTTGGGGTACCATGGGTTACTGAATGCATGGAGGTGCAGTGTGGAGAGAACATGCAGCTCTGGGCCTCCACCCACGTTTGTCCTATGCAGTCCTCATATGTGGCTGTTCTAGAATCATATCCTTTATGATAGATCAGCAAATATACCACAAGGAGGCTGTGGGAACGCTCCAGGTTACAACCACAAGTTCTGAGTGAGAAGCATGGGGCCTTGAACTGGACACCCGAGCAGAAGCAATCTCGTGGAAGTGAGCCCTGGACCTGTGGGGTCTGTACTAACTATGGACAGTGGGTGTCAACAAAGACACCAAAACATCCCACGAAACACAAAACAAACCCAGACAGGCGCAGTCTTAGTTTTATTTCATAAACTTAATTATTTTTCTCGTTAATTAACCTTTTACATGGATAGCTACTATGCAAACTCTGATAATAGTGTTAGAAGTACAAGAATTTTCGATGTAAAGAAGTGCAGTCTTGAGCTGGTTTTCCAACTCTTCACCTGTTAGGATCACAAGGTGTCCCCTGCCTGCTGTGGAAGGCACTGCCACCTTTCACTTGCCACTCTCCAAACCTTCACTGCAAAGTCAGTTTGAACCATTTAACATGATCTCCAACCTTCAGTTTGGAAACAGTTTTGGTTGCCGCGAGGACTGGAGAACGAACATTCCTGGCATTAGTGGGCTGGCCCAGCCCTGTGGCAGGCAGACAGGTGGGTATCACCACACTGAGAATGGCAGCTCTAACCACTCCTTTATTTATTCTAGGCAGTAAAAAGCCACACCAGGCACAGAAGGCCACCTCATTTTTATGCTAACAGTACTTTACATACACAGGGCTTTAAACACTTGCCAAGCCATTATTATCCTTTTCTTCTAGATTTTCCTTCTCTCTAGTTTACAAAGAATTAAATAAACATTAACATATCAGAAGAAGAAAAAAGTAACGAGTGAGAAAATATTAGTATCTGTAGTGAGTATTCTATAAGCAGGTTTAGGACAGGTTCCATGAAAATGTGTATCACTAATATAGTTTAACTGAGATACAGGTGACAGAATCTGAAATTTTATATGGAAGATGAGGGAGGAATGAGAAAATTCTCTTAATTATAACTGAAATTATATCAAAGCTACTAATAAAGGTACTCACACATCTGGGTAGGTTGGTGGGCACTTAACCCTTAAGTCCACTTTCACATATACTTCTTCGCCAGTCAGGCCCTGAGGGTACAGAACTAAATTGATTTCAGGTGGCTCTCTGACCTAAAAGAAGAAAAGAACTTATATGTATTCTTTTCTAGCAAGCCAGTCTTCATAAGAATAACAATCACCTTGGCTCTATAGTTCTAATTCCACACTGTGTACTTATATTTATATAAGTTGGGCCATATTTTCCAAAAAAAAAAATTTCAAAATAAAACCTGTGCAAGAGGAAATGCCTTTCTCTTTCAAAGTTATCAAAGGATTGAAGCAGAATGTTCTGCTTGGCTTCCACTCACTCAAATATTACCCAGTGCTAACTATGTGCTAAGTAGAGTGGTGTGAGGCTGGTTGTGTGGGGGAATTTAGACAGCCTAGCCCCAATTAGCAAACCAAACTGGAAGATGAGTGATGTCAAATGGGTGAGCAGACCTGCAGAAAAACTAATGCCGTGTGATGGGACAGGTAGTAAGGGAGAAGATGCCTAGACAGGTCTGGGAGAGCAGGCCTGTGCCCAGGGGGTACAGGTCTGGGAGAGCAGGCCTCTGTGTGCCCAGGGGATACAGGTCTAGGAGAGCAGTCCTCTGTGTGCCCAGGGGATACAGGTCTAGGAGAGCAGGCCTCTGTGTGACCAGGGGATACAGGTCTAGGAGAGCAGGCCTCTGTGTGCCCAGGGGATACAGGTCTAGGAGAGCAGGCCTCTGTGTGCCCAGGGGATACAGGTCTAGGAGAGCAGGCCTCTGTGTGCCCAGGGGATACAGGTCTAGGAGAGCAGGCCTCTGTGTGCCCAGGGGATACAGGTCTAGGAGAGCAGGCCTCTGTGTGCCCAGGGGATACAGGTCTAGGAGAGCAGGCCTCTGTGTGCCCAGGGGATACAGGTCTAGGAGAGCAGGCCTCTGTGTGCCCAGGGGATACAGGTCTAGGAGAGCAGGCCTCTGTGTGCCCAGGGGATACAGGTCTAGGAGAGCAGGCCTCTGTGTGCCCAGGGGATACAGGTCTAGGAGAGCAGGCCTCTGTGTGCCCAGGGGATACAGGTCTAGGAGAGCAGGCCTCTGTGTGCCCAGGGGATACAGGTCTAGGAGAGCAGGCCTCTGTGTGCCCAGGGGATACAGGTCTAGGAGAGCAGGCCTCTGTGTGCCCAGGGGATACAGGTCTAGGAGAGCAGGCCTCTGTGTGCCCAGGGGATACAGGTCTAGGAGAGCAGGCCTCTGTGTGCCCAGGGGATACAGGTCTAGGAGAGCAGGCCTCTGTGTGACCAGGGGATACAGGTCTAGGAGAGCAGGCCTCTGTGTGCCCAGGGGATACAGGCTGAGCAGTCATGCCCAAGTGCCTGGACTGTGTTTCAGTTGTCTGAGATTACGGAGTTCTGGATATTTGCAGATTTATTTATTTATTATTTATTTATTTATTTCTGTATGTGTATGAATGTACTGTCTGTATGCAGGTTTGTGCACCCGTGTCGTGCAATGCCGCGGAGGTCAGAAGAGGGTGTCAAGTTCTCCTGGAATTGGAGTTTCAGACGGTTCTCGGCCGCCATGTGGATGCTGGGGATCGAACCCGGATCCTCTGTAAGAGCGGTTGGCGCTCTTAACGGCTAGGCCATCTCTCCAGCCCCCATATTTGCAGATTTTAAAAACAGCATTGGTATCAGTATGCACAAGACCCATGCAAGCTTGCCTGGACATAAACCCAGCACAGAACTGCAGAGCCCAACCTTGGCTGAGGAAATAATTGGCGGCAGATGGCAGGTGGGTGAGAAAGACCTGGCCTTCTTTAGAAAAAGAGACCATGGTTAGGCTGACTAGAACTCAGGGGACGAGCTGGCACTGAGAAGTGAGCAGGGAGAGTAATTTGGTACATTGGACCCTAGCACAAATGACAGAAGGTGTGAACTCAGGGTGGGAGGATTATGGGAGGGCGCCAAGGGAGAAAGCAGCAGCTATAACGGCCATTAAGGCTGACTGAAAGATTATGTATGAAACACATAAGAAATTCAATAAAAAATAAAATTAAATAAAAAGAAAAAACATTTCAGTTTCTGGAGTGCTTAGAATTGATACTTTCAGATTAAAAATACTCGGAATTTGGATTGGGATTTGAACTCTAAGATATTAATGGGAAGAACCCTTGCTTAGTGTGTGAGACACTGGATAGCTCTGCTAAAATGGCATATGCAGCCGGGCGTGGTGGCGCACGCCTTTAATCCTAGCACTTGGGAGGCAGAGGCAGGCGGATCTTTGTGAGTTCAAGGCCAGCCTAGTCTACAGAGTGAGTTCCAGGACAGCTGGGGCTACAGTGAGACCCTGTCTCAAAAAGACCAAAAATAAATAAATAAATAAATAAACAAATAAATAAATAAAATGGCATATGCTTTTCACTCACCTGCATTTCACCAAGGACCAAATACTCTATGTTCTTTAATTTATGATAGATTCCAAAAAGGATCTGAAGCAGTATATGTCATATTTATATGAGAGGAGGCAGCTGGGGGGAGGGGGACACGACAATGTCCAAGCCACCTACAATGCAGGTGCATTACCAACTCTGCACGGCCAGTGTTGTCCCTAAGATATAGAACAGCTCAGGCTTGGAGAGTTTGAGATTCCTACCTACGGTGACAGAAGTTCAAATCTTGCTTTGACTCCCAAACTCATGTCTCTTTCAGGAGCTAGTTCTGTGTGTCAACCCTGAGTTCGGGTCACTATACCTTGACTTTCTCTCTGAACATCCAGAGCAAAGAGAAATGTGATCCATTGAAGAAATTTCATTACAGGGACAACACTGATTTCTGCAGGAATTTATAACGTTGATGCAAGAGTTCTAAGTGTGACCCAAGGATTTAGTGTTCTAGACACTTAGTTACCCCAAATTATCTGAATCTCTACTGAGACTGGTCAATTCCTTTGGTCTATCACACATCACATCGGTCACCTACACCTGCTGAGGGCTGACTCTATGCCAAGCACTGGGCTTAGTCCATGGAGATGGGAGTACAGATGTGTCCCAAGCTGTCGCGAAGCTCCTGATGGGGGTAGGGGGTAGGGGGTAGGGGATAGGGCAGGACACAAAGATGTGTGTGTGAAAAAAGTGAAGATGTAAGGATATAATTAGAAAGTGCAGTGGAAGAGCTGATGTGGGGCTGAGCACGGAGGGCAATTAGGGTGGATGTCAGGAACATGCTCAGATGTGATCATCAGGGAACACTCAGGTAAGGTTGTAGCATTTAAGCTGAGTCTGGGCAGATAACCAGCACTCCAGGTAAGGAAAGTACATGTAAAGAGGTTCAGAAGTGAGAGATGGGTGCCCCAAAAGGCCAAAAGGAGGTCAGCATGTCTGGGACCCAGATGGGAAGGGAGACCCAGGAAAGCAGGTGAGAGGAGGAGACACGGGCTTTGTCAGCCAAGTAATGTACTTTCCAGGATTAAAGAAGGGAATGGTAGGAGACAGCATATATTTTTTTTATTTCTGTATGTGTATGAGTGTACTGTCTGCATGCAGGTCTGTACACCTGTGTCCTGCAAAGCCGTGGAGGTCAGAAGAGGGTGTTGGATTCCCCTGGAACTGGAGTTCTCCTGGAATTGGAGTTTCAGACGGTTCTCGGCCACCATGTGGGTGCTGGGGATCGAACCCGGGTCCTCTTTAAGAGTGGTCGGTGCTCTTAACCGCCAGGCCATCTCTCCAGCCCAAGACAGCATATATTTTTTAAGGACCATTTGGGTACTGAGTAAAAACTGGATGGGGAAGATGAAGAGATCCGTGGTAGAGTGCTTGACTAGCCTGTGTAAGCACCTAAGTTATAGCGCTGTGACCATCAAACAAACAAGAAAATAATTATTTAAACAATACGATTACAATATATAAGGTGGACTTGAAATCAAGTAAAGAGAAAGGAGGCCAAAGGAAGGAAAGGGCTCCTTGCGGCTGCTCCTCCAGGAGGTGGAAGAGGAGAGCAGTGCCCCGGGCACCAAACACAGAGCAAGATGGAGGAGTAAGTTCTGGGTGAAGAAGTGGATACCCCAAGTCTAGGTGGACAGCTCCTTCAAGGTTTGGGGGTTCAGACGGGCAGAGATCAGAGCCAGAATTGGGCTGAGCTAGTAGATGGGAGGGATGGGATGAAAGGAGGGATTTTTGGTCTGTTTAAAGATGGAAAAGAAATACTAAAGCATGTGAGGAGGTTGACGGGAAGAGTTGAGAAGACAGGACACATTGGGGAGGCTGGGCCTCTATGGAATAGGAGCAGCTCCCCATCCAGTAAAAGAAAAGGAAAGGGAGACCCTGTCTTGAAAACACCAAAAAAAAAAAAAAAGAAAAGGAATGGCAGGGTCAGAGGCTGGGGGTTTATGAGAGGCAGGATGGGACTGCCAGGCACAGGGCCTCCCGTCCCCTCTTCAACTACACCACGCTAGCCAGCACCGCAGCTTTACATGCTGAGAGAAACCAGCCCAGGAATCATTTAGTTGCTTAAAGGGGCATAAAAACCTGCTGCCCTGATTATTTGCCTCAAATTTACACATTTGTTTTTGAGACAGGGACTCCCTGTAGCCCCAACTGGCCTTGCTATGTAGACCAGGCTGACCTCAATCACACAGGGATCTGCCTGCCTCTGCCTTCTTAGTGTTAGGATTAAAGGCATATGCTACCACACTCAGCAAATAGCCTTGTTTTAAAGATCTATTTCTTATTATTTTTAAGTACTTTTTATAAATTTTTATTGAGTTTTTGTGTATTTCATACACAGAATACCTTAATCATCTTTATCCCCCCTTCTCCACTGGCACCCTCATAAAGCTCCCCTCCCTGGAATTCACAGATTCAATCATTTGTATTCAGACCTATCTTGTCAAGTTAGTGTCTCCAGATGTCCCTCAGTGCAGTTCATCCACTGAGGTCCAGTTAGCCTATCTAAAGTCCCTCTTGGGGCTGGAGAGATGGCCTAGTGGTTAAGAGCACTGACTGCTCTTGCAGAGGACCCGGGTTCGATCCCCAGCACCCACATGGCGGCTGAGAACAGTCTGTAACTCCAATTCCAGGAGAACTCCAGTTCCAGGGGAATCCGACACCCTCTTCTGACCTCCCGTGGCATTGCATGACACGGGTGCACAAACTTGCATGCAGACAGTACATTCATACACACACACACACACACAAAAAAAAAAATCCCTCTCTTTAAGAAGATCAGTTCCAGGGGCTGGAGAGATGGCCTAGCGGTTAAGAGTGCTGACTGCTTTTGCAGAGGACCCGGGTTCGAGCCCCAGCACCCACATGGCGGCTGTGAACCGTCTTTAACTCCAGTTCCAGGGGAATCCAATGCCCTCTTCTGACCTCCGCAGCATCACACGACACAGGTGCACCAACCTACATGCAGACAGTACATTCATACACATAAAAAGAAATAAAAAAGAAAAAGATCAGCTCCTTTTTACCCAAGCAGTAAACCCAATAAGTCTTTGACTGAGATTGGGGCCTGCTGCCCATTTCCCTAGTTGTCTGCTTGAGTTTGCCATGAGTTTTGTGCATGCTGGCACCACTGTTGTAGGTTCATCTGAGCAAGGTCCCAGGAACCTGTAGGACTCTATTTCTATATGGTTATGCACCTCCTCCTCGGCTTTTACAATCTTTCTGCCCCCTCTTCTGCAATGGTCCCTGAGCCCTGGGTGGGTGGAGTTTAATATAGGAGTCCTGTCCAAGGACCCACACTCTGCAGGCTTTACTCTCTATGCTTTGGCCATTTGTGACCTTTTAGGTTCCTGCCCCTCTGCTGCATGAGGAAGCTTCATTGATGAGAACTGAGAGATGCATTAGTGTCCTCTTTACCCCTTGTTCTATGTTCCATGTTCCGTGAGCCTTAGGTGTAGAGGCTGCATTGTAGATGTGCCACTTAGGCTTGAGCAAATCACAGGCAATCTCTGTGTGTGAACAGTTGCAGAACTCTGTAATAATCTCCTTGGTTGCAAAGAAGCTTCTTGGATGAGTTGGTGACTGGGATATTTTTATTTTTTAAAAGAGAGAGAGAGAGAGAGAGAGAGAGAGAGAGAGAGAGAGAGAATGAATATGAATGAATATGCCATGTGTTTGCAGGTTCCTCAGAGGCCAGAGAAGGCACTGGAGCCTATGGAGCTGCAGTTACAGGCAGTTTGTAAATTGGGAATTGAACTCCAGTCTACAGCAGGAAGCACTTTTAATCTCTCTAGCCCCAAACAGCTTCATTAAAAGAAAAAAAAAACTTTTTATTATGGGAAATTTCATACAAAAGTAGAAATAATGGTATATTGAACCCTGTACCCACCATCCAGTTTCTATAATTACCATGTTATAGTCAGTCTTTGAGATACTGTTACTCCTCCCACAACCACCTGCCTTAGCTTATTCTTAGTAAGCACTACCAACCAATCTTTTCCTATTTATTGATATTCATTTTCTGTGAATAGTATGGCAAAGTTGAGAGGTTCCATATCTCCATGTTAGAGATGTACCGATGGAGAGAAAGCGAGCCAGTCAAAATGTGACCAGTGATCTCCACACCAAACCGTGTGTTTACAGGCTAGCTTGTCTCAATGGCCATAAATTTTGGAAAAACATTATAATCAGCAATTAGCATTTTGTTAAGAAATCATTTCCCCCTTACATATAGCTTTACTGTACACATTACTTTAGAAAAACAACAGTACAAGCTGGGCATGGTGGTGCACGCCTTTAATCCCAGCACTTGGGAGGCAGAGGCAGGTGGATCTCTATGAGTTTGAGGCCAGCCTGGTCTACATAATGAATTCCAGGACAGCTGGGACTAAAGGGAGACCCTGTCTCAAAAAGAGAAAAAAAAAAAAAAAAAAAAAAAAAAAAAGAATCCTAGCACTTGGGAGGCAGAGATAGGCAGATCTCTATGAATTCAGAGCCAGCCTGGTCTATGTAGGGAGTTCCAGGCCAGCTGGGGCTACAGGGAGAGCCTGTCTCATAATGACCAAAAAGAAAAGAAAAACAATACAGAATACAGTTTATGGGGGGGGGGATGTATGAGGGAGGTGTGTGTGTGTATATGTGTGTGTGCACTCACATGTGGAAGGCCAAAGTTGATGTCAGGGTATTTCTCTTGATCACTTTCCACTTTATTTATTGAAGCGGGGCTTCTTGATGAACGAGGAGCTCACAAATTTCATCTGGTCTACCTAGCTAGCTTGCCCTGGGGAGCCCCTGTCTGTTTCCCAAGTGCTGGGATTACAGGCAGCCACTACGCTGTGGTCTAGTCTGCAGGCTTACGGGCCAGTGCTTTATCCATGGAGCTATTTCCCCAGCACAGAACATGTATCCTAACAGTAAATGTGGTGCTAGACACCATGTCACACCTATAATCCCAGCATTTGGGGGGCTGAGGCAGGAGGACTGACATGAGTTCTAGGACAGTCTGCACTATATATCTATAGTGAGCTCCCGACTGAACTGTAGCTATAAGACCCTGCCTCAAAATACCAAAACAATAACAACAAAAACCCCAAACCACAAGGAACAAAGACAATAGTCTAATAATAGACCATAGTCTTACTTACCTTTACTTGCATACTATACTATTTCACTTCCTACTTTGCTATTACCAGTGAAAAGATTCCCCCCCCCAATAGCAAAGTAAGAGTGATGCTCTAACTCCATATTGATGGGCATAACTTAAAAGAGGGAAATAAAATAAGGTTTAGAAGATGATATACAAACTGTCGTCTTTTTCTTCTTTTGTTTTGAGATCCCAGCTGGCCTTAAACTTGCTGGGTAGACCAGGTTGGCCTCGATTTCACAGAGATCCATCTGCCTCTGCCTCTCTGCTGGGATTTTAGACTTGTGCCATCATGCCCAGCTACTGATTGTCTTCTTAAAATAACATGCCTAAGAATCTGGCAGGCCTAACATGAAGAAGCTAAATCGAAGTTCAAGTCAGGCATGGTGGCACAGACCTATAATCCTAGGATTTAGGAAGCTGGGGCAGGAGGATTTCAACTTCCAGGTTGCTGGGGCTATACAGTAAGACCTTGACTCAAGAAAAAACAACAAATGAACAAACATAACCATTTAAATATAAGGTTACTTTGCAGTTAAATATGGCTGCTGGATTAAGTTCTAGGAAATAAAGTGAATCAAGGCAGGCTGGGAATGTAGCTCAGTGGTAAAGGATTACCTAGCATGGTTAGGTCCCTGGGTTTCTACCACAAGGAGAAAAATGATCTCAAGCCATTTAGAGGAAATGATCTTAAAGGAAAGGGACATAGCAATGACTACTTTTTTGAGATGGACTTTTGATGTAGCCCAGGCTGCCCTTAAATTCACAGTCCTGTCATGGCCGCTGGGGTTACAGGTGTGGGCTCCCATGCCCAACATCATGTGCAGTTTCTTCACTCCTTTCTTCTTCAAACTGACCAGAATACAGCTCTGAAAACTGCAGGGTAGAGACCTATTTTAGACCACAAGGACACATTAAGGACGGCAAAATATCCTTAGCAAGGCAGAAGAAATCTTAGACTCCAGACTTGCCTATGCAAAAATGAACTTTGTTGTTGAATTTTCTGTCATATGAAACTAACCTGACCATTACAAGCTTACTGAAAGAAAAAAAAAGTGATAACCAAGAGACTACTAAGGAAGGAATAGTTCTCTCAAAGATTAGAGCAGAATGCTTGCTAGGCTTTACTGAAGCAAATGAAGAAAAGGGTTTTTTTTGTGTGTGTGAGCTATTCAGGACACAAAGAATCAGCTCACAGTAGGATATTTCAAGGACTCTTGGAGCTGGATAAGATTTGGTTAAAAACAATGGGAACAGTCACCTGCACTGGGAGTGGGCTAGGGTCCTTCATGGTTACAGATACAAAACATATAGTCATTAGAAACCAAAACCATTTTGACTAACCCTATACAAAGAAAGATTGCAATCCTAGTATGCAAACATAAAGTAATGAGTAACCCAAAATTTGGGTGATCATTAAAGGAAAAGAAAATGCAGGTCTTATTGCCTGTAAAATACACAAAACTCCACGTGAAAAAAAATTTTTTTTGAAGACTGGGAAAAACTGGTGATATGAAAGCAGCATATAGAATAAGGAGTCCTGGGGCCAGGCTGATGGGACAGGCCTGTAATCCCAGCACTCAGGAGGCTGAGGCAGGAGGATCATGGCCAGTTCCAGACCAGCCTGGTCTACAGAACCAAAGAAAAGGTAGTTGAGAGAGGCCATGTATCACTACAATGGAATGAATTAAACATGTTTCTTATGTGGTGAAGTTGGGTACTCTTCTGTTAGCAAACAGACTTAAGGGAGAGAGACAAAATTTAACCCTAAAATGCAGAATAGGCAATGCTCATTCTGAACTCAAGGTTGAAAAAGTAGCAATTCTTTAAGAAACAAATCAGCAAAGAGCTAAAGTACCTCAAAGATTAGGAACAGGGAATCTGGTCCATACCATCCTTGGGACCTTTTCCAGCACAATGTAGATCCTAGAGATCTCACAAGTCAAAGCCTCAGAGATCCCACTGCTCAGTTCTAATGTTTTTGCTACAGCTTAGATCTTAAATGTCCTCGACAGGCCCAGAAGGTAAAGTCTTCATTCCTAGGAGATAGTGGAGGCAGGGCCTAGTAGGAAGTCTAAAGCCTTTGGGGTGTACCCTTGAAGGGGTTTTCTCTTTCTCTGTGGTGGCCATGAGGTGAATGGGTGGCCCCTGTCACATATTCTCAACATGGTGTGCTGCCTTGACAAAGGGCCCAAAGGGAAAGCCAACTAACCTTTAAATGGCCAAGATCAATGTTTCCTCTTTTAAAACTTGCTTGTCTCAGGTATTTTGTAATATTAATACAAAGCTGGTTAACAGGGGTTCACTTGGGCACTTCTACCTCCCAAATGCTGAGGCCCAATGAAATAAACTGATAATTTAAACATGTGTCTATACCAGAGGGGAGGATTAGGATTCTTAACACCTGAGGATTTTACCACTTCAGCCAGCTGGAAATCTTCAGGTTTCAAGATTCAAAGACTAAAGTGTGAGGATGATAGGCCCATAACTAAACTTCACTGCTTTACAAAATGAATAGCAAAATGAGGAAGAGGTTTTAAAAATTAATTTGTTATACAAATGTCCTGCATTTGTGTAACTGCACACAAAAGGGAATGCACTTAACTGAACAGTACACGTAAAAGTCCACAGTAACTCTGTATCTATTAGGTACATAATTCAAGTAAGTTTTGGGTATCTGGTTTAGAATTTTTACCTAGGTTTCTGCTACTCATACTCTCCTTGAAATTAAAGATAAGACACTGCTCAGCATGGCTTGTTCTTCTCCTGATCTATATCACCCAGAAAGTGGTCTATGTGCAAACAGAATAAGTTCAACTGTAAAGAGCCATTCGGGAGAGGGAAGATAATCTGGGCAGGTCTGGTTTTAAGACTGGACAGAACCAAAAATGAGACAGTGGTCTGGGGAGATGGCTCAGTGACTAAAAGCACTGAGACCTTAGTTCTGCATGTCCATGTGTACTTGGAACTCCAGTATTGGAGAAGAGTGACAGGCAGAACCTAGAAGGGAGCCTAGCCCAAATTTGAGTGTCAGGTTCTGTGAGAGAACCTGTCTCTCAAAAGAAAAAAAAAGGGGGGGGAAGCAATAGAGGAAGAGATCCCACGTCCTCCTCTGCCTTCCACATGTGCTCAGGTACAATATCACCTGCAAATACACGTGGATATGCCCCCCCCACCCCTGACAGAAAAAAATAAGACAGTAACAACTCAGAAAAATGCTAATAGTAAGTGCTGAGAAAATGGAATTAGATAACATTCCTCTATATTTTATATGGAATGTCTTGAATATTGATCTTTCTCACTCCTCTTTCTAAAAAAATCAATACTTTTTGTAATAATCACAAAGTTCATTTATTATATTTTCTCAAATATTTCCCTCTGTCAAGCTGGTGAGAATTAAAAAAATAGATTCTTGCCGAGCGTGGTGGTGTACGCCTTTAATCCTAGCACTTGAGAGGCAGAGGCAGAGGCAGAGGCAGGCGGATCTTTGTGAGTTCAAGCCAGCCTGGTCTACAGAGCGAGTTCCAGGACACCTGGGACTACAGGGAGACCCTATCTCGAAAAGACCAAAAAAATAAATAAAATAAAATAAATAGATTCTTTAACATTTAGTAATGAACTGTAGCTCCATTTTGAACAAATATTACAACACTCAGAATCTAACAAGAGTATATGTAACGTATATTTTAATAGAAAGGAGAACAGAATTGGACTAGGTACTATGGCTTGAATGTGTCCCTCACAGTTCATGTGCTGGAAAACCAATCTCAAAATTATATTCTGATGGTATTTGGAGGTGGTACCCCCCAGATGTGGAGGTGTGTGCTGCTATGTGGAATTATCAATAGCAACATGGGAAAAATCTTTTATCAAGTACTGGAATATAGGGGTAAACAAAAACCCAGATCTATTCTTGTGAAAACAGCAGTCTGAGATGATGTAAAGGCACCACTTCAAATTAGTGGAAAAAATTTGAAACCTGAACTGTTGCTCTGATAGAGTAGTAAACATAGAGAACCTGGTCCAGACCCCTATCAAGAGCTACGAGCAGCTTTCTTACAAAGCTATTTCTATATTTATTTGACAGAAGCTTTAAAAAATGAAGTCATGAAAAGATTAAAAGAAAACATCAAACAATTCATTTTGGTAAAACTGGACCAGGCGAGTCTTTCATTTTTTTTTTTCCTTTTCCCTTTCTGTTTCCTGGTGTTGGGGATCAAACCTGTGGGGTTGGCAGGCAAACACTTTACCCCAGCCTGAAAAGTGGGGGGGGGGGACGGGGAACAGACAGGATCAATAAAACAAATAGTTCATCTGGAGTCTGTTAAAAAACTTAAATGCATAAATTACATAAAATAAAATACACATGTTTAACTAGGAGGAGGTATTTGTAACATATTACCAGAAACATTAATTCTCCTAACATATCTAGGTTTTTACAAATGAGTAAGAAAATAGACCACAGAGTGGAAAAATAAAGCAATGAGCACGAACAGGTCAGAGAACAAGGAAAAAAAAAATCAGTGGCTTACAAATAAAGGTGGTCGACATACTTTCTAACTAAAGCTGAAAAATACGACACATTCAATATTGACGAAGGAGAAACAAGCATACTAATATACAAGTATGCCCAAAGACAGAGGCAAGGTTTGCAATGCCCACCAAAAAATAAGGGAGCAGGGCTGGAGAGATAGCCTAGAAGTTAAAAGCACCGACTGCCCTTGTAGAGGACCCAGGTTCAATCCCCAGCACCCACATGGCGGCTGAGAACTGTCTATAACTCCAGTTCCAGGAGAACTCCAGTTCCAGGGGAATCTGAGATCCTCTTCTGACCTCCGCGGCATTGCACAACACGGGTGCACAAACCTACATGCAGACAGTACATTCATACACATACAGAAATAAAATTTTTAATAAAAAGGGAGATCTTTTCCTGCTATGGAAAGCTAGCCAAGGTAAGTAAGCTAATGTGAATTTTAAAATACCCTTAAATTGGGCTGGAGAGATGGCCTAGCAGATAAGAGCACCGACTGCTCTTGCAGAGGACCTGGGTTCAATCCCCAGCACCCACATGGCGGCTGAGAACCGTCTTTAATTCCAGTTCCAGGGGAATCCAATGCCCTCTTCTGACCTCCGAGGCATTGCACGACACGGGTGCACAAACCTACATGCAGAGAGTACATTTATATACATACAAGAATAAATTAAAAATTAAAAAAATACCCTTAAATTATAAAATTATTTTTAATGACTAGTGACCAAACTTTTTGTATTCAAATTAATTTTTTATATGGACCCTAAAATGTTTAGCTATTTATGGGTGAGATACTATAAAACTGAACTTTATATCTCATGACATAGTCCCCAAAAGTTAAAAAAAAAATCTGAATTTATTGGCAGTAAATTTGGTTTCAAATGACATCAGGTAATTAATAGTCTTTATCCTGTTCAGGCTGACAGGTGCATACTCATACATTTCACAGTGTTTGAATTTTGTCCAGCCCCCTGACAAGGAGGTGTTAGCTACTTTGTGGAACACACTTTCATGACCATGAACAAGAACACTTCTGAATTCTGAAAGCCATCAGGCCTCAAGGGATCTGAATTCAGGATTGTGGATCTGAAAAACCTTTCTCTCAAGAATGGCAAGCAGCAGGTGCTATAAAGTGCTTGTTGCATGAGTGACCTCCTTTCATCAGTATGAGCATCAGTTAATTGCCAGGGAGGCCTATGAAACGGTTTCCTAAGCTTCAGGGCCAGAGAGCACTACTGAGTATTTCTACCTGCCTTTTACAGCTTCTGTTTGTCTAGTCTTCTTGATTATAAAGGCCACCAGATGTCAATTCTCGGTCTTATTGAAACCAGCTGTAAATTCTTGGTCTTACTAGGATCAGCTGTAAATTCATGGGATTCTCAGTATCATTACTTTAAAGTAGCTTGCTTTCCCCTTTCCATTTTCCTGGAGTGTTAGGATCAGGAAAACAACAACAAAACAATAACTAAAGTAAACAAGCTGTCTCTGAACGAAGTCTTAGGGACCTTACTTTGAGTCCCCTAAACATTTTGTGATACCTATTTTGGATGTTTAATGGTCCAAGTTCTTGGTTCTCTGGAAACAGAGAAGTTGTCAGATAACCCCTAGGTTATCTTATTATTTATTTGTAAGTATGTATAAGCTGTACAAAAGGTTACAAATAAATATTAGCCAGGTGTGGTGGCCCACACCTTCTTTAATCCTAGCACTTGGGAGGCAGAGGCAGGTGGATCTTTGTGAGTTCAAGGCCAGCCTGGTTACAGAGTGAGTTCCAGGACAGCTGGGCTGCAGGGAGACCCTGTCTCGAAACAAACAACTCTTAAAATAAGGTACTAGAAAAGTAAGCCCCCTGAAAGCAAGGTTTTGTCTGTTTCATCCAGGACTGTGTTCCCATTTCCTAAATCAGCAGATATTTAAGGAAGCCGCACATTGGGTTAGAGGAAGAATCTTTTCCAGAGAAGCCCATTTCTTGAGGAAATTCTAGATCTGGAGGTAAAGGCAGACACTGTGAACTGACGACAGAATTAAGACTGATGAAGGGAAGCAGTACTTCCAAAACGACAAAATTCAGAAACATTTTAGTCTGGCAGATGAACTTTTCAAGGACAAGGAAAAGCAGTCATCAGCAGCAGCTTACAGTATATCTGTTCCAGACAAAAAGGAAAGCAATGTTTTTTTTTTTGTTTTTTTTTTAATTTATTTTTGTATGTGTATGAATGTACTGTCTGCATGCAGGTCTGTGCACCCGTGTCGTGCAATGCCGCGGAGGTCAGAAGAGGGTCTCGGATTCCCCTGGAACTGGAGTTCTCCTGGAATTGGAGTTACAGACGGTTCTTAGCCGCCATGTGGGTGCTGGGGATCGAACCCGGGTCCTCTGCAAGAGCGTCGGTGCTCTTAACCGCTAGGCTATCTCTCCAGCCCGGAAAACAATGTTTTAAATCAAATACTATTTAAATAGGTCTAGACACAGTAAAGTTCCATCGCAGCTACAATAAATGCGCCAAAGAAGGTAAGAGGAAGGTACAGAAAATTTCTCCATACCAGAAACAGGATTTTTCAAATGCAGGGTTTTCAATACACAGTGAGACCTGGAAGTTGAGGGCACAGAGCATTAAGTAAGGCCTGGACCAACGCCCCCAAAGCATCCCCAGAACAAAGTAGCAGTAGGAGAGTGTGCTGTTGTAATTCACCTTGAAGGTTAGGTTAGGGGTGGGAGGGAGAAAGGCTGCAGGCGGCAAGGATGGTAGGGGGTGTCCGCGGGAATAAGAAGCGATGCTAAGTAGGAAAAGGGCCGACCAGAGGGAAAGGCAGCAAGAGAATTCAGCCCGTAGGCGGAACTGCAAGATGTAAGGGGTCGCCCCAATCTGGAGGGGCCTGGCTCCGGAAGCCAGACAGGGGCAAGTCACCTCGGGTCAGCCTAGCCACGTTCCTACCCGTCCACGCGGGTCCTGCCGCAAGTCTTGGAAGTCGGAGCCGTAAATGGCCTCCAGGGCCTGCAGTTCGTGGTCCTGTCGCTGCGAATAGCTTTCCTGCGGCTCGGCCCGGCCGCGTCCGGAGTCCCCGCAGCCCCCAGCCATGGCTGCGTGAGGGCCAAGGAACCGCGGCCTGCAGAGGGTCCTGGAAGGCTCAGGAGCCCGCCCCGCGCGGTGACGAGCCTGAGGGCGTGGCCTCGCGCCGGAGACTAGCCTAGGGGCGAGGCTGAGCACCGGTGCAGGGCTGGGGGCGGGGCCTTGCGGGGGCAGATGGCCTGGGGGCGGGGCTTCGCCAGAGAGACGGGCCCGGGGGCGGGGCCTCGTGTGGGAGACTGGCCTTGGGGCCGAGGCCCTGCGCTGGTGAAGGGCGGAGGCGGTGCTTCACTCTAGTGACAGGCTGGGGGCGGGGCTCTGTGTTGGAGAGGGGCCTGGGAGTGAGCATCCTGTTGGAGACAGGGCTGGGGGCGGGTCCCGCCAGTTTACCCCTTTGAAGGAGGGGCTCCGAGCCGGAGAAGGCGTGTAGGCGGGACTCCACGCTAGAGGCAGTGAGCGGGGTTGGGGGCGGGGCTGGGGGCGGGTTGTAGGGGAGAGGTTGAGGGCGGGGCGCCCATCTACCTAGGCAAGAGGGTTTTAGGAATGAACCAGGCAGGGAGAAAGCTTTCCTGCATCCAGAGGGAGGAAACTGAGTGAGGCACAGGAATTGTAGGTACACATCGGGGAAGCAATCACTGAGGCTGGAATGACAAGAACGAATGAGTTTTCACAAAACAAGTCTGTCATAGAGACAGGTGCAAAAACCCCACCCTTGAGTGGCTAGTGAGGAAAAATTTCAAGGGCAGTCTGATGAGTTCTGAGGTCACTTACCTGATTTATTTTTCCCAGAATGAGACTACTTGGAGTAAAAACCATAAACACTCTGCCCCTTCCAGATCATTACACCTCCGTCTTTCCTTGAGCCATCAATTGACTCTCCTCATGTGTGCTTTCTGGCCCCACGTTCCCCATCTCTGAGATTCTTCCCTACCACCTTCCCTTTTCAACTGAAAGGTTATCTTTCTACTCAGGCATCTTTATAAACTATATTCCCATAAGGGGAATTATGTTGCCTGCCCAGCTCAGCTCCTGTAAATCTGTCTGCTCTCTTCACTTGCTGTCATTTATTCCCTGGGTTTGGGCCACATAACACAAAGGCCTCTTAAACCATCTTTTCCATATCTTCACTGAAGACCTGTTCCTGTTCTACTGATTCCTGGCTACGTAGTAAATGGCACTACCCAACCATGCTAGAAGATTCTGGATTCCCTTTCTCTCAACTCTCACTTTCAGATTTTCACCATTTCTTGAGTTTGTGCCTAAGCTCCATCTCGCTGCCATTAAATTCAGTCCACTACATCATCATTGGCTCTGTGATCAGCCACTGTCTTCATTGTTTACATCCTTGTCTTGTTAAGCCACTCTTCCCATCGCAAAGTAGTGTTCCTCTATCACAAATATGGTCCTATCGCTGCAATCCCTAATTCTTCCATTTTCCAGGGTTTTTTTTTGTATTTAAAAAAATCCACTCATTTTGGAATTTTTGAAACACTTAAAAGCAGAGGAGAGATTATAATAATCCCCTTGTACTCATCACCAAAGTCCAACCTTGCCAAGTTTATTTCATCTTTTTCCCTTCCCCAGGAACGTTTTATATATCAAACATATTATTTTTTGCATACTTATATATGTGTCTATTACAGAAAGGGACATTGGTGGCCAACATAAGGTCATCTTTATACCTTAAAATTTTAGCAGTTTCCGGCTGATGAAATGGCTCAGGAGGTAAAGGCACTGGCCACAACGCCTGATGAGCTGAGTTCATCCCTGGGGCCCACATGGTGGAAGGAGAATTAACTTCCCAAAGCTGTCTTCTGACTTCTAAAAATAAACAAATGTAAATTTTAAAGTTGATTTTAAGAAATGTAACAATTTCTGCAGCTGGAGAGATGGCCTAGTGGTTAAGAGCACCGACTGCTCTTGCAGAGGACCCGGATTCAATTCCCAGCACCCACATGGCGGCTGAGAACCGTCTTTAACTCTAGTTCCAGGGGAATCTGACATCCTCTTCGGCATTGCACGACACGGGTGCACAGACCTGCATGCAGACAGTACATTCATACACATACAAAATAAATAAAATTTAAAAAAAGAAAAAAAAGAAATGTAACAATTTCTTTTGGGGGAGGAGGAGTTGTTGGGGACTGAACCCCAAGGCTCTAAGGATGGTTATATACATATATATATATATATCTAGATATTATATATATATATATAGTCTACCACTGATTAACGCCCCAGTTTTAAAACTCAGTCTTTTTTTAAAAATTATTTTCTTTTATTTTTTTATTTATTTCTGTATGTACATCAATGTACTGTCTGCATGCAGGTCTGTGCACCCGTGTCGTGCAATGCCGCAGAGGTCAGAAGAGGGTCTCAGATTCCCCTGGAACTGGAGTTCTCCTGGAATTGGAGCCCCAGACGGTTCTCAGCCGCCATGTGGGTGCTGGGGATCGAACCCAGTCCTCTGCAAGAGCGGTCGGTGCTCCCAACCGCTAGGCCATCTCTCCAGCCCCAAAACTCAGTCTTAACATTTACTACCCAATCTGTGCTAAAAACTTTCCATTTGGCTCAAATTAGAATCCATGGTAGGTGCTAAACCTAAAAAGGACATTCAAAATAAGCAAAGCAAAAATTTAAAGGTATCTGTGGATAAGATGACAATGTTAGTCTTGCCTTCCCTCCCCTCCCCTCCCCGTTCTTTCTTTTGAAAACAGGGTCTCCCTGCAGCACCAGCTGGCCTGGAACTCACAAAGCTCCACTTGCCTCTGCCTCCCAAGTGCTGGGATAGAAGGCTTGCACCACCATGCCCAGCTATGTTAATTTCTTGACTTTAATGGTTGTACCATGGTTGTGTAGAAAAGGGTCCTTCTTATTAGGAAATCTTCACACAGCATTAATAGATAACAGTATTAAGTAAGCAATTTGCTTCCAAATGATTCAAAAAGAAGAGAGGATATAAGTGTAATGTTCCATGATGACCACTGGAAAATTGAACCGAAAGAGGCACAAAAGTTCTTTGAGTGATTCTTGCAACCTTTATGCAAGTTTGAACTTAGTGTAATGTCAATTTCAAAACAAGAAATTAGAAATTGTCAAAAATTTATATTCCCAGTTTGCTGGAGCTCCAGTTCCTCCTTCTTGATAGGAATTTATATGGTCAGTCTTTTTATTTCTTTTTAAAAAATTATTTATTTATTTATTTATTTTCATATGTCTCAGCACTTAAGAGCACTTGCTGCTCTTGCAGAGGACCCAGGTTCCTAGCACCCACAGCAGGAGGCCCACAACTGCCTGAAACTCCAGTTCCTGGAGATCTGACTCCTTCTTCTGGCCTTCATGGGCACCTGCATGCATTTGATGTACATACAAGCAGGCATGTATAAACACACAGAAATAATTTTAAAAAGATTTCCTTATTCTCTAAATTGTCCCTTGCTTTCTGTTTTTGATTCATTTCCCCTCTATTCCTCCTCCTCCTCCTCCTCCTCCTCCTCCTCCTCCTCCTCTTCCTCCTCCTCTCCTCTCACCTTCTTTCCTTTTCTTTTACAGAACTGGGGACTGAATACAGGAGCTTGCACATACGAGGCAAGTGCTCTACAACTGAGGTACAGCCCCTGGCCCCTCATGAACTTCTGAATTGGTCTTCCAGAGTACGGTCTACATCTCCACACTTTCCGTTTTCCCAAACTTCGTCTTGCTGCTTGTTGACTTACGAGGGAAAAAAATACCCACATTTTGGTCATTGTCCTCCAAATTTTAGAATAACAATCTCCTTCCTCTTCCTTTCTCAGAGATATTGTCATTGGATAGAGAATTCTGAGTCAACTATTCTTTTCTTTCAGCAATAATAAAACATTTATCATTTCTTTTTAAAGAGGTTTTTACTTTTTGTTTGGCACATAATAGTTGTACATATTTATGGGGAATAGCAATATGATATTTTAGTACATGTATACAATGTGTAAGGATCAGATCAGGGTAATTGACCTTTTTATCATCTCAAACTTAAATTCTCTTTGTGTTTGGATGGTTGGAACATTCAAAATCCTCTCTGCTAGATAGTTTTGAAAGACACAATTGGTGCCTAACAGAATTTCATAGAATATATAAATTCTAGGGGGAACCATAAGCCTCATTAGGGAAAGCCATAAATCCCTTAAAGTGGCCAACTGGCCCTAAATTGGCAGGCTGGGCTTGCTCGAGGCTTAACTGGTCACTCCCCAGGCTGAAGGAGACTGTTTATGGAGCCAACCTGTCTCCTCTAGTGCTTTAAAATAGCTGCCTGCCCTCCCTGAGAAAATAATCTTAGGAAGAAAACCTTCAGTCACCCATGGACACCAGACCCTGGTACCCAGTAGACTCCTGCAGCTGTGTTCAGTAGAATTCCTCTAAGAACTCTAACCACACTTCATTAGGTCACAGTTGCTTTCTTCCTGTGGCAAGGCACCTGTCCTTCACTGTGTTCTCTGAATAAAGCACACATCTTTGCCCATTGCAGGTCTGGCTCTTTTATTTTTTTGTCTTTTTGAGACAGGGTCTCCCTGTAGCTCCAGCTGTCCTGAAACTTGCTTTGTAGACCAGGCTGACCTTGAACTCACAGAGATTGAACTCACAGAGATCTGCCTGCCTCTGCCTCCCAAGTGCTAGGATTAAAGGTGTGTGCCACCATGCCCAGCATTTTTTTTCTTTTTGTCTTTGGCTCTTATTTCTAAACTCTAAACTCCATTCTTTTTTTGGCTCCAAAAATATAAGTTAACCTACTGTGCTATACAATATTTGAAGCTATCCTTCTTGTCCAACTGTACTGTATTTTGTGTGTGTGTGTGTATGTGTATGCAAATGTACTTGAGTGCACAGTGTGTAGAGGCCCAAGGTTGACATTTGAGGTCCTTCCTTGATCACCCTCCTGCAGAGGGCCTTTCCTGTTTGCCACTCTGCCAATTTCTTTTCTTTTCTGCTCCTCAGGTCCCAATGTTTATTTTTATATGCCCTAAAATTAATATATGTTATGCAAGTCTAAGCTAATGATGAAAAAAATAACCCAATTTCCCTGTAAATATTTTTCAGAAAATTCACACCTGAAATTATTCTTAACATCCAAAACAGTAAAACAATCAATAATGGTACAATCATTTAGTTGATACATCAAGAAAGTGAAACAAACAAACAAAAAAGAAAGTGAAACAATAATAGTACAGCCATTCAGCTAAGCAATTTAACAGTTTTGCAACAAGGGGAAGTTAATGTTAACTTTTAACTCTGAGGACTCCATTCTTTATGCCTTGTGATTACATAGGTGCTGGACAGTGTAAAAAATGAGCTTCAAAGCTTTAACAATAGAGAACTTTATTTTTCTCACTTTAGTTCCTTGTTCGCTCGACATGTAAGTCATTTTGTGGCTGGTGTAGCTTTGATTCATATCTTGTTTTTATTCTGGTCATTATTTTCCTCAGTTTCTGTTTTCCTCAGTTTCTGTTTTTAACTTTCTGCTAAGGTGATTTTCTAAGGGCTTTGAGTCAGATCACTAGAATCCACTGTTTTACTGGACTTAGTTTAAACCTGACCATGAAATCAAAATTCCTTTCTTTACTTGGGCAATCTGTGCATGACACAGTTTCTGTAGAGGTTGTAATTACTACGGTATTATACTTTTAAGTTGTGTACACAGCACCATTATTTCTCACAATGTACTCATTTCTAGAAAAGGCAAAAATGTCAGTTCTACTCCTTGAGGCAGAAGCAGGTACCCTAACTGCTAGAAAACCGAAAGTCAAGCAGGCGAGAAAAATAAGAATTAATATGATAAGAAGAATTATTAAAAACCAAGGTCAGCTGGAGAGCAGACTTCAACCAGATGGGTCAGGTCACTGGAACTTTGTCAAGCAGTGAACCTTTCACGAATGGCTCCGCCACCCTCCACTTTATATACTGAGGCAAGGTCTTTCACTGACCCCACAGCTTGCAGTTTTAGCTGGTCTGGCCAGCTTGCTCTGAGGATTCATTCTCTACCTCCTGTGTGCTGGGACTACAGGTGGGCCAGCAAACCAACCCAGGTAAGCCATCTTCCTAGCTCCCCTAAGCCTCTTAACCATCTTCTTTTCATCTCTCTCCTCTTTACCCTTCTCAGCCTCTAGTTACCATAATTCTACTCCCTACTTTTGAGCACTCAGTGTTTCTAGCTTCTACAAATAATAGAGAACATGTGGTATTATCCTTCTGTTCCTTCCCTATCTGTCCTCCGGGCTTATTCATGCTGCTATAAATAACAGGATGCCATTATTGTTTATGGTGGAACAAGATTCCATTATGTAGCTATTCCATCTTTTATCTATTTGTCCATTAAGGGATGCCTAGGTGGATTCTGGATCTTGGCTATTGTGAACCAGATCTGTAATAATCATGCAGCAAAGGTTTCTTTTTGAAAGACAGGTTCATTGGATAGATGCCTAGTAGGGGGAATACTAGAGTTTACAGTATTTTTACTTCTAGTACTGTTTTGAATTACCATACTGTTTTCCATAATGGCTGTACTAATGTATATTCCCCACCAACAGTATATAGTTGTTCTCTTTTCATGGAATACCCACCAGCATTTGTTGATTTTTTTTTTTTCTCTTTTTTTATGGCACAGGGTCATACTATGTACCTCTGGCTGGCCTCAAACTCACAGAGCTCCAACTACCTCTGCTTCCTGAGTGCTGGGATTAATGGCCTGTGCCATTTGATAAAAGGGCTTTTTTGATAACAGCTGTTCTGAGTGAGATGATGTTATTGTGGTTTTGACTTGCATGTCCCTGATGATGCTGAGCATATTTTCACATACTTGTTTGTGCCATTTCCTTCTGACCTACATGATTCCAGTGGGAAACTGGAAGCCATTCAAATGATTTTCCCCCTATGAGACATGTGGCATGCTTCTTGGGCTCCTTTCAATATTTTTTTCTGTGTATTATTTAGATTCAGAATCTTAGTGATGACAGGGCTTAGGTCATGTTTTGTTGTTGTTAGATACAGAGTTTCCAGCCATTACTGCTTTAGGTACCTTTTGGACTTGTTTCCCTCCTGTTTTGGGAGGTAAAGGCACTTGTGACTTTGGCCATAGCCTGCCAGCCAGAAGCAGAAGAGGCAGTGCTGCTTCTAATGCTCCAGAAGTAAGAAATGAAAATTAGTGACTTCTTATCATGTTGTGGATATTTGCGGGTAATTTCATATTTATGTACCCAAATGATTTTGCCTTCTAAGTTTTGGAATAAGTTAAGTATATATGTTTATTTCAACCATTACTTTCAATTAGATCATGAGTTATGGCCACACCATCTTTTACTGAAGACGTTACTGTCTTCATCACTCAATTCACCAGAATTGGTTCTAGATGACTTTTGACTTTGATAAAGAAATCAAATTTATTCTCAAAGGACATATTTATTATGGACATAAACATAGCTTCCAAAGTTAACTATAAAAGAGGAGTTTCAAAAAGGGGCTGAGAAGTCATAAAAGTCTCTAACAACTACATGGATTCCCAAGATGACCTTTTTGAGGGTCACAGTATTCACAGACATTCTAGTTTGGCACATTTCCCATGGAAAATAATAGTCTAGGCTAGAGATGTAGCTCAGTGGTACAGTGCTTGCCTTTGATGTGCAGGGCCCTTGTTTTGATCCCAAGAACTGTGAAAAAAAAGTTGCTTTATGATCACCACATGTATGTGTGTGCGTGTGTGTATGTGTCTAGGACTTGAGGTTTCACTAGGAGGGAAGGAAAGTATTCAACCTCCCATGTCTGTGACATTCTTGAAAAATTTAATAGCAAGTCTGTAGGTGAAAAGGACATTAAAGTATATTTATAGAGTCCAATCTGTGGGGAACCATTTCCCAACTGACATACTGGGAAAGTCTGGAATACACAAAGGGCTCTATTAGCATTTCTCTCTCTCTCTCTCTCTCTCTCTCTGTCTCTCTCTCTCTCTCTCTCTCTCTCTCTCTCTGTCTTTTTGAGACAGGATCTCCCTTTAGTCCCAGTTGGCCTATAGCTTGCTCTATAGACTAGGCTGGCCTTGAACTCATAGATCTACCTGCCTCTGCCTCCTGAGTGCAGGGATTAAAGGCATGCTATATTAGCATTATTTATTTATTTATTATTTATTTATTTATTTATTTATTATTTTTATGTTAGCATCTTTTAAAAATTATTTTTATTGGCCATGTGGGTACTGGGAATCAAACCCAGGTCCTTTGGAAGAACAGTTAGTCCTCTTAACCTCTGAGCCACCTCTCCAGGCCACAGAATCACTTATTTTCTTTTTTTTTTTTTGAGGTGACAAAAAGTCTCTTTTAGCTCAGGCTAGTCTTGAACTTAGTATGTAGCCAAGGATGACCTTGAACTCCTCACCATCCTTTCTCACTCCTCCAGTATGAGGATTATTGACATGGTCCTCCATACCAGGCCAGTTATTATTCAATTAGCAAAGGACAGAGTAGTTCTTTTAAAATTTTGCTTACCATTTAGAAGTCCAGGGACTAGAGAGATGGCTCCATGGTTAAAAGCTTATATTGTTCTTGCACAGGGCATGAGTTAGGTTCCCTGCACCCATGTCAGGCAGCTCCAGTAGGATATGATTCCTCTGGCCTTGAGGGCACCTGTACTCACATGTACATACCAGAGATACACATGCATACACATAATTAAAAATAAATCCTGGCCTCTGGTCCTCTGTCCATGCCTGAGGTGGCAGAGGCTGGATTGGGAGTGTGTTCACATGGCTGAGTGTGAGCTGGAGATAAAATGAAACTGCAGTTCTTAGAGTCTGCAAAATTGAGGTTAGTTGTGGCTGGAAATCGATTCACCAGAAATGTTTAGTGAAGTAAAAGTGTCCAAAAAAAAATCCATGGTGGTTCTGTGGTAGAAATGCAAGGAGATGAAATGACAGGAGTCATTTGGGAACTGATTAAACAAAATCTAATTTTCCCTCTGTGGAATCGGGTCTGCATAGACTTCAGCACAGAGAATGGAGATGCCACCAATGGCCAGGTCACCAAGGATGTCGCAGGAGCTGTAAAGCACATTGTTGGTGTCAAGTGTGCGACTATCACCCCTGATGAGAAAGGTGGAGTTCAAGTGGAAACAAATGTGGAAATCACCAATGGCACCACCTGAAACATCCTGGGTGGCACTGGATCAGGGAGCTATTATCTGCAAAAACATCCCCCAGCTGGTGACTGGCTGGGTGAAGCCCGGCATCATTGAGTGTCATTCCTAGGGGGACAATACAGAACAACTGACTTTGTTGTTCCTGGGCCTGGAAAGGTAGAGATAACCTACATATGCCAAGTGATGGAACTCAAAAGGTGACATGTAAGGTGTATAACTTTGAAGAAGGCAGTGGTTATGGGCGTGTTCAATGAACATAAGTCAATTGAAGATTTTGCACACAGTTCCTCCCAAATGGCTCTGTCCAAGGGCTGGCCATTGTATCTGAGCACCAAAAACACCATTCTGAAGAATTATGATGGTTCAAAGATACCTTTCAGGAGATCTATGACAAACAGTACAAATCCAAATTTGAAGCTCAAAAGATCTGGTATGAACACAGACTCATCGATGACATGGTGGCCCAAGCTATGAAATCAAGGGAGGCTTCATCTGGGCCTGTAAAAACTAAGATGGATGGGGCTGGAGAGATGGCCTAGCAGTTAAGAGCACTGACTGCTCTTGCAGAGGACCCAGGTTCGATCCCCAGCACCCACATGGTGGCTGAAACCATCTTTAACTCCAGTTCCAGGGGAATCCGACGCCCTCTTCTGACCCCCACGGCATTGCATGACACGGGTGCACAAACCTACATGCAGACAGTACATTCATACACATACAAAAATAATAAAAATTAAAAAAAACTATGAAGGATGCATGAGCTCTGGTGGGGTGGGGGGGCAGGGAAGGGGGAATGGGTCTGGATTTGAGTGGGAAATGTTGTGTGAAATGCACAGAGCTTCAATAAAAAATTGGCTTTGAAAAAAAAACTATGATGGAGATGTGCAGTTGGACTTCACGGCCCAGGGTTATGGCTCTGTTGGCATGATGACCTGTGTGCTGATTGGTCCAGATGGCAAGACATTAGGAGCAGAGGCTGCCCATGACACTGTGACCCGTCACTTCTGCATGTAACAGAAAGGACAGGAGACATCCATCACATTCATTGCTTCCTTTTTTTTTTTTTTTTGCTTGGCCCAGAGGGTAAGCCCACAGAGCAAAGCTTGATAATAATACCAAGCTCAGCTTGTCTGCAGTGACTAAGGACTTGGCTGCTTGCATTAAGGGTTTACCCAATGTGCAGTGCTCTGATTACTTGAATACATTTGAGTTCATGGACAAACTTGGAGAAAAACCTCAAAGTGAAACTGGCTCATGGCCAAACTTTAAGGTCAAACCTGGCTTAGGAAGACAAGTGTTTTTGGTAAGTACGTCCACAGGTTTACATTTTTTTTTTATATATATATAACACTCAAGAATAAAGACAAAAATCAGTTATGTAATTTTGTTTAGAAGACAAAGTTGATATTTTCTATAAGTTTACAGCTGTTTTCATACAGTTATTGCCACCTTAACAAACATAGCAGGGAACTGTTTTAAAAATCGTATTTTATTTTGTAGGAGCAGCCTCAGCATTACATTACTATCCATTCAGACTGACAGTCACTTTTTCTCTTGCTCTAATACAAATGACCAAAATCAGAAGTGCTTGAAAAGGTAAATAACAGTATTGTTCCCTAAAATGGGTGAGGAAGGAACTCCCTTTGCTGCCCCTGTTGTCTGAGTGTGGGCACTGGCAAGTATGGGATTTCCCATTGTGTGAGGAAGATTTGTACAGGGAGCTCACACATGACTAGAACAAGGAGCATCAGCGTAGTTAAAACAGGTTGAGACACTGCAGCCATGTGTGTAAAGAGCTTATTTAAGTGTGTCCCATATGCTACATATTTTTGAGACCAGTGGAGAGTTCAGAATCTAGAGTAATGCCACCTGGAGGCTTGCCCTCCGGGTCTCCTCCTTCCCTGGCCTGGCCTGAGTATTTTCCTGCCCTAAACAGCACATTTCATCCATGTGAAATAATGTAAGCTATAGCTTTTTTTTTTTTTTTTTGGACTTCTGCTAACCTACTTCATTTCTTTTATATAAATGTGATTTTTTTTTCAGAAGTTCATATTAAACACTATCACAGTCCTGTTCTTCATCTAAACTGTTCATTTTAATTAAAATTAATAATAAAAGTAAATCTTAAAAAAATATTTAGAAGTGCAGAATTTAGCCAAGCATGGCAGTGCATCACTATAATCCCAGCAGACTGCAGCAGGAAGATTGTGAATCTGAGGCTAGGGTGAGCTGCAGAGGAAGATCCAGTCCCAAAACAAAAACAAAAAACCACCAGAATTCAGCCTTCACATCATCAAGCTGATGCTAACTCTGATGGCTATGTTAAATTACCATCGAAGCAAATATCTGTTTGAAAGATATCAATATAGAGCCTGGAAAGATGGTTCAGGGGGTAAGAGCACTGACTGCTCTTGCAGAGGACCTGATTCCTAATTCCAGTTCTGGGGGGGGGGATCTGACACCCTTTTCTGACCTCTTCAGACAGTGCATGACACCAGTGCTCTTACCTATATGCAGGCAATACACTCATACACATAAAACAGAAATAACAAATAAAAAATTTTCAAAAAGAAAATAATTGATTCTTTTCTTTTTAAATACTGGGTCCACAGAGAGTATTTCCCGTAAATCTGAGAATTTTTTAAATGTTAGATAGAAGGTGATGTTTTTTCCTTCTTTGGTGTTTCTTTGCTTAAGAAAATTACATTTATTTATTTATTTATTTATTTATTTATGTGTGTGTATGTTTGCACATGTGGAAGGCAAAGGATAACTTGGGATAATTTGCTATTTTCTCCTTCTACTATGAGGGTTGCAGGAACTGAACTCAGGTCACCAGGCGTGGCAACAAGTGCCTTTACCTGTTGAGTCATTTGCTGGTCTATTTGTGATGTTCTACATGTCTGACACAGTCAAAAGTTTTTGTTAATTCACTATTTTACTGTCTTCAAAAAGCCTTGAAAAACAGGCGTTCTTTTTTTTTTTAATTTTTTTTTATTAATTTTATTTATTTCTGTATATGTAGGAATGTACTGTCTGCATGCAAGTCTGTGCACCCGTGTCGTGCAATGCAGCGGAGGTCAGAAGAGGGTGTCGGATTCCCCTGGAACTGGAGTTCTCCTGGAATAGGAGTTATGTATGGATGGTTCTCAGCCGCCATGTGGGTGCTGCAGATCGAACCCGGGTCCTCTGCAAGAGCGGTCAGTGCTCTTAACCGCTAGGCCATCTCTCGAGCCCTCTTTTTTTTTTTTTTTTTTTTTTTTTTTTTTTATGTATGAATGTATTGCTATGTGTGTAGATTGTGTACTGCATGTTGTCTGCTATGGCAAGGAGTTGTGTCCCAGCATCTCTGAGATACGGGAGTTAAAGATGGTTCTAGCTGCCATGTGGGTGCTAGGAAATCGAACCTGAGGTCTTCTCTGCAAGAGCATTCAGTGCTCTTAACCGCTGAGCCATCTTTCCAGCCCAAAACAGGCATTCTTTTAAAATGTCTGTTTGATGGAGGAGGACACTGAATTTACAGAGGTGCAATAACTGCCCAGTGTTAGCTGAACACAACTAGAAATGGCACAAGCATTCAAACTCAGGTCTGAGAGACATATTTATGGTCCACCTCTACTGTCACTGCCAGCCACACTACAGTAGCTCCATAATCTGAGAGAGATGGTCCATTTGCTTGTGTAGAGAGCCAATCTAGGTTTCTAGAAAGAGGAATCGGTTATCACCTATATTAAGCTTAACCACTCTCCAAAGAGCCATTTAAACAAAATAAGTTTATCAGAAACCAATGTAGTTTTGGACATCAAAATCCCAATAGTTCAATTCAAAGGTTCCCAGAGGCTCTTTTATTAGTTACCACTTTCATTTCACAAGGACCTAGAATGTCCCCCCGCCATTACCAATTTACACAAGATTTTTTAAGGCCCTCACTTATACCTTCCCCATTCACAGAAATAAAGAATCCCTCTTACAATAAGCAGGTTCCGTTTTCATGACTGTGTCTGCTGGTACCGGCTGGGTTATGTGTAAACAGGAGCAATTTTAAGGGTATTTGTTGCTTAATGTGTAAATATTTATTTCTTGCTTNTTTTTTTTTATGTATGAGTGTACTGTCTGCATGTAGATTGGTGCACCTGTGTTGTGCTATGCAGAGGGTGTCGAATTTCCCTGAAATGGGAGTTAAAGATGGTTCTTAGCTGCCATGTGGGTGCTAGGAATCGAACCTAGGTCTTCTGCAAGAGCATTCAGTGCTCTTAACCGCTGAGCCATCTTTCCAGCCCAAAACAGGCATTCTTTAAAATGTCTGTTTGATGGAGGAGGACACTGAATTTACAGAGGTGCAATAACTGCCCAGTGTTAGCTGAACACAACTAGAAATGGCACAAGCATTCAAACTCAGGTCTGAGAGACATATTTATGGTCCACCTCTACTGTCACTGCCAGCCACACTACAGTAGCTCCATAATCTGAGAGAGATGGTCCATTTGCTTGTGTAGAGAGCCAATCTAGGTTTCTAGAAAGAGGAATCGGTTATCACCTATATTAAGCTTAACCACTCTCCAAAGAGCCATTTAAACAAAATAAGTTTATCAGAAACCAATGTAGTTTTGGACATCAAAATCCCAATAGTTCAATTCAAAGGTTCCCAGAGGCTCTTTTATTAGTTACCACTTTCATTTCACAAGGACCTAGAATGTCCTCCCGCCATTACCAATTTACACAAAGATTTTTTAAGGCCCTCACTTAATACCTTCCATTCACAGAAATAAAGAATGCCCTCTTAAATAAGCAGGTCTCCGTTTTCATGACTGTGTCTGCTGGTACCGGCTGGGTTATGTGTAAACAGGAGCAATTTTAAGGGTATTTGTTGCTTAATGTGTAAATATTTATTTCTTGCTCACTTGAAATTTATTGTGGGTCTGGTGAGATCTCCAGGGCTTGTGTCTTCCCATCGACACAAGGCCTCCTTTCTCATTCACAACGGGAGAGCACAGGAGAGACTGGACAATCACAAATAGCATTTCACTGTCTCAGCCCACAAGGGCCATCATTTCTGGGCATTTTTCACTAGTCACGGCAGTCATATGACTCTGCTTACTTGAAAAGGCAGCTGAGAAAGAGCTTTTGGTGTCCCTGGGAGAAGAGATGAATGAGACACAGTCAATCTAGCAGGAAAAGCCCCCCGGGAGAAGGTTGGTCAGAATAGAATGTGGTTTGGATAAGACCCAGCTTTCCAGTTCTGATGGTAAGTCACCTGGGCATAGGACCACTCCTCAGAAAGCAGGTTCATCGGAAGTCATGCTAAAGAGATGGGCGGAACACCTAGTGTGTTACTGAGATGGTGAACTTTCCCTGCCTGGGATCTCAGCTTCCTACTGCAGGTTTATGGATCTGGGTCACAGATATGTGAATCACCGTAAAAGTCCCGACCACTTTTCTGAGTTTTTCAGAGATGCATAGCCTCTCTCCTTTGCTTCTTCACACCCCTTTCTAAGCATGCTTGCTCTAAAGCTTTGTTCTCCCCACCACGGCTGCTAATCCAACATGTGTCTGACCTCCGTGCAGGCACTAAACCAGCATGGCTTCCTGGCTTTTTACCTTCTCCTTCCATTCTCCTCAAAGCAGGTGCTGAGATTCACAGCTTGCCTGCCCTGAGAATTTTTCTTTAAATTATAATAAAATTGTTCTAAAGCTTCAGCTCGAGTCCATTCCTAAATTCTTTTATGAATGAGACTGAGTCCCTCTAGTGGACACTGCCTCTTCCCTGTATCATCAGTGAAGTCTACATACCAATGCACTGCCCACTGGCAAAGGGCTAGCCATTTGGAAATACAGAACTTGCTTACTCCACACGGGCAGCCAGGTGCCACAAGAATTCGTTTCTCAGCAGGCTGCTGTTTGTGCTTACCAACACAAATGCTTTTACTTCTACAGCGTTTCTCTTCTCTCTCCCTTAGTAAAAGCCATATGAGGGCACATGAGGGGTTAGGAGGGAAGCAAGAAAGAAAAAAACCCATATACTCCATCTTACTTCCCTGCCGCCTTGGCCTTTGCAAGTATCCTAAATTCTATTCCATCTCTTCTTCCTCCTACTTAGGAAATTTCCTGATTTTTAAAAAATTTTATTTATTTATTTATTTTTATGTGTATGAGTGTACTGTGTGCATGTAGGTTGGTGCACCCCTGTTGCGAAATGCCGCGGAGGTCAGAAGAGGGTGTCGGATTCCCCTGGAACTGGAGTTAAAGACGGTTCTCAGCCACCATGTGGGTGCTGGGGATCGAACCCTGGTCCTCTGCAAGAGCAGCCGGTGTTCTTAACCGCTAGGCCATCTCTCCAGCCCCGAAACTTCCTGATTTTCAATGAATGTCCAGAATTCTTCTGAACACAAATGAAAGATCAAAGGGAAATGAGGTCTCTCTCATCCCTACAAGCTTCAATACTTGTTGAAAAAGCACTTGCTGTTAGCACTGAATGTGATTTGCCTAGCACTATACCATGAAAGTATTAAGGAGAAAAGCAGAAGAGGTGCCCAGCCAATGGTGCTATTTTAGAAGGTGATGAAAACTTTAGTTGGATGTAAGGCCTACCTAGGAGAAGCCGGTCACTGAGGCCCAGGCCCATTGGAGTCAGGCATCTGGATGGAAGGAATGGACAGAAATGCTATGTTCAGCATGGCAGGGATCAGAGAATCCTTGAAAGGGGATGGCACAGCATGAAGGAAACACACCACTTAATTAGAATCTCCAGGGTGGAGGGCCAGGAGGCACTTTGCTAAGGGAGCAGAGACCCTGATCTCCTGTTCCGCCATGTATTTATTGCTTTAACCTGCATAAACAAGGCAAACAATGTGACTTTTACTCAGTGCAGTCAGTCCGGAGAAAACGTCAAGACTTCTAGGTAGGTTATTTTGGAGCGAAAAATTGCTTACTACAATGAAGACTAGCAAAGCACAGTCTATTGTGAGCAGGGATCAGAGCGTTATTTCCTCATATAATTGGGGGTGGGGGGTACTGTGTTCCTTTGTCCACCTCAGCACACAAGCCTAAGCAGCTTTTGATATGTAGACATTCTTGACTAGACATGCCATTGTGTGTGGTCAAGCATGCTTTCATCAGAGTTCGGGTAAAGCAGCATTTCCAAACATTAAAACATATGAAGAAGCCATGCGTCAGAGTTAATTCTCCCTTAAGTTATGTCAGGCATTTTCTCCATGATGAAAAGTCTGACAATGAAGGATCCAGAAGTTCTGACTCCCTCTGTCTGGGAACCCTACATCATGTTTATTATTTATAGGGAAATGGATTCCAAGTGCCAAACAACTGTACTAATCAGGAGTCAATTGTATAAATCATGATTCTCTAAAGAAATAGAACAAATAAAATACATATCTCTATATACACATACACATCTACACACAACATATATACATAAAGATGATTATTAGAGGAAGTTACTATGGCTCACATAATTATGGGGTCTGAGAAGCCCCACAGCATGCTGTCTGTAAACTGGAGACCCTGGACAGTATGTAGTGCAATTCAGGCTGAGTGCTAGACCTGAGGGTAGGAGATGGGTGTTTCAGCTGAAGAAGGGAGATTTACCCCATCTCTGCCTTTCTGTTGCACTTTGGAGGCCCCTCAACAGTTTGGATGATGTGGCGCCCACATTTGCTAGGTTGGATCTTCTGTTTTGGTCTTTTTGAGACAGGGTGTCTCTTTAGTCCCTGCTGGCCTGGAGCTTGATATGTAGACCAGGCTGGCCTTGAACTCACAAAAATCTGTCTGCCTCTGCCTCGAGTGCTGGGATTAAAGGCATGTGCCACTACGCCTGTCAGATTTTTACTAAGTCTACTGATTCAAATGTTAATCTGTTCCAGAAACACCCTTCCAAAAAATGTTCTACTAGCTATCTGGGTATCTCTTATCCCAGCTGACACCTAAAATGAACCATCACAACTAATTTCAAAAGTTTGAGAACAGGGCTGGAGAGATGACCTAGCGGTTAAGAGCGCCGACCGCTCTTACAGAGGACCCGGGTTCAATCCCCAGCACCCACATGGCGGCTGAGAACCGTCTGAAACTCCAATTCCAGGAGAACTCCAGTTCCAGGGGAATCCGACACCCTCTTCTGACCTCCGCGGCATTGCACTACACGGGTGCACAAACCTGCATGCAGACAGTACATTCATACACATACAGAAATAAATAAAATTAATAAAAAAATAAAAAAAAAGTTTGAGAACAAGAAGTGTTTTTTTCATTAAAAAAAATCTATAAATTGTGTGTCTATGTGGTACAGTACGTATGTGGAGCTCGGAGGACAGACAACTCAAGGATCCTTTCCTGCCACCTTGTGGGATCAAACTTAGGCTGTCAGGTCTCTAAGCAAATGCTCCTACCTGCTGAGCCATCTCACTTATAATGGCATTCATTATCCGGGTCCAGAACTTGCCCTTTTGTTCGCTCTGTTCCATTTATCCATTATCTGTTTTTTTTTTTTTTTTTTTTTTNATTGTTGTATGTGTATGAATGTACTGTCTGCATGCAGGTCTGTGCACCCGTGTCGTGCAATGCCGCGGAGGTCAGAAGAGGGTCTCGGATTCCCCTGGAACTGGAGTTCTCCTGGAATTGGAGTTACAGACGGTTCTTAGCCGCCATGTGGGCGCTGGGGATCGAACCTGGGTCCTCTGCAAGAGCGTCGGTGCTCTTAACCGCTAGGCTATCTCTCCAGCCCCCCATTATCTGTTTTTGCTTCAGGAGTTTCTGGATAAAAATCAATTAGACGGTAAGAATGGGCTGGTGATTCCACTCACCTGCCTTCAGCTTTGGTTCTGAATCTGGTTGCTGCCAGGTGTTAGTACTGATCCTCCCCCCTTGTCTGCTACAGTTTGCACCCCCCCACACACACTTTGCAAGCTCAAATGTTGAAACTTCATCCTCAATATGATGGGATAGGGAGGTGGGGGTCTTTAGGGGGTGATTATGCCATAAGAGTTCCAACATTGGGCTGGAGAGATGGCCTAGTGGTTAAGAGTGCCAACCACTCTTACAGAGGACCCGGGTTCGATCCCCAGCACCCACATGGCAGCCGAGAACCGTCTGAAACTCCAATTCCAGGAGAATTCCAGTTCCAGGGGAATCCGAGACCCTCTTCTGACCTCTGCTGCATTGCACGACACGGGTGCACAAACTTGCATGCAGACAGTACATTCATACACATACAGAAATAAATAAAATTAATTAAAAGAAAAAGAGTTCCAACATTATGGATATAATTAGTGCCGTTCTGAAATGGGCATTAATCAAAGAGACACCCTTCTAACCGTGTGAGGACAGTCGGAAGGCACGTTAGGCAGAAACCAGGCCCCTGCCAGACACTGAACCTGTGGGTGCCTTAGTTTTGGACCTCCCAGACTCCAGAACTTTGAGAAACAAAATTTTGTTATTTATAAGCTGCCCACTATAGGGCATTTTGTTACAAGAGCCTAAAGCAAACCAGGAGGACCCTTCTAAATAACTGAAAAGGATGGTAATTAATTCAGGTGGTTTTTGACCTTTTCAGGTTTAATTCCATAAAAAAAAATCCCAAAGGGGCATCTTCATTTTTTTTCAAATGAAAATATGGTGTAACATTTTTATTAAATGCCCCCAATATCCTTCATTCTAAATGTTCTCACGAGTGACTCTGACCTTCCTGAGAGCTGTCTATGGCCCTTAAAGGCAGTATAGTTTTGTGACTGCTTCAACAAATGCAGTACGGTCGACATGGTCCTCTGTGACTTCTGAACTAGGCCATGAAAATCAACGCAACTTCTACCCTGTCCTCTTGGGCTACCCATGGGCTGCTTCCTTGTGCAGTATAGTTGCCAGGCTGTGAGGACACCAAGCAGCCACATGGAAAGGCCGTACGTAGATACTTCAGCAGGAAGTTGCACCTGAATTCTAGGCTACAGGCAGTCTCTAGGAGGGGGCTGCAGGGACAGCCTCCCAATTTCAGACTTGCTGGTGACTTTGGGCTTTCCTAGCAGGTAGCATGTGTTCCAGCCACTCAATTTGTGTGTTTGTTGTATAGTGGTAGGTGACCTGACAGGTATAAATATTTAAGTCCTGTCCAATCTCTTCTGGCACAGACTTGACTCATCACTTAATGGAAAATTCACCTAACACCTAGCTGTAAGACTCACCTTACCCTGTTCTTAATTCTATTATTTTCACAAAACAAGCCTTCCTCAAACTTGGGGACCTGAGCTCTCAGCTGACCAGTTATCCCCCTGGAGACAGGGTCTCATGCGTTCCACTCTGGCCTCCAACTCATTATGTAGCCAATTCCTGATCCACCTTCCTCCACCTCCCACGTACTGGGATTACAGATGTGTCCCACCATTTCTCGTGCCCCTCTTGATCTTTTCTCCAGATACCTTACTTTCCTTTCTCTCACTTTACTATTTTCTTCTTGTACTCTCAGTTATCCCAACTTCCTAACCTCCAGCACCAGCCTGCAGAAGCTGCTGTCTTCCAATTCTTCATCGCAGGAATTTCTTACCCTCCGGTTATGCTGTGTACCTTATAGAAATGAGACCCAACAAAGGGGCCTCAGAATCCAGCGGTGGATTCTTCTTCCCCATCTTTCTTACATGGTTCAGCTACACTCTAGGTTTGACTGAGGGCTCCCGGCCCAGGGGACAGTGCATGTGACCCAGAGCCTGCCCTGCTGACGACACTTGGAGCAGAAACCACAGTAGTCCACGCAGGGAGCCGGGAGCGTGCCCTGCAGTGGCCAGACGCTGAAACTCCGCACCTCCCACGCTCCCCGCGACGAAGTCACGCTCCACGGGGCCAAAATGGCGCCGTCCCCCTCGGCGGCGCGCGGGGAGGGGCCGCGCGTCACGTGGCCTCCCCTGCGGTCCCAGCTACCCCAGGCGGGAGCCGGGAGCCTGGAGCCGGGAGCCCGGAGGCCGTGTGGGCTGCGCTGATAGCGTGCGTCCTTGCTGGTCCGGCCTGGTCACGGCGCTTTGTCCCAACCATGAACAGAACCCTGGCGTGGGTCATGGGTGGGAGCGGCGTGCGGAGCGGAGGGGCGGCAGAGCCGGCTCCCCAGGGTCCTGGCATGCGTGGGGAGGCGGGAGGTCGGGGACCCTAGCGGGACCCGGGGGAGCATCCTTCCATCCCTGCGCCCAGCGGCGTCCAGCCCAACACTCAGGGGAGCCCAGCCCAGGCCTTCGCCGCCCACGGGGTCTGGGGGTCCCCCTGTGAGCTCCGAGCACCCAGCTGGGGCCATTTCATAGGTTTCACACCGCCAGCCAGCCTCGAAGCTCGCGGGATTGAAAAATAGCTTCAGCCAGATGCTCCCTTCCCCGCAAGGAGAGGGGTCAGGAGGGTCTGCCCGGGGTGGGGGACCCAGGGATGCCCGGGCGGAGAGCGCCCTCCTCGGCCAGCAATGCCCTTTCTGTTTGGGTCTCTGCCGAGTGGGCTAGGCTCTGCCGACCCCCGGGAGGAGGGACAGACGATGCGCTGTGACCGTGCTGCCTCCATGTGGCTGATGACAGGGGCGGGGGGGGGTGCAGGCGTGGGGCGCGGCCGCGCCTCCCTCCCAGCCCTCCTCCCGGACGGCGGGCTCGGCGATGAGCAGACGTGAGGGGCCCGGCCGGCCGCCCCGGCTCTGCAGGACGCTGCCAGGCTCCCGCGCGTGCCACGGCGCCCGGGTCAGGAGCGGCTGGCGCGGGGCTCCCCGGCGGGCGGCGAGCAGAGACCCGGCCTGGCCATGGGGCCCAACGGGAGCTGGGTGTCGCCGAACGCCAGCCAGCCGCGCAACACGTCGGGCGCGGAGGCTGCGGGCGCGAACCGCAGCGCGCTCGGGGAGCTGGGCGAGGCGCAGCTGTACCGCCAGTTCACCACCACCGTGCAGGTTGTCATCTTCATCGGCTCGCTGCTCGGTAAGCCACCCGCGGGGCCGCCATCGGGCCGGACTTCCCCGAGGGCACAGTCCCGGGGAGCCCGCCATGGGGTGCAGGATGCCTGGCCGAGTGCGGGTAGCTGACCGAGGTAACTGCAGTGAAGTTAAGCGAGGACGGTCGCGAAGAGGACGAGGCTTCTGGTGGAGGACGGTGCGGGGTCCTGGCGGAGGTCAGCATGCTGTGACAGCCCTGGCTGAACGCTCCTTGGTGGGCGCGGGGATGCGCGCAGCACAGCTTTCCGCCTGCAGCCTGGGAGCAGAGAGGGCTCCAGCTCTTGTTTAGAGATAGCAGAGATTCCGTGGGAATTTGTTACGGATGAAGGAGTGTTACTTTCCCTGTGAAAGATGTGTTTGCGCTACCACCTATTTCCTATATAAGATAATTAATTGGAAAGAGTCCTATTTTGCGAGTCATTTTGGACTTGGTTCTTCATCACACTGACCGGGCAAACGACTGTGTCAGGTTAAACTTTACGTTGCCTTCAGTTAAATTTTAAGTCTCCAAGTAAAACAAACCCACTCCACTTATCTACCTCTGTTTTAAATACAGAATATAGAGAGGACAAAACAAAAGTCTTAAACTACACATAATAGATTTCTTCTCTTTCTCAGAGGAGATAAAAATCAGTGGACCGGAATGGGGATACCTTTCATTTTCAAGTACAGGGCACTAACTCAGTTTTCAAAAAGAGCTCCAGGACCTTAATTGTACTAAGGGTACTTGTTATTTTTTTGTGTGTGATTGCTAGAAAACGTGTGTCCACGACTGTGACAATTACCTTTACATCTTGCTACTCCTCAATAGAACTTGTGCTTTAGAGAGCTACTCTTTAAAGGATGAGTGGTACCTACAATCAACATTCTTTTCCACTGGAATTTGTCACACATAATGAATACTAGTAAATATGTGTAAATTCTCTGTTGTGGCATTTATAAGAATGTGAAAAGGTTGCAATTACAAGTAACATAGGTAAGGGCAAAGTTTCAAAGTAGGAATAGATTATGTTCCGTAGACCTTTGGGAATTTCCATGGAAACCAAGCTGATATTAAAAGGTCATATTTGGAAGAATTTTTCAAGTTTGGAATTTCCCTTCATATTTTCTCAAATTGTCATCATTCTATTCCATTCTGTTGTAATAGTTAACCTTTTGTCATGAAGGCATTTTGGGGAGCAGAATCCGTGAGACTTTTTCTAGACCTCTGTTTTAGAGTGGAGTGTTAAATGTACACTTACAAAACGAAAGCCTATTTTCCAAATATTCTCAACATTCACTTAACAGACACTACCTGAACATTTAATAGATGCTAGGCACTATGCGAGGAGTTAAATTCCATAATTGCCACACTTAAAATGTGGATTAATTTAGGGGCAGAAAAATGGCTATGTAGTTCTTCAGGTTTTCCAAATACACACACACACACACACACACACACACAACTTCCCCATGGCAATTTTCACTCTAAGGATGCTGAGAGAAATTTTTCATGGTTTGAGTCTAAAGAGTTGAGTACTACTGAAATAGGGATGGCATGTACAATAGAAGACATAGCAAACAGTGAGTGCTTAATAAATGCTGCTTCTGGTATCCACACTTTCCCCATTTTGTAGCTTGCATTGGATTCAGGAATTTCTAGGTAAATATGCTTGTATTTCATCTTGTGTACACAGCATTTGTGATATACAAAACTGCCTTCATGGATATGTCTAAAGAAGAGACTCATTTTCCCCCTGGTCTTTGGTTATGCTTGATTGAACATACTCCTTTCTCACTATTTGGGCTCTACTATGAGAGAATTCTATTTGTTCCATTCTGTTTTCAGAAAAATGTAACTATAGATAGCATTTTATGTTTCTTGAAAGCATAGCTGAATTGTAATATTCTCCGGTGGGCTTTTTTCTTACAGGTACTCTTGATTCATTTTCTAGAAGGATCTGATCTATTCAATCATATCTATGTACAATTGCATTTCCTGGGTAGTGCCAGTTGAGGCTCAGAGCTTAAGTTCCAATGTGTAGTCCCATGAAGGGCATGTACATTTGGGAAATATAGCTCAGAAGTCACCAAATAGAGAATAGCCATAGATCAGAAATAGGAGGAAGATAAAATTATGGTTGAATGGAATGGTATCTTGAATAAATAACTTATTAACTGTGACTTATGTCTCATCCCCAAACATAGGCAAATGAATTGTTTTTTAATTTTTCCCTTTAAACAAATACAATATACTTTGCATATTGTCTAAACAGGTTTGTTTTAGGCTTTCAGAGACCCATTATTATGTGGAGATAATTTCCTTATACTATTATAGTCTCGCAGCTTTTTGATATGGTATTAGCACCTCATAGTAGGAAAAATCCCCAACAACTTGGAATAACTGTAGTATTTGAACCATAGGGATCCTTATTTGATGTGTTGAAAATGACCTCAAGAATTACATGCTGTTCAAGTAATATGACTTTTGGGGGTGACTGTTTCTCAGCCTTCTTGATCCAACATCTTGGGACATCTTCTGTATGTGGGGAATCTCAAAAGAGGGTCAAATAGTTTAGATTCCCCTCTCCAACTAGTTGGCTCACACTACTTTTAGAAGTTAATAAAGAGAAATCAAAGACTTAGGAAGAGTTGGAATCACTATTTCCAATAAATGCTCTGGACTGAATTCCACAGGACCGATCTTTCTTTTTCCCAGTCTACTTGGATTCACAATGAAAATACCTCTGAAGCCAGGCGCATGCCTTTAATCCTAATCTACTGAGTAAGTTCCAGGACATCTGGGGCTTCAGGGAGACCCCGTCTCAAGCCCCACCCCCCAAAATGACAAAAAAAAAAAAAAACCCCTCTGGAGAAAGATAATAAATGAAATACATAGTTCATCAATGTCCTAGTTTGTCTTCCATTGCTGTGACAAAACACTTCGACCAACACCAACTTGGGGAGGAAAGGGTTTATTCAGCTTACATCTCCTGGGTCACAGTTCATCACTTAGGGAGCCCAAGGCAGGAACTCAGGGCAGGAACCTGGAGGCAGGAGCTGAAGCACAGGCCATGGAGGAATGCTGTTCACTGGCTTGCTCCCCTGGACGATGCCCAGCCTGCCTTCTTAAACAGTACACAACAACCTGCCCAGGGTGGCACCACCCATAGTGGGCTGGGCCCTCCCACGTTGCTCAACAATCAAGACAATACTCCACAGACGTGGCCACAGGCCAGTTCAATGGAGCCAATTCCCCAATTAAGGCTCCCTCAACCCAGGTGTGTCAAGTTGACACTAAAGCTATCCAGCACAATCAATAAAGTAAAAAAGAAAATAGAAAATATCTCTGGAGCCGTGTTCTCCCTTGGTACTTTGACTTAGAAAGGTCAGTAGTTATAACTACTAAGCTACTCTTACACAGATTGCTTGTCACCTGTGCCTATCGTCCTTGGTTGAATGAGAGACTTTTCTATAAGTAAATTGTCTGTTAAAGAAAATCAGTACTGAGAATAGCCAGTATTTATGTATCCTGTATTGAGATTTATCTTAAAACATTTTAAAATATAGAAACCAACTTTCCTTCCTCCTGCCAAGCCATTCTGTATATGGTTCTTTTTTTATTTTTTGAGACAGTGTCTCCCTATAGCCCCAGCTAGCCTGGAACTCACTATATTGACCAGGCTGGCCTTGAACTCACAGAGATTCGCCTCCCTCTGCCTCCCAAGTCCTGGAATTAAAGGTATGCACCACCTGGCATGGTTCTCATTTTAAAAGTCAGATTCTTTTCCCAACTGTTATGGACCACATATTCACTGGACACCCCTCCTTCCCCATTCACACGCTGAATATCTGACTCCGGTGTGATTGTTTAGAGGAGGGAGGCTCTTTTGGAGGGAGTTTAGGTAGCATGGTCAGGATTAGTGTTAAAGGGTTTGCTTTTTCCCTCCACTTTGTGAAGCTGTAGTAAGAAGGTAGCTAGTTGTCTACAAGTCAGGGGTGCCTTCCCCAGAACCTGACCATGCTGGCAACTGATCTGGGACTTTCTAGCTTCCAGCTGTTAGAAATAAGTGCTATTTAAGCCACCCCGTCAATGGTAGACCTACGTACACTTACAATAGTCTAAAGTGAATCAGTGGGAAATTGACCCCCCAGTAAAGGTCCAGTTTGTCTGTGGCTTAATTTATGAGGTAGTAGTAAAGTCTTCACTTTGCGTGTGTGTGTGTGTGTGTGTGTGTGTGTGGTATGTCTCTGTGTGTATAGTATATCTGCACATGTGCAAGCCTATGCATGCACAGAGGCCAGAGGAGGGCGTTGAACGTCCTGTTCTATCACTCTCTGTCTTATTCCTTTGAGATGGGGGGTCTCCCACTGAACTCTTGGAGCTAGGCTGGTGGCCAGTAGGCCTCAGCTATCTTCCTGTTTCTGCCCCTTACAGTGCTGGGGTTACAGTCTGACCTTTTACATGGGAGCTGGGATCTGAACTCGGATCCTTATGCTTGCAAAACAAATGCTGTTTTCCATCATTACATCTCTCCAGACTCTAAAATATTCATTAAAATTTTTTTAGCCATGTGTGATGGTGCATGCCTTTAGTCCCAGCACTTGGGAGGCAGAGGAAGGCAGACCTCTGTGATATAGAAACCAGCCTCATCCACATAGTGACTTCCTAGTTGGGACTGGGGAGATCCTGTCAAAAAATTGTTTTTATTTTTATGTGTATTAGCATTGTAACTTCATGTATATAATTACACCCATGTCATGCAGTGCCTGCTGAGGACAGAAATAGGTGTTGGATCTTCTAGAACTGGAGTTATGGATGGTTGTTAGCTGCCATGTGGGTACTGGGATTTGAACTCAGGTGTTCGGCAAGAACAGCTTTAAAACCACTGAGCTGTCTTGCTAGCCCCTAAAGTCTTTATGTATTCATTTCAGAGGAAAGAGGGGAGAAGGGAGATGCAGCTCAGTTAAGTACAGTGCTTAGTTAGCATGTAAGAGACCTTGGTTTGGTCCTCAGTTGGGCTAGGATGGGGAGAGGGAGGATGAGGGGAGAGTGAACTTGCTGAATCTGTTTAACAGATAGATGAAATGTATAAACATCATTTTGGTTCATGCTTACTTAGGGTCTTCAAGCAAATTCATGTGGCACATCAACCATGTTCATGATATTTGATATATACTTTGCCTTTGATACTTACTAGATAATTCTTAGTTTCCCAGTTAAATATTTGACAGATGATGTGTTGTACCAGCTTGTGCTCATAATTCATAATTACACAGAATGATTTTTAGTTAACCATAATTATAGCCAATAGTAATATAATTCCTGAAGCTTGCTTCTATATGTTGTTTCTGTTTTGACATGTCTAGAAATCTGTCAGACTACATAAAAAAATAAGGTATCCCATCTAGGTGTGATGCAATCCCACCACTGGGAGGTGGAGGCAGGAAGATCAGGAGTTCAAGACTCACGGTCAGCTACATAGTGAGTTCAAAGCTAGCCTGGGTGACACAAGACACTGTCTCAAAAACAAACAGACAGACAGACAAACAAATAGACAAACAATATAATAAGAATAAGGTATGGGGCTGGAGAAATAGCCTAGCGGTTAAGAGCACCGACTGCTCTTGCAGAGGACCCGGGTTTGATCCCCAGCACCCACATGGCGGCTAAGAACCGTCTGTAACTCCAATTCCAGGAGAACTCCAGTTCCAGGGGAATCCGAGACCCTCTTCTGACCATCGAGGCATTGCACGACACGGGTGCACAAACCTACATGCAGACAGTACATTCATACACATAGAAAAAATAAATAAAATAAAAAAAAAAAGAATAAGGTATATCTTAAGTTGACCTAAGGAGCCAGTATGTAGTGTAGTCAGTAATTAGCCTGGGTAGGTGAACCTAATATACTAAAACCAATTGCCCTGTCTGTCTTGGATTATCATATGATGGATACATACTCAACCCATTCTCTTTCCCAGTCTTTTTCCCTTCCTCCCTCCCTTATTCCTTCCTCCCTCCATTCCTTTCTGTTGCTTCTTTCCCTTCCTTTCTCCCACCCCATTTTTATGCTGCGTGTGCGTGTGTATGTGTATGTGCACACGTGTGTGTGTGTGTGCATGTGCATGTTGAGGCCAGAGAACAACATCAGCTGTCATCTGCAGGAATATCCTCTGCCTCTTTTTGAGACAGGGTCTCCCACTGGCCTGGAACTGACAAATTAAGCTAGGGTGACTGTCCAGTGAGTCTCAGGTAACCCCTTCCTCTGTCTCCCCAGTTCAGAGATTACAGTGCCTGCTACCATGTGGTTCTGGGGATTGAACTCAAGTCCTTGTACTTGCAAAACAACTGAGCAATCTCCCTAGCCTTCTTATTTCTTTCTTCAATTTTTAAAAGTTAAAATACAAAAGAATGCTCAATTCATTCTTTTAGAGTATGTTGAGCACAGAAAATCAATCTGACCTCTGAATGAAGTGCTATAAACCCCTGTGCTGCTCTTTTCAGGGCCGTTGTATTTAAGATACATCTTTCCATTTTCCAATTCTTCTTGGAAATTTAATTCTCCTTTGAAAATCATTTTAAAAAACCCAGCTATTAGAATTTGTATGCTTCAAAACTCAGCCACAGAGTAAACTCAGTGGATTTTAGTATTTTCAAAGAATTGTGCAATAATCACCATTTTTATATTCTGGAACGTTTTTATCATTCTACAAAGAAGCCAGATGCCTAATCGCATCTCCCTTCAGTACCCTGAGCCATAAGTAGCCACAATCTAAGTCTCAGTAGATTTGTCTGTTTTGTTTATTTTTTGTCTTTTTGAGACAGGGTCTCCCTGTAGCTCTGGCTGTCCTGGAACTCACTCTGTAGACCAGGCTGGCCTTGAACTCACAGAGATCCGCCTGCCTCTGCCTCCCAAGTGCTAGGATTAAAGGTGTGTGCCACCACGCCCGGCGATTTGTCTGTTTTATACACTTCATATATTTAGAGTTAAATGTGTTCATGAATGGCTTCTTTCATTTATAATATTTTATTGCATTTTTATGTTTCATTCATACTGTAACATGCATTACAACTTCATTATTATTATTATTATTATTATTAATTTTGTTCTTGTGGTGTGGGGGGCATTGAACCTAGGGCCTCATGCTACACAGGCACTCTCCCACTGAATTTTGTTCTCAGCCCTCATTTCATTAAAAAAAGTTGCTGTGTCAGCGCCGGTGAGAGGGCTCAGCAGGTGAGGAGGCTTGCCCCCAAGCCTGGTGATCTGAGTTTGATTCCTGGAACCCACATTGTGGAAGGAGAGAACACACTTCTGAAGGTTGTCCTTTAACCTCCACACATATGGTGTGCCATTTACATGTCCATGTGCACACGTGCACACACACACACTAAGTAAATAAACGTAAAAAATTGGCAAATGATATTTCATAGTATGGATGTAGTAATTTTGTGTATCAATTTGATAGACATTTGGATTAATCTTACCTTTTGGCTATTTTGAATAATGGTGCTATAAGTATTCATATAAAAGTTTTTGTGTGAATACATATTTTCAATTATTTTGGATATATACCTTAGAGTGGTTAAAAAGTTGTTGTATAGTTATTCTTTTAGGAACTGCCAGGCTGTTTTCCAAAGTGTCTGCATCACATTACATCCTCACTAGAGTTGTATTTGAGATTCTAATTTCTTTATGCTCTTGTCAATATATGTTATTATTTGTCTTCGGTAGTATACTCATTCTGGTAGGTATAAAATGGTATCTTGGAGCTGCAGAGATGGCTCAGTGGTTAAGAGCACTGACTGCTCTTGCAGAGGACCTGGGTTCAAATCCCAGTACCCACATGTTGGCTAAGACTGTCTTTAGTGCTGGGCATGGTGGTGCACACCTTTAATCCCAGGACTTGGGAGGCAGAGGCAGGCAGATCTCTGTGAGTTCAAGACCTGCCTAGTGTACAGAGTGAGCTCCAGGCCAGCTGGGACTAAAGGGAGATGCCGTCTCAAAAATACCACAAAAAAAAAATAAAATAAAAAATAAAAAATAAATAAAGTGGTATCTCATTATAGCTTTGATTTACATTTCTCCAATATCTAATGATGTTAAGCATCTTTTTGTATGCTTATTATCCAACTTTTCTTTTTCTGGAGTAGCATCTATTCAGATCCTTGTCTTGTTGAATTATGAGGGTTTCTTATATATTCAGGACACCAAACCTGTATATAATTTCCAAATATTTTCTTCTGCTTTGTATGTTCTCTTTTCACTTTCCTGTTTCCAGAATGGGAGGTTGGAGAATAAACAAACATATTAAAAAGCAAAAAATGGAATGATTGTTGTACTTGATGTCAGAAGGCATTTAACCAAGGTTAAATTGCTATAAAGTGGGGTGGTGAGATTTGATCAGAAGAAAAATGCTTTGTGAAATTATGGAAATTAGCAGTGGAATGGGAGGGGAAAGCACAGGAATGGAAATTTAGCCTGAAAAACACTGAAGATGTGTGTATCTATCTCTATACAAAGATTTCTTTTTATTTTTTTTCTTTTTTTCTTTTTATTTATTTTTTGGTGGGTCTTTTCAAGACAGGGTCTCCCTGTAGCCCCAGCCTCTATGGAACTCACTCTGTAGACCAGGCTGGCCTTGAACTCACGAGATCCGCCTGCCTCTGCCTCCTGAGTGCTAGGATTAAAGGTGTGCTCCACCACACCTGGCAATTTCTTTTTATTTTATGTGTATGAATCTTTGCCTGCATGTATGTATGTGTCACATTTGCTGCAGGTCTGGTGCTCACAGAGGCCAAAAGAGGCCATTGGATCCCCTTGAACTGGAGTTAAAGGTGTTTGTGAGCTGCCATGTGCATGCTGGGAACTGAACACAAGCCCCCTGTAAGAGCAGCCAGTGATCTTAACCACTGAGCCATCTCTCCAGCCCCTAAATGTTTTCAATATTTGATCGTGTTTGACATTTAAACACTAATTTGTGTGTGTGTGTGTGTGTTTGTGTGTGTGTGTGTGTGTGTGTGTGTTACTTTTGTGACCATAATCCCTTACAGGACCTAAGGGAGGAAAGATTTACTCAGGGTTTTACAGAGTTCCAGTCCATCAGGAAAGCAAGACATCTCAGTTCATGGTGGCAGCCGTGTGTAGGGAAGCTTTACATACCATCGCAGAACAGGAAGCAGAGAGCATGATGGGAGTCAGAGGTGAGGACAACCTTCAAAAGTCTTCCCTAGCCATGGACCTCTCAAAGTTTCTAGAATCTCCCAAAATAGCTCCACCACTGGGGAGGCAGTGTTTAAAACATGAGCCTATGTGGGACATTTCAGATTTAAACCATAAGATTTCATGCCTGGCCTCCCAAGGCTTATGACCATCCTACAATGAAAAATGCATTTAGTAAAAAAAAAAAAAAATGCATTTAGTTTAATCTAGAGAATCCCTAAAGTCTTAATTAGTTCCAGCACTGTTAAAAAGTTGCAAGTCCAGTGGGTTGTGGTGGGGCACGCCTTTAATCCCTGTACTGGAGAGGCAGAGGCAGGTGGGTCTCTGTGAAATCAAGGCCAGCCTGCTCTACATAATGAGTTCCAGGACAGCTGGGGATACAGGGAGACCCTGCTTCTAAAAATAAAACAACACAACAACAAAAAGTCTAGTAAGTCTCCACTGAAACTCAAGGCAAACTAATACACAATGGCATAGAATACATATTTGTATTCCAAAAGGGAATGACGAGGGCCCAGAAAGAAGACCTGGGACGCAGGAAAGAAAAAGCAGGGCAAAAGTTAATCCTGATAGCTCCGCATACAGAGCATATGGTGTCACGATGCGCGTCCCAACAGGCTTGGGTGTCACCTCCCCTATATCCTTGTCATTTTCAGTTCTCTCTTGAGTTGCCTCCACTTGGTGCGTGCACCTTGCCTTGGCAGATGTCCTTTGCCCTTGGCATCTTCACCGTCCTGAAATCTCCATGGCAACTTTCTACCCTTGTAGTTTCATGCATATCCTCTCAGAGGCTCCCTTCAGGGAATCTGCTCTTGCTACATATAGCCTGGTCTCTCAGGCTTTTCTCTAGAATCTAGGTGGAAGCCAGCATGATTTTGTATTGTGTATGTTTGCAAAACCAGGATCAGCAGTTACTATTGCCAGTTTGAGCAGTAGCTTGGCCTTAGCACCATTTGAGTGCTTCAGTTGGTGAACCTTGGAAAACACTTCCCTGGTGGGCCCTTTGCAAGTAGAACCCTCTGGTAGCACTCATTTTTGTTTGTTTGTTTATTTATTTATTTATTTATTTATTTATTTATTTATTTATTTATTTATATTAGTGTTATGCTTGCATGTGTGTAAGTAAGTGTACCCATGTCATGCAGTACCTTCAGAGGACAGAAGAGGAGGGTGTTGGATGCCCTGGAACTGGAATTCCAGATGGTTTTAGCTGCCATGTGGGTGCTGGGATTCGAACCCTGGCCTCCTTTAAGAACATCCAGTGCTCTTAACTGCTGAGCTATTTCTCCAGCCCTGTATTTTATTATTTTCATTTATTTTTTATTAAGCTTCTGTAGTTTCATAGCATAGTTGTTAATCAACTTGAGACCCCCTCCCTCATCCCTGCCCTTCCAGTTCCCCCACCAGACCTCATGTATTCCGTCATACATGGTAAGACCTATCCAGTCAAGAATTTGTTCTCAGATGTCTTTAAGTGAAAATTGATCTACTGGAGTCTAGTTAACCCATCTAAAGATCATAAGTAAGGCATACCGTTCCTCACCCAGTAGCAATTGGTCTTCAGTATTTCTTAGGCTAGGGCTGGCCCACCACCCATTTCTTTCCTCCCCTCTGGATCCTTGTTTAATTGAGTTGCATGAGTCCTGTGCTTATGCCACCATTGCAACAAGTTCACATGTGCAAGCTTCCAGTGGCCTGAAATCCTCTGCTCTCCTGTGTTCATGAACCAGCCCTAGCCCTTACAATCTTTCTGCCCCCTCTTCTGCAGTGGTCCATGAGCCATGGGCTTGCAAGGTTCAATACAGGAGTCCTACCCAGGGACACACTCTGGTCTCTTATTCTCAACTTGGCCAGTTATGGCCTGTGTGCATTGCACTCTGTGTATAAGGAAGCTTCACTGGTGAGGGTTGAGAGACACATTAATTTTCTCTCTACCCCCTACTCTGCTATGCTCTATGAGCTTTGGTGCCGAGGTTCAACTGTAGATGTGTTACCCAGGACTGGACATCTCTCAGTCTTATATCCTCTGTGGGTGACAAGTTGTGGAACTCTGCAGTAGCCTCCATCTGTTGCAATAAGAGGCTTTCTTGATGAGTGGTGCATGGTATGCTTGTTTGTAAATATAAGGGTCCATGTTCAGCTTATGGAAAGAAATATCATTTGTCTAGAGATATGACAGGACTAGGATTTTTTTTTTCTAGGATCTGTATCCTCTCCAGGCACGTGCATTTGGCTATAGTTACAGTACCACCCATCAGTTCACTCCCATTGAGTCCAATTAGTAGCTGTTAATTACCCCCCAACCCCAGATAACTGTGCTACCACTGCAAGCTACCCACTAGGGGTGGCTTGCTGTGCCTGCTGTTATGGTCATTAGCCTTTAGGGCTGGGTTGGACCATTGATTGATCTTCTCCCTTGGCAGTTTGCATCATTATCATCTAGGATTATGAGAGCTAAACTTCAGGGAGAAGGCTTCCAGGTCAGTTCCTGCTCCATTGCTTCAAGTCCTGTGTCTGAAATACATCCTGTCTTCAGCAGCAGGGTATTGTCTATTAATTCTGGGAGATACCAAGAGCTTTGGAAATGGCCTGTGTTATTTTGGGAGTGTCCTGAGCCACTCTCAGCTACTACTCAAAGGGAAGTCTCTTTTGTGTGGCACTGTGTTCCTTGCTGCACAGGATACACACACACACACACACACACACACACACACACACACACACGCGCGCGCGCACACACACTGGTGTTAAGACACTGCGTTTCTCATGGAGTTACAATATTTTTATTTTTTAAAAATTATTTATATCTGGGCATGGTGGTGCACGCCTTTAATCCTGGCACTTGGGAGGCAGAGGCAGGCGGGTCTTTGTGAGTTCAAGGCCAGCCTGGTCTATATAGCGAGTTCCAGGCCAGCTGGGGCTACAGGGAGACCCTGTCTCCAAAAGACCAAAAAAAAATATTTATGTGTTTATTTGTGTGTATAGTAGATGCCTGCAGGTGCTGGTGGAATCCAGGAGAAATGTCAGAATTCTGAAACTGTAATTACAGGTGGTTGTAAGATACCAGATATGGATGCTGGGAACTAGAACCAGAACTGGATCCTCTACAAGAGCAGCAGGTGCTATTAACCACTGAGCTATCTCTCCATCCCCAGAACTCTTAAAAAAACCCCAACTTTAGGGGGCTAGGGAGATGCCTCAGTGGTTAAGAGTACTGGGTGCTCTTGCGGAAGACCTAGGTTCAGTTCCCAGCACCCATAGGGCAGCTAATTATGGCCCCTAACTCCAGTTCCAGGGGATCTAACACCCTCTTCTGACCTCCATAATCATTGCACAACATGGGTACACTTACATACATTGTGCAGGCAATACATTCATATACATAAAATTAAATAATAACATAAAAATTTAAAAGAAAAATTTTCAAGCAAGTTTGCAGTCTTACCCTTTGTTGAGTGGAGTCTGGTCTATCCCTGAGATGCCCACAAAGCATCTGTGCCCTTGTTCAGTGCAGAGTATTTGACTCATATTTAATGACGCTAATCTCCTTAACAATGATGACATCTCTCTGTAACTGTAAAGGTATTCCTTTTCTGGCCAAGTTACATGTTTTTCAATTTTTCTGATCCTCTTTTTGCTCCTGATTCCCTCTGTAAGCCTGGCTATAAGAAGCTAGCAGTAGGGGCTGGCAAGGTGGCTCAGTAGGTGAAGGCTTTCTTCACAAGCCCCGCAAGCTGAGTTCAATGCCCAGAACCCACGTGGCAGAAGGAGTGGATGGACTTTTGCAAGTTGTCCTTTGACCTCCACACACACCCTGTGCCAACCCTCCCACCTCATGATAAATAAATTTAATAAATTGCCATGGCCCGAAAGTTATGCCGTCTTGAAATTTCCTCTGGCAAATTAATCAGTCCGTTACTTTTGAATTCAGTCTCACTGAAATTTTCAGGACTCAAGGAAAATGTAGACAGATTCTTTGCCAGAATGTAACATGATGTGTCTCTAGTCTGATTCTCAAGAGTCTTTTTTTCCCATGTGAAATATCAGGAGCCCAGGATTTCCAGCCAGTGTTTCTAGAGGTGTTCTGGTTCTTCTAAACTCCCATCAAAACCATCATCAAGCTCTGCTTACAACACTTTAAAACTTCTCTATCCTGTGTCCCCAACCTTCTAATTTCCTCTTGCAAACAGTTCCAAAGGCCTAAGAACCAAATGGAAAAGTTCAGTCCCAAGACCCCACTTCTCTGATAACTACTTTCTGTATTAGTTACTTTTGTGTCACTGTGACATAAACAGGTTAAGGTGGGGAAGAATTACTTTGTCATATGGTTTCACAGTGCTGTCATGAGGAAGGTGGAGGCATGACAGAGCAGCTTAGTTCATGGTGATGGGACCCTGTAGTAGAGGTTTGCTCCTGTCCCAGCAGACCAGGAGGCAGCGAGCTTGACAGGAACGAGGGGGCAGATGTAACTTCAAAGGCCCATCTCTGTTGATCTACTTCTACAAGCTAGATCTTACCTCCCCAAATTTCCAGAACCTCCCAACATAATGCCAACAACTGAGGAGCAAGCTTTTTATTTTATTTTATTTTATTATTATTATTATTATTATTATTTTTTTTTTTATTTAAAGTGTGTGTGTGTGTGTGTGTGTGTGTGTGTGTGTGTGTGTGTGTGTATGTGTACCACTGCATTCAGGTGGAGGTCAGAGGACAGTCAACCTGTGGAGTTGATTCTCTCCTTCTGCCTCTCCCTATCTGGATTCTGGAGACTGACCTCATGGCAAGCCATGTTGCTGGCCCAAGTTTATTATTGTTTTTTTAAAACATTTGTATTTGAACATTTGTATTGGTAATAGAACATATTTTTAAAAATCATGAATTAGCTATTCTTTTTTTTATTTTTATTTTTATTTTTTTTATGAGTTAGCTATTCTATAGAACATTGGGATATTTGTGACCTAGAAATTCAAGTTGGATCTTTGAATTTATTTGATCCTCTGTCTTTTGAGAATCTTCAGAGGCAGTAAATTAGTCTGAAAGTTTTGGAAAGAAAAACATTTGAAACCATTAGAATGTAAGGACCTTGACATGTACTGTGAGACTTTAACACATTTTACTAAATACATGTCTAAATTTTTTTCCTTTTATTCTGTAGTCAGTATTAATTATTTTAATCATTGCTGTGACAAAATGCTTGATAGAAGCAACTTAAGTGGGAGGCGGGGAGGGGAGGAAGGTTTGTTTGGCTCAGAGTTCTAGAAGGTGTAGTCTATCTTGGTGAATGATTGAAGTAGACTGGGCCGTGGAAGCAAGAGATTGCTGTGTGGCTGTTCATATCTTGGTGATCTGGCTGGAGGCTTGGGTAGTCATCCTCAAAGGCCCAACCCCAGGGACCTACCTCCTCCAGCCATGCCTCGAGCTCCAAAGATTCTACAACCTCCCAGAACAGTTCTGCCAGCTGGGAGCCAAGTGTTCAAACCCATGAGCCCGTGGGAATATTTCACACTCAAGCTATAACACACAGGAATTATTTCCATCATTTTAATCCCACAGCTTCTGAGAATCTAAACTTGTAGCTCTTGGGTCAGATGCAGAACCCACGAGTTGAATGAGGCAAACCTACTTCTCGAGAGAGGAGGAAACTACACTCGAGGTTTGAGAGGGAGCTTTTTAACAAAAGAGCTTAAAACTCAGGTTTGGCCGTTTCAGTTGAACTAGTGCTATGACTGTTGTATAGCTTGATGGTTTCCAGGATTCCTGTTCCTAAACTTAGATCAGCCAGTAGTTACTAAATTGTACAGTCATGATTTGTTTGAGTCTATGGAAATTCCATCATAAGCTAGGAGATTACAAAGCATTAAAAGGGAAATAACTACAAATAAAAATTTTCTTAACATACTGTAAGGTTTGGTTAAAACTCAGTAAGCCAAGGGTGACTACTGATCCCTCCCAAAAATGTAGTTATTTTTATTATTTTTAAGTTAATTTTTATTGAGTGCATTTCATACATTTCTTAATCAAATTTAGACTCATTCCCCCATCCATGCCCACCCCTCTCACACCCCCCCTCCGCCTGCCACCCGCCAGAGCTCATGGATTCTGCCATATATGGTAAGTCCTGTCTTGCACCTTTTTCTGTTTTTTATAACCTTTTTGATGCATAAGTTAGGTTTTTCTCTCCCTTTTTTTTTGTTCCCTTTAATTTTACATTATTCCAAAATTTTTCTTAATGTCCTTACACTGGAAACTAGAGTGTTCATGCTTAGGAAATTCATTCATTCATTCACCCATTCATTATCTTTTTTCCCTCTTTCTCATATGGAGAGAGAGAGAGAGAAGCAAAGGAGAGAGAGGGAAGGAAGGAGAGAGGGAGAGGTGGGGAGAAGGAAAGAGTTTTTTGAGACAGGGTTTTGCTTTGTAGCCCAGGTTGACCTCAAACTTGCAATCCTCCTGCCTCAGGTTCCTGAACTCTGGAATTATAGGAACATGTTTCTTGCCTAGCTTGTTGTTTTCTAGTGCACTCTAAGCAATTATAGAGATAGGTCTTCAAGCTGACTCAAACAGTATTTGGTTTGGTGGTTGCCTTGATTCTGAGGAATCCTGGGAAACAGTTCTTTCTGACTTGAAGTAAAAACTTGATTCACTAAATCTGAGACACTCTAAAAGATTTTCAGACTAAGTCACAAGTGCATCATAAGACACTCTGACATTTAAAAAATGCCCAACAATGATTTATATTCAGTTTTAGAATTTATTGTTTTGCCTTATGTTTTTGTTTTGATTTTCTGATGAAAGCTCTTCCATGTGGGTAAAATCGCAGAGCTTGAAGCAAAATATGAAACATATATATTCTTTTTCTAGCTCCCTCACTTTCTGAAGGATTTTTAAAAATGTAGAAAAGATAATAAATTATCATTCACATAAATAACATGTGTCAACATTTTATAATATTCATTTCAAATCATTAGAAATCTTTAATATTTGTGTCAAATATGTTTTCTAATGTTTGCTTTCATATTTTTTAAGAATAAGCTGAATGCTACGGGTACTAAATGTCCTTTGTTTCTCTTCAGTCTGGTCTAGCCTTCTCTTCCTGAGCCAATCACTGGATTTGACAGTTCTCCTGGTGCATGTCTGTAATCATGAACTTTTTATCCATTAGTATTTTTTAATTTTAAACTTATTTTTTATTTTATGTGTATGAGTGTTATGCTTGCATGTGCGTAACCACGCCCATATTGTGTATTGCCTGTGGAAGCCAGAAGAGGGCGTCAGATATCCTGGAACTGGAGTTATAGGCTGTTGTTAGCTGCCATGTGGGTGCTGGAATTAGAGCCTGGGTCTTCTGTAAGAGCAGCCAGTGCTCTTAACTGCTGAGCCGTCTCTCTAGCTCTTCCATCAGTCTTAGTCTGTTGTATGAATAAATGACTCCAAAGACTGTTGATTTCTGAATGGTGGTCACCTAGTCTAGAAGACAATATACATGTGGAGTTGGGAAACTCATAGAGGTCTCTAATGAGGACAGTCAGGGAGGATTTCAGTCATGGGAAAGGAGTGCTTGCTGGCAGCCTCACTACCTTTGATTTGTCTGCCAACATGTCAAGTATCCAGCAAAAAAAAAGATAATTATCCTTGCTTTTACACAGTGCTTTATAGTTTATCACACATGACATGTGATTTCATTGGTGAATAAAATGACATAAGAGATATTTTCTTTTAAAAATGTTTCAAACTAAACCTTTTCTTCCTAATACTACAAACCCCAAAGCTCCAATAGCAAGTGACTAAGCTGGTGAGTCTGGCCTGCAGCATTCATCAGCGTTCTTAGTTATCGACTTCGCAGCTGTGCTAGCTATATTTCTCTCACAAAATGCCTGAGATATTTAATCTATATGGAGGAAAGCTCTATTTTGGTTTCAGTTTGTGGTTGGTTGGATCCATTGTTTCTGGGTCTGTAGTGAGGGTGAACATTATTCAGGGCATGTGAGAGTGAAGCTGCTCACCTCGAGGCATCCAGGAAGCAAAAGAGGCAGGAAGGGCTTGGGATCCTAGTATTTCCTTCTAGGACATGACTTAACTTCCTTCCCCTGAGTTCCATATTCCCAAGGTTCTAATCCAACCAACACTGCAGGCTGATGACCAAACCTTAAATACATGGCCCTTTTGAGGGATAATCAAGATCCTAGTATCCAAAAAGATAGAGTTTTACAAAAGCAATCATAAAGGAAAGGTTTTCCTGAGCCAGAAGCACTGGCTTTATAAAAAGGAGCTTTGTCTTGTGAAAGAAAGCATACAACAGGTATTTAAAAGAAAAAGAAAGCAGCTTCAGCACTGCAGAGTCCACAGTCACCGTGAAAGGGCAGTTATTGCATGGCAACCATTAGACCCAATGATGGTCTCCTGTCTTCAGATACCAACCAGCATTGCAAAAGCCAACAGTTAGAAAGCAATAAAGTTGTTTTTATTAAGAGTCAGTAGCTCACAGAAAAGGCTCAAGATTTCATTATTTGGGGCATTAATTATTTATTTAGTTATTTATATATTATATATTGAAGGGAGGGAGGGGTGGTGGTCAGGGGAAACATCTTTTCTCTCCCTCCTGACTCTAGGACATAATTTGCATGTTTGCATAATGGAGTAGGACAAGGGAGTTAATTTTATTTCTTCATCAGACTAGCTCTATGAAAGAAGAAATCTGTTCCAGGGTTAGTTAGGCTGCTTTTAGAATTATAGGAAGAGTCTGGGAACCAAGCTTGGATGATGCAGAGCTAGGGATGTAGGGATAGCTCACCTGAGCTGAGCCATCGTGCCCTTGACTCTGGCAGAAGCCATGGAGCTGTGGAACTGCACCGCCTGTGATGTAGAGAATGAGCTCACAGAACCATAAACCAGCTTGGAAGAACCGAAGGCATTTGTTATCTCCCTCTGCTTATGACAAAATGGTGACACACCCAGCCACTGCCTTATGCCAGGCCTGTCTGCTGCCCTTGGGAACATCTAACAGGTTCTACATCATAATAAGCCTTCACCCTTGCTATGAGGCTATGTGAAAAATGGTGGTCTTAGCATGTCAGGCTTTACAGTATATGGTTAGTGGATTTGCAGAGGGAATGTAGTCTGAACCAAGATGCGATGTCTCCCAGGTTCCATTTGATTTGCTTCTTCTGTGATGGCCTGTTACAGTGCTCTGTCTAGGCCCACTCCTATCCTGGGAACATGGATGGGCACCTGAGCCAGCCTCCTGATCCCCATGGTGTTTAGGCCAGGGCTGGTTATAAAATCAGCCCAGTACCTGGTAGAGAGCTGGTGGTAGAGAAGCCTCCTTTTCCCACAGGGTTTGCTAAGCATTACCAGTGGAAACTGAGTGATGTCTGCTTAGGCCATTAGGCCTGAGAGAGAGAAGCAGAGGCAAGGGTGAGATGGGGAAAGAGAGAAAGACAGAAGTGAGGGGCAGTGGGGGAGGGAGACAGGATGGATGAGTTCTGATACTTTTTGGTCTCCAGAGGTCTGAGCACAATTCTATCTCTGAATCTTCAGCTATACAAACGCCAAAGCCTCAGCTACCCTTTTCTACTTAAACTTGAGTTGAGTGTAACATCATAATAGAAATAACAGAAGTATCATTATTCATAGCCTATATTTGGGTAAACCAATTCACAGGGTTAGTGACTTGTTTAATCGCATATTTTAACAGCTCAGCAGGGCCCCATGCAGTGGAAAATGGATTCCCAGCAAGAGCAGTGGCTGCAACCCAGAGTCACAACTGAGCAGGAGCTGGATGGGTCCTTGCAGCCAGAGACATGCTGCAGGCAAGAGGTCAGGAGTGGAAGGACACGTTTAGGCCCCGAGGGTCATGAGTTTAGGAATGCGATGATGTTGGAAGCTGTGGCAGAGGTTCAGGCTATGTAGGAGCAGAAGTCCAGAAGAGATTCACTGGACCAGGAGATACTCTGGCAACTGTCTGGAACCAGCATGTAGCCTCTAATTAAAAACAGCAGCAGCAACAACAACAAAACAAAACTTTATTTAAACACGTAATTTTTTATTGTTGTTTTTATTTGTTTGAGACAGGGTGTCCCTATAGTTCCAGCTGGCCTGGATCCTGGCCTGCAGAGCAGGCTGGACTTAATCTTAACAATCTCGCCTGCCTCAGCCTCTTGAGTGCTGGGATTAAAGGTATGGGACACCTTCACAATAGCAAGGAGCTGGAACCAACCCAGATGCTCCTCAACTGATGAGTGGATAGAGAAAATGTGGTACATCTACACAATGGAGCAGTAAAGAAAGATGACATCATGAGCTTTGCAGGAAAATGGCTGGAGCTAGAAGATACCATGCTGAGTGAAGTAACACAGTCCCAGAAAAACAAACAACGAATGGTATCCCTCATCTGTGGATACTAGTGCCAATTACCTAGTTGTAAGTATTTCTTGTGCACGGCCCCTTGAGCTTTTGTCCAGGTAGTTGGGAGTGATGCATATTGGAAACAACAACAACAACAACAGCAACAACAACAGAAAAGACTGCATCAAAGAACTGACTGAAACAGTGAACTTCTGCTCAAAATAGTCAACTTCCACATGGAGAATTTTGAGAAAGATTGAGAAAGAGATGAAAAGCATGTTTGGCAGAATGCATGAGCTCTGGTGGGGTGGAGGGGTAGGGTTGGGGACACAGGTCTAGATTTGATTAGTAACATAATCTTGTACAAAAATATATACAATAAATAATAATAATAATAAGGTATGGGACACCACGCCCAGCACTAAACACCTTTTTTTTATAAGCACCTATTTAAAAAAATATTATTTTTATTTCACATGTATGAGTATATTGCCTGCATGTATGTTAGTGCACCCGTGTTGTGCGGTGCCCGCAGAGTCAGAGGAGGGGTTGTAGGAGTCCTCTGGAAGTGGAGTTACAGATGGTTGTCAGCTGCCACGTGGGTGCTGGGAATTGAACCCAGGTCCTCTGAAAGAGCAGCTAGTGTTCTTAACCACTGAGCCATCTCTCCAGCCCCTAACCACCTGGTTTTAATAAATAAATAGGTTTTTATACATAGTTATTGGTAGTTAATATAAAAACTTAGTAACAAGGAAAGAAAAGTTAGGTGTGTTAGAAAAGGGAAATATTAGGGCTGGAGAGATAGCCTAACCGTTAAGAGTGCCGACTGCTCTTGCAGAGGACCTGGGTTCAATCCCCAGCACCCACATGGCGGCTGAGAACTGTTTGTAACTCCAGTTCCAGGAGAACTCCAGTTCCAGGGGAATCTGACACCCTCTTCTGACCTCCTCGGCATTGCACAACACAGATGCACAAACCTACATGCAGACAGTACATTCATACACATAGAAAATAAATAACATTTTTAAAAAATTTTAAAAAAGAATACTTAAAAAAAAGAAAAGGGAAATATTGTCATTTTTAGATGCAGCTGCCTTGAAGGCTCTACCTGTTCTCTGTTGGAATCTGGCTTCTGCTTTCCTGAGTGTTTCCAGGCTCTGGTCAAGGGCACCAGTACAAGTGAGGCGGAGAAACACAACCCTCACCACAGTCATTCTGGGGTATCTGCAGGAAGTCCTGGACATCTGGCAGGTGTATGCTTGGGGAACATGCTGCTCTGCTTTCTGCTTCTCGTGGCCAGTGTGTCCAGCTCTCAGGACAATCACGGCAGATCACGTCTGTGAGGCTGAGATGTGTATTGTTGGCTGAGCAGAGCTGAGGGCTTCGTGGAGGAGAGTGAGAGCTTTGTTAACAGGAGTTCCAGGCATCCACGTGCAGAGAGAAATCTGGGCCAGGCTCTCAGGTGCATTATCAAGTTCAACGGACAGTACAAAGGCAGAAGGCACAGAGCAAGTGGTGGAAGAGGGCCAGAGCAGAGATTCCACACAGCCTTTCAGTTTCTATGACGCATCAAGTAGAGTCCTGCAAGAGGTTGTTCCCCTCGCCTGGCTGTGCTGGAGTGTTCTTCTCTGTTGTTTTCCCATAGCTAATCTTCCTTCCTCCCTCCCTCCCTCCCGCTCTTCCTCCTTCCCTTCCCCCCTCTTTGTATAGCTAGGATCCAGAAGGCATGGCCGTGTCCAGCGGACTGGAGCAATGCTTACTTAAGTCTGGTATCTAGAGGAATGACAGCTCTCAAGATGGGAAATGCATAAGGAAAGAATTTATAGTCTGATTTAAATTAGAATGAATCTTGAAATAAGGCAGTATTGTGAACCAGGTATTGCAAGATATATGGGGACATCTCTACAGATTTTAGGGCCTTTGGGATCTTAGACAAGGCTGGAAGTGGCGCTAGAATTAGTCTCTGAGGACATGGCTTTTCCTGTGGAAGTATGGCTGAGAGGCGGATGTCGTCACTAGGAATCAGCTGACATTCAGATCCTATCCTATGTGTATGGGATCAGAATGGGGCCATTGACTTCCTATCAAGTGTTAGAGGACCACTCACCTGTACACCCAGGAGGCATAGGAGTAGCAAATCAAATACAGACTGAAAACAGTAGAATATTTTGATTCTAATCAAGACTGTCAGCAAATGTTAAACAGAAAGTCCTGAGTTTTGCACAAATGGATGCAATAGGTTTTTACTGAGTAAGTTAAAGCAGCATCTGCTAGTAAGACACATGTCTGTTTGACAAAGGCTGATTGTTACTTGTTCCATCAACTTGAGCACATATGTGGCTCTCAGGATGTTTTAAAAGTTCAACTGTTTTTACTTTGGCATAATAGATTCATATGCAAATATAAGAAGTAACTGAGACAACTGGGCGTGCATACCTATAACTGCAGCACTTGCAAGGCTAAGGTAGGAGGTTTCGAGTCCCAGTCTAGCTTGGGCTACACAGCAAGACCCTGTCTCCAGAAAACCTCCAAAATGAGTAAGAAACCCCAGTCCTACCTGAGAAAGTTTTGGCAATGAATGGCTTGTTTAAGGGTGAGATTTTTGGTAGGTTGACCGGGCTCTAGTGGTTAAACCCACACTGAAGGGCGTTTGGGGACACACATTTAACTATACAGGTCATAATTTTTTTTTTTGTCTTTTCGAGACAGGGTCTCCCTGTCGCTCTGGCTGGCCTGGAACTCACTCTGTAGACCAGGGCGGCCTGGAACTCACAAAGACCCACCTGCCCCTGCCTCTTGAGTGCTAGGATTAAAGGTGTGCACCACCACGCCAGGCATACATATATATATATATAATATACATATAATAGATATAAATTAGAGTGTGTGAAATTGGGTAAGGGATAGTAAGGGGGTACAGATAGGGGAGGGTATCTAAATATGATCAAATATATTGTATGAAATTTGGAAATTCAATAAAAATTATTTTTAAAAATCCCCAAACCAAACCAAAAAATGACCAATCCCCCAAATCAACAACAGAAATAAAAATGTAAACAGATCTAAGGTAGAGGGAGATGCTGCACCCTCTACCTAGTTTCCCCAAGTGGTGACACCTTGCAGTATATATTATGTATATGTGTGTTTTGTGTGTAAAGAGGGTCCAATGTCATGATCAGGATATTGCTGCTGACACTTCTGTCACTGCCAGGCTTCCTCTTGTAGCACTTTCATAGTCGCACTCAATCTTGTCCCTGCCCACCCCCCCTTGGTAATCACTAATCTGTTCTCTGTTTATGTAATTTTGCTGTTTTAATAACATTATATAAATGGAATCATATCATACACAGTACTTTTGTGGTTGGCTCTTTTTTCACTGAATCTAATTTTGGCTATTCATCCAAATGGATTACTAATTTGTTCCTTTTTAATTTTTATTCCATTTTCATAACCTTTTAAGTGAAAGCATGGCTAACCCTACACTTTCCTAGGCCACACATTGTCTGTAGTAGTACATACTGTGTGCAGGTGGATGAAAGAGGGAGAAACAACAGTCAATTTAAAATGAAAAGCTCTTCCCTCCTTGACATGCCTCGTCCAGACCTCTTGGTTTGAAAAGGCTGAGAAGTCTAATTTTCCTTCCTCATCTCAAGATTCTGGCCAGGCTTTCTTGGCTCTTCAGGCTGGATTTGGGCTGTGATTGGTGGCATAGGGATAGGAAAGCAAAAAGTCTATACCAGTGATGGGGTGGTAAGTAGTTTCATAGCCTCTAAGTTGTCACCTGTTTGCTTGAAGATGTGATGCTCTCTAATTCTGTTTTCAGTCTATGAGTGCCATTAAACCCAGCTTCTCACTATGAAGCCTGCGGGCCTTAAGTACTGTTATCACATCACACCATTCCTCCCAGAGCTTGGTCCATATCTATTAGATGGGGACAGTAATACACAGGACTCCTTTTTTTTTTTTTTTTTGTCTTTTTGAGACAGGGTCTCCCTGTAGCTCTCTCTGACTGTCCTGGAACTCACTCTGTAGACCAGGCCGGTTTTGAACTCACAAAGATCTGCCTGCCTCTGCCTCCCAAGTGCTAGGATTAAAGGCATGTGCCACTACGCCCGGCTAGGACTCCTTTACTTTTGATGAGTCCTGGGAATGCAGTGTCTACTTCAACCTCTTCTTTGAGTAGCTTACCAGCTTATTTCCTGCCATTTACTTTAAGGTTTCTCAGGTAGAACATTTTGAACTCCAGTTTCAGGAGACACAGATGGGCTTGTTGAAAGTTCCTTACTAGGATATGTAGGCCATGGAAAGAACTCACTGTGTATCCACAGTTCTCTCCAGGCTAATGAAGGTTTGAGTCTCATAACACCTTTACCATAGCTTTAAGAAATATGTGTCGTGTGTGTGTGTGTGTGTGTGTGTGTGTGTGTGTGTGTGTGTGTGTATGCACTGATGAGTGAGCATGGGGAGGCCAGAGGACAATGTCTGGGGTCCCTCATATCACTCCTGACCTTTCTCCCTTGAGCTAAGCTCTCTCATTAAGCCTGGAGCTCACTGTCTTTTGGCTAGACTGGCTGGCCAGCAAGCCACAGTGACCAGTCTCTACCACTCCCCTCACCAGCACTGGAGAGCAGACATGCATAATCATTTACATGGGTTCTGGGGAATCCGAATTAAGTCTTCATGTTTGTGCAGCAAGCACTCACTCTTAGGCACTGACACATCTCCCCAGCCCCCAAACCTGAATCTTTATTTGATGTAACACTTGAATTTGGAATGTTCTATCTATCGCATGTTGGTTCCTTGGTCAAATTTCCTGTTGCCAGTCACAAAATATGTTAATTTAGGAAAGCTTTTATTCTTACTTAAAATTTACAAGGCATTTTTTGTTGAAGCACTCCATATTCTTCTTTGACATCAGCACCTGGTTTTGTTGGGAGAATGTTGGGGTTATCTCACAGCAGTTTTCAGGGTTTCATTGCTTCACCATCATTGCTTCAAGTTGTGGAAGTAAGACACAAACTTTTAAAAACATTTACATGGGCCTGGAGAGATGGCTTACTGGTTAAGAGCACTGGCTGCTTTTGCAGAAGACTCAAGGTTCAGTTCGTAGCACCCACATAGTGGTTAACAGGCATCTGTATGTAATTCCAGTTCCAGGGGATTCAGTGCCCACAGGCATTGCACAGATGTAGTGACTTACATATATGGAAGCAAAACACTTATACACATGATACAAATAAAATAATTTAAGCTCATAAATGACATGGGCACTGAAAATTTTACACTAAACCAGAAGTACCTAGTCTGATATTTTCATGACTTTTTTTTCTTCTCCCTATTGGTCTTGTTTCCATTCATAAACTCCATGGTACAATCAGATAAGCTTTTTATGTAGATCTTCTCAAGCTTGCAGTTGTGAATTCACATGCTCAGGCATTATGAATGATGCTGTCTTCCTGTCTTGTTTTTTATTTATCCCATGCGATGACCTCTATGGAACCTAATACAGTATGGATGGAGGTAATTTTAGGTCACTGTATCTTCTCCAAAGAAAGTTCGGAGTAATTTCTTATTTGTCCCAAATAAAGGAATTGAGAGTGCCTTGTATTGATAACTTTGTATTTTCTGATCTAGAATGTTCGAGGACACCTCTGCCTTGTGTAAGGGGTAAGTGCCATTGACTCTCTGGCTTCCCAGGCATCCCTGTGTATGCTCATTGCACCTTTAATTACAGCTACTTTTCGTTGGGACTTACTGTGCAGTTTCTTAGGAAAAGAGACACTTTCAAAGGCTGCTAAGTGGAAAGGAAAGAATAACTCTCTGAAGTCGATGTGAGTGTGAATTTAATTTCCAGGAACACAGAGTTCAAGAGAAACTCATGCAGAGACAAAATAATCAAATTTCAGTTTCTAACCTTTTTCATCGATTGATGAGAATAGCATCCTTTGTAGTTGTTCTGTTGTGTCTCCGGTTTGCTCCAAGGTTGTATATCATTAGCAACAATGAGTCTACAAATGATCAGAGTTCTAAAATGAAGCATTTTGCTTCTCTTTGTGAAAGGCAGGATTAGGGGCCAGAGGGCTCATGGCCTGTTGCTCTGTGGGATGCTGATCTTGTTAAGATCGGATGGGAATGTTCTCTGAAGAGCACCCAAGCATTTTTCTTGTTAGTAACAAATCAATGGGCCTTAGGTGGTGAGAATCCCATCAGGTGCAAGGTAGGGTGAAGTGTAGCCTGGCCCTTTGCTGGGTGGTGGGTTGATGGCTGGTAACCCTCTTTGTGATGTGTTGACAAGACTGAGCATCTCAGACTTAGTGTGCATAAAAGTCACTTGGGAAGCCTTGGGTTCTGTCCCTAGTCCCATATAATGTGAATGTGGTGGCACATACCAGTAATCCCAGAGCTATTCACATTTTTTTTTTTTTTTTGTCTTTTTGAGACAGGGTCTCCTTGCAGCCCCTGCTGGCCTGGAACTCTTTGCATAGACCAGGTTGGCCTTGAATTCACAGAGATCCACCTGCCTATGCCTCCCAAGTGCATTTTTTTTTTCATTTGCTTTAAACAGAGTCTCTCCCTGGAACCTGGCACTCACTTGTTTTTAGGTTAGGCTAGCAGGCCAGGGAGCCCCAGGGATCTGCCTATCTCTGTCTCCCCAGTGCAAACACTACTGACTGAGCTATCTCCAAGCTCATCTACCCATGTTTTAAGTGAGTAGTATTACTCAAGGACTAGGGTAGTAGAGAAAAAAAAGACTCTAATATGAATAGGCAGGACTTTTCATATTTGACTTAATGAACTGAAACCTCAAAGTTTCATGAATGACATCATGAATTTCCAAGTCCTATTTCTGCTATTTCTCTATATCCTGTAAATAGTGATTAAATTAATTGTCTAAAGAGACAGGAAGGAGTTCTAACATTTGTCTTTTAGGGTAAATCATTTTACAGTTGCCGTGTTGGGTGATGTGACCACTCTCTTCTGTCACTTTGGGTGCTCTGTGTTTTTTCTTGAAATTTCCTATCTCAGCAGGGACGACCAACAGGAGTGTTTGGCTGTCAGAAACAGGATGGAACTGCCTGAAGCAGTTCTGGTTCTAATTCTAATAAATACATTGGACAACACTGAATCATTCTTTACTTGTTCTTTATAATTTTTTTAAAGACTTCCAGAATTTTTTTTAAATATAGACATGAAAACTTCAGACAATGGGCACCGTCTCATGGGGTCTGGTCATACGTGTTTTGGATTCTTTTCCTCTTGAGCCATTTCAGTCATACTGTATTCTAGCTTCTTCTGGGCCTGTTGTTGAAGGTTGTTTTCAGCTGGGGACATACACACACACACACACACACACACACACACACACACACACACACAAACAGGGCTAGTGGATGATCAGAAAGACCAATTAAGGGCTATTTGGCTTTGGGGAGAATTGTGACAGATTTAACACAGGCAGCCTAGGAGCATGTGGGCAGCTTTAAAAGCACTTTCTACTGTGATTTGGCTTGCTTATTAGACCTTCTTAATGTTGGTATCAGGAGTCTTTAATTTTGATTCTGGGACCTTTGTGTATCACCTCAAGACATGAGTGCAGAGGCCAGCTAAATCTCTTCTGGCCTTTAAATCTCAACATGAGTCTTGTGCTGTTGGAGAGCAAGGAACTTAACATAACTGAAATTGTATATTATCCTATTGATGTGGTATAACTTTAATTTGTTGCCTCATTGAATCAAGTGTTTACTAAGGTCTTGCGTGTTTATTTCATGTGTTGTTACACTTTTTCCATTAGCTTTGTCTTTATCATTTTAAAGATCAGATTAGCACTTTAATTATTTTTTTTCAAAATCTAATTACAACGTTTTAATTCTTTGTAACTTCCTGTAAGTTTTGGGGACAAAAGGAGATCTGATTATTATTACTCTCTGTGATACTTCTCTGTATATTTTTATTTATTTTTATTTTTTATTTTTTGGTCTTTTCGAGACAGGGTCTCCCTGTAGCCCCAGCTGTCCTGGAACTTACTCTGTAGACCAGGCTGGCCTTGAATTCACAAAGATCCTCCTGCCTCTGCCTCCCAAGTGCTAGGATTAAAGGCGTGCGCCACCACGCCCAGCCCTCTGTATATTTTTATATCTTTATTTAAATTGCCAATTTAAAAATGCTCAGGGAGCCAGAATGCCAGTCCAGGTTGATTTTAATTCGTTAGTCACAGCCTTTTTTGGGGAGGGGGAGGGATAATTGTGAAACTATGAATACATGAACTAGAATTATCACCCAGCCATATTTCTTTGTCTTGTTCATGAAAGTGTTTGGATACGTCTTGTCAGATACTTTATTGAAAGCCGGATACACCATAACTACTGTATTTTTAGAATTATTGATATAGGAAGATAGGAGGATCTGGTATGATTTATTCTCAAGTGTATTCACATTTACTCCTAAAGCTTACTCTTCATTTCCTGTTAAAAATTGGTTGTAGTGTTGGAAAAGCTGTCAACCCATGAAGGGAAACAATCTGAACAGACTAGAGTCCAAAATGACAACTCCAAAGAAAGTAGACTGTTTTCTTCTCACCCACTTGTGCCCCTCTCCCAAAACTCAGGGAACAAATTGTGGAAGAGGAGGCATGGTAGAATGTAAGGGCTTCAGAGAGATAGGGGTGAATCATGAGACTACAGGAATATAGTCTGGTCTCCTAAATGATCAAAATACCTGTGCATACAAGCTTCTCCAACTGGACTATGAGAACCTTGGGTTGTTCAAAATTTGGACATAGATACTTGCAAAATGCACCAATTACCTAATTGTACGGCAAACTGAGCAACATCAATGTTATCTGAAAACAACTGTGTTATTATATTGTAGAATCCCTTAAAAATAAATAAATAATAATAATTTTAAAAAATTGGTTGTAGTGTCAGGTTGACCAGTTACATTTGTTGTGTTTCCCTTCTTCCTCTTATTTGCTGTCTTTAGTTTTTTTGGTCCTTTCCCATTTTCCAAATTCCTTGAAGCTCTCCAGAGTTGATCTGGAATAGGTATTTTCACACTTCAGTGTGAGGGTGAACCTGTTAGGGACTTTGTCACAGGAGTTCTAGGATGGGGTCTGATCCGAGATTCTGCACTTCCCAGCTAATTTTTTTTTAATTTTAAATTTTATTTATTTTTTAAATTTTATTTATTTTTGTACATGTATGAATGTACTGTCTGCATGTAGGTTTGTGCACCCATGTCGTGCAATGCCACGGAGGTCAGAAGAGGGTCTCGGATTCCTCTGGAACTGGAGTTCTCCTGGAATTGGAGTTACAGACGGTTCTTAGCCACCATGTGGGTGCTGGGGATTGAACCCGGGTCCTCTGCAAGAGCAGTCGGTGCTCTTAACTACTAGGCTATCTCTCCAGCCCCGCTTCCAGCTAATTTTAAGGTGATGTTGACACTATTTGTACACAGACTATATATGCCTTGCATGTTTATAGCTAGAAGACTTGGTGTTATGGATAAAAGATCTAAATTTGAGTATTTCTCTAGAATAGCAAGGAAGATCTCTGGTGGTTAATGCTCTTAAAATTTTACATTTTATACAGGCGCACGTGTGTGTGTGTGTGTGTGTGTGTGTGTGTGCGTGTGTGTGTCCATGTGTGCAGATGTGTATGGAGGCCAGAGGCTGACATTGGGTGTCATTGTCCACTTTATTTATGGAGGCAGCATCCTTTGCTGAACCCCCCAGACCTCACCCATCCAGCTGGTCTAATAAGCCAACTTGCCCTGGGGATCCCCTGTCTCTACTTCCGGAGCCCTAGGATTACAGGCCACAATGCCTGCTTGGCTTTTATGTAGGTGCTGAGGATCTGAATTGCAGTCTTCACACTTACATGATGTGGTGGTTTGAATGAGTGTCCCCCATAGGCTTTAAGTATTCAGACATTTGTCTCCAGTTGGTGGCACTGTTTTTGGAGGTCTTAGAAGGTGTGGCCGTGCTACAGGAAGTATGTCACTGGGGGCAGGCTTAGTGAGTTTAACAAGCCTCATGGTCTCCAGTCGCCCTCTCTCTGCTTCCTGTGCTCATTGCGAGATGTGACCCTCGGCTTCCTGCTCCAGTCTCCAGCCGCCATGCCTCCCGCCACAATGGACTCTAATTCCCTGGAACTGTCAATTGTAAGCTCAAATAAACTCTTCCTTTTATAAGTTCCTTTGGTCATGGTGTTTTATCACAGCAACAGAAAAGTGACTAATACACATGACAAGTGCTTTATCCACTGATCAATCTATCTCCCCAGCTCCAGTGCTCTTTTTTTTTTTTTTTTTTTTTTTTTGGTCTTTTCGAGACAGGTCTCCCTGTAGCCCCAGCTGTCCTGGAACTCACTCTGTAGACCAGGCTGGCCTTGAACTCACAGAGATCCGCCTGCCTCTGCCTCCCAAGTGCTAGGATTAAAGGCATGTGCCACCACGCCCGGCTTCCAGTGCTCATAAATTTCTAAACAAACTAGGCATGGTGGTGCATGCCTTGAATCCTAGCACTCGGGAGGCAGAGGCAGGCAGATCTCTGTGAGTTCAAGGCCAGTCTGGTCTACAGAGCGAGTTTCAGGACAGCTGGGGCTACAGGGAGACCCTGTCTCGAAAAGACGTTCTTTTCCTTTTATAAGTTCCTTTGGTCATGATGTTTTATCACAGCAACAGAAAAGTGACTAATACACATGACAAGTGCTTTATCCACTGATCAATCTATCTCCCCAGCTCCAGTGCTCTTAAATTTCTAAACAAACTAGGCATGGTGGCGCATGCCTTTAATCCCAGCACTCGGGAGGCAGAGGCAGGCAGATCTCTGTGAGTTCAAGGCCAGCCTGGTCTACAGAGCGAGTTTCAGGACAGCTACCTCTGCCTCCCGAGTGCTGGGATTAAAGGCATGCACCACCACCCCCGGACCAGACTGAAAAATTTCTATAAATGAATCAGCGTCTTTATCTCTGGACAGTTTTCTCCTTCATCCTCTCATCTTCGGGGGTCTCTTGCTTCCACTGGTCCCTCAACTCCTGCTCCCTTTTCCACAGTGCCTGTCTCATTTCCTCCATTTCACGCTCACTCTTGGGAGAACAGGATTACATTCTCACCTCTATTTTATGCCTTTCTGATTGCTCCTCAGTCAACCACTCTGGTTGTGGCACTGTCCTCTTTGTGCCCTCTCCCCGACTCCCCCATTCTGTCTAGCTCCTGGTAAAGACATTCCAGATGGGCTTCTGTTTCCCTTCCCAGCCAGCTCCTTACCCTGCAGGAGTTCCACACACTGTTTGGTTCTCAGAGTGTGCCGGACTTGTCGGTCTCCCTGCCTCTGTGCCTTAGCCTTTGTTGTTCCTCTGTCATAATCGCCCTTTTTTCCTTTATCACTTGGTTAATTCCTCTCATTCTTTGGATATCCCCCAAGAGTTTGCCTTGAGCCTCAGAAGAGACTTTGAATGTTAGTCTTTTAACAGCTTTTTGAACTGTTAAGACTATGGCAGACTAGTGAAACTGGAATAAATGCATTTTACATTGTGAGATGGTCATGCACCTTTGGGGGACAGGGCTAGAATATTACAATTTGGATCTGAAGTGGTTCTCACAGGCTCTTGTCTGAAACATTTGGTCCCTGGCTTGAAGTGCTAGAAATGTACCTCTGCTTGCATAATTCAAGAATGACTGAAAGGCCCCTAGCTTTCCCTTTCTTTGCTGCAGCTGTAAAGAAAGAATTACGGGGGCTGGAGAGATGGCCTAGCGGTTAAGAGCGCCGACCGCTCTTACAGAGGACCCGGGTTCGATCCCCAGCACCCACATGGCGGCCGAGAACCGTCTGAAACTCCAATTCCAGGAGAACTCCAGTTCCAGGGGAATCCGAGACCCTCTTCTGACCTCCGCGGCATTGCACGACACGGGTGCACACACCTGCATGCAGACAGTACATTCACACACATACCGAAATAAATAAAAAAAAAAAAAAAAAGAAAGAATTACGTTAAAGGGGTGCTATCTTGACTTCTTAGTGAAGGGCTTAAGGATACTAAGTCACTTTGTAAAACCACTGTAAGTCTTACTTTTAAATAAGAGAAGGGTTAGCTATTGCTTTGTAAATGAAGAGGAAGAAGAACAACGTTAAATTAGTTTCTCATTGTGTGAATTACTCTAACTTACCCAAACAGTATTTGCTGATTATATCTTCATGGAACTGAATTAATAAAATTAGAGTCAATTTTTAGCAGACGAGAGTATATTCATTGATGTCCACAGAGATAATGGTGAATGGTTTTCAGACAATGACTTAGAACTTTGATATCATCTTGTGATTGCTGCCTTGATAGCCTTGTTGACTACAGAATAGTTTCATGCAAATCACTCAATTAATTGGATACTCTCACCAGGAATGGAGAATAGAGGTGGAGAGAGCTGCCTGGAAGGGTGCAGATGTTGAGGCTTGATGGATGATTAGCTGACCATTTAAGCTGCAGTGTAGAGGCTCAGGACCTGAAATAAATTAAGAACAAAAGAAACCAGGCTCTGGCCAAATGAACATTTCAAGTAAAATTTGAAAATATTTCCCGTAGCCATGGTCATGATCCTTGAGGCAACAAATGCAATTTTCTGTCAGATGTGCTGTTACCATGGTACTTGCGGATATGAGAAGGCATGGCACAAGGCGGAGATTGAAAGGATATCAGATTTAAAACTTTATTTGCCAAGTGGCCTTAATGTGTGTGTTTCAGAGGTAGGTCTTAATCTCATGACCACAATAGGTATTTTATAAATGTATATAGAATGAAATGTTTACAATTAAATGAAGGGACCACTTATGTCTTATTAAAAGACCATTTTTATAATGTGGTTTTGTGCCTGCTGCATCTCATAGTGACCTAGATTCCTGTGATGATGAGACAGCCATGCAAAGAGAAGAACTGCCAGCTTCATTAAGGATGTCACTGGTATTGATAGAATTTCCTCTTCCCCAGGACTCTGATGAATAATGCTGTAGCTGAGATGCCTGGAGTTGGCTCAGACCTCTTTTCTTGTGACTGATTTCCTGGCCAGTCTACTTCTGGGCATTGACTCTGGGTTTATGATGCCTTTTAGCAGAAGCCATTTGTTCAGATGAACTTAGCCTCTGGTAAGTTGTACCAGAAAACCAGAGGGGCCAGAGGCCAGGGCCAGGGCCAGAGGCAGAGCCAGAGCCAGGGCCAGGGCCAGGGCCAGGGCCAGGGCCAGAGGCAGAGCCAGGGCCAGAGGCAGGGCCAGAGCCGGTGTTTTAGATTGTGAAAAGTTCATAGGCATAATAGTTTATTTTGTGAAAAAGTGCTCCACCATGCCAAAGTGATTCCTCTTTTGAGGATGTTGTTCCTGGGATAAAAATAGGACTTTACATAAGACCACTGTGGCCACAGGGCCCTGGACTCAGACAGCTCTGGGGTTGAATCTTAGCTCTGCCATTTGCTAATATTTTATACTTGGGCCAGCTTTCTTTTCTTTTTTTTTTTTTTTTTTAAGTTTTTCTCATTATAAAATAGTAGATAATTTAGCAAACATAGAAAGTCACAAGAAGAGAATAAATATTCAATCAATAGGATCATTTTCATCATTAAGTATTCTTTGAAAGCATTGCCTACATTTATATGGCATCCAAATGTCAGTCATTGAACTGTTAATATTTATTGGACTCAGCCAGAACATGATAATAGTGTTGCAATGAATATCTTTAATAAAAAAAAAAAACACTTTCCAGTGGGTTTGTTTCCTGTAACAGGCATTACAGAATTTTTAGATTTTGCTTGTATCTTAATATTTTTTTGTTTTGTTTTATTTTGAGTTGGGATCTTCCTGTGTAGCACATGTTGGTCTCAAACTCAGCAGTCCTCCTGCCATAGCCTAGCAAGTGCTAGGATTACACACATGAAATCAGTCATGATTGGATCAATATTCCTTTAAAATATTCTATTTATTATTATTATTATGGGTTTTTTTTTTTTTTTTGTCTTTTTGAGACAGGGTCTCCCTTTAGTCTCAGCTGGCCTGGAACTCACTCTGTAGACCAGGCTGGCCTTGAACTCCAAAGATCCACCTGCCTCTGCCTCCCAAGTGCTAGGATTAAAGGCGTGCACCACCATGCTCGGTTCTATTTATTATTTTCATGCGTATGAATATATTGCCTGAATGTATTTAAGTGCACCCATGTCTTGCAATGCTTGTGGAAGACAGAATGGGATCACCTGGAACTAGAGTTACACAGATGGTTGCTAGCCACCATGTAACTGCTGGGAACTGAACCCAGGTCCTCTGCAAGAGCAGCCAGTGCTCTTAACCACTGAGCAGGCTCTCTAGCACTGGATCCAAATTGATTGATGTTCTGAATTGTCATTACAAACATGTAATTTGAGGGTATGCCACCTCAAAAAAGATATAAAAGGGTAACTGGAATAAATCAGGGATTGAGGGCATGACTCAGTGGGTAATACTGCTTGCTGCGCAAGCAAGAAGATGCGAGTTAGAATCTCTAGGCAGGCCGGCAAAATACCTGTAAATCCAGGACTGAGCCATGGAGATAGGTGGATCCTGGGAGATGGCTGGCCAGCCAACCAACCTAGCTGAAATGGCAAGCTTTGGGTTCAGAGAGAGAGAGACTGTCTTAGTAAGGTGAGGATTGATCGAGATGCCTGACCTCTGATTCCAGGAGAACTCCAGTTCCAGGGGAATCCGACACCCTCTTCTGACCTCCACGACATTGCACGACACGGGTGCACAGACCTGCATGCAGACAGTACATTCATACACATACAGAAATAAACAAGACCCCCCCCGTAAGGGCTAGAGGGACAAAACACTTCCTGCTAGTTAACGCATTCCAGACATAACAGAGCATCAACACCAACGACATCGCCACAATACAGTAGTCTAACAAGTTCTGCAAAATGACAAAACCATTTGACATGACAAGGTAGAAAGGGGAATGGCACGGGGTCCCAGCTCAAGACGAAGAGCTTTGAGCAATCAATGGATGCTGAAGGAGGAAGAATCCGTTTTCTCCAGGGACAAGTTCCCTGACAGGTTAGCTAACCCCATGTAGGCAGCCCTAAATACAAGTACACAAGAGCACTATTAAGTGGACTTAGTGCAGTGTGCATGTGTGTTCATGTGCATGTGTGTGTGTGTGTGTGTGTGTGTGTGTTTATAAATCTATGTATGTATATGTAGCAATAATCATCAAAGATGAGGACCAGAAATTGAGAGGTAGTGGAGGGACTTCGGAGAGTTGGGGGGTCTGGTAGGTATAGAAATAATGCATAGACAATAGTCATGTATGAAATGTTTAAAAATAAGACAACAGAAATATGAATCTGTTTACCAAACACTGGTAATGGGGGGAGATCTGGATTGGAACTGGGGTCCACCAGACCTGGACGAGGTGGGTTTGATAGCTGCAGAGGGGCACGACTCTAATGTGCACTGCTGTGTGTGTCTTCAAGTTTACAGTTCTGGAATCAGACAAAGCCCAAGGGGAAGGACGCAGCCAACGTGACCCTTAGCCTCGCCCTTTGTGCAGAGGTGGGAAACTAGACTAGAACCACCTCGTAAGGAGTGTAGCTCAGCAGAACAGTGGATGCTCAGCATGCATTTCCTGTAGAGTAATTGATATGCCAGGAGCATTGGCTCATGCTATTTTTAAGTCCAAAATGGGCTAACATTCAAATTAGACTAAAATACAGTACTTACATTCCTGGTAGAAATGTGAAAACAATAGTCTACTTGAATAACTTAATCTCTCAGAACATCAGCTCTCAATCGACTTGAATTTGGGGATTCAGGGGCATGAAACTATAACTGGATTTTTGTTCCAATCTGTAAGTTATATCTTTCTATTTTACCATAAAGATTCGTCAAAATATTTATTTATATGTCTAGCAATGGGCCAGGTGCTACAGGAAAACAAGAAAGTATAAAGCATAAATGCTTTGCTTAGGAACATGAAGGTTTATTTGGATAAAGTGACAGAAGGCTTCCATACAGAAGGAACAGCACAAAGTGAGAAAAGTTGAGGTTAGGAAAGACAATACCTACCCTAAGACCAACGGGAAAAAAAAATTCTTGGTTGCTTTGATTTGAACATCATATGTATGTATACATATAGCAAAACATTACATTGTGCCAGGCATGGTGGCGTACACCTTTAATCCCAGCACTCGGGAGCCAGAGGCAGGCATGATAGAGAAGCGACATCTCAGTCTTGTGAGTTCAGGGCCAGCCTGGTCTACACAGTGAGTTCCAGGCCAGCTGGGGCTACAGGGGACCCTGTCTCAAAAAAAGAAAATCACATTATATCCTATAAATGTGTACAATTTTCAGTGCCAGCTAAAATAATTATCTTAAAAAATTACGGGCTGGAGAGATGGCCTAGCGGTTAAGAGCGCCGACCACTCTTACAGAGGACCCGGGTTTGATCCCCAGCACCCACATGGTGGCCAAGAACCATCTGAAATTCCAATTCCAGGAGAACTCCAGTTCCAGGGGAATCCGACACCCTCTTCTGACCTCCACGACATTGCACGACACGGGTGCACAGACCTGCATGCAGACAGTACATTCATACACATACAGAAATAAATAAAAATTAAAAAAAAAACTATCTACAAGGTAAAGCAAGCAAAGAAACTTATACCAAATGTAGTAGGCAATGGGAAGACAATGATTAAGTAAGTCCCAGGGCAGCTGGGGTTACAGGGATACTCTGTCCTCAACAAGCACAACAAAACAAACAACAAATGTTAAAAAAATGAGTAGCATGCCTAAGTATTGTTCTTGGATGATTTCATCCTTCCCAGTCCCCTACCAACTCTTCCCATGTTCTTCCACTCCCTCTCAATTTCTTGTCCTCTTCTTCGATTATTGTAACACACACACACACATACACACACACACACACAGAGTATGGAGTACATTTAGTGGTGCTCCTGTAAACCTGTGATTAGAATCCATTGATTGCCTGTAGCTGTTCGTTTTGAGGTGGCACACTGTGACATTTCCACATTCGCCTTGGTGGGTCAGCTGATCTTATTAGACTGTCATCCTATGGAGACATCATTGCTGCAGCTTCCCTGTCATGTCTAGAATGCAGTAACTAGCAGCAGGTGTCTTGTCCCTCTGGCTCTTATATCCTCCCCCCCCCTTCTTCTGAAATGTTCCCTGAGCTTAGGTATAGAGGCTGCATTGTAGATGTGTCACTTTGACTTAGGTACCTCATAGTCACTTATTCTCTGTGTGCAACCAGTTGTGGAACTTTGTCATAGTCTTCATCTGTTGCAAAAAGAATCTTCTTTGATGAGCAGTGAGGGCTTCACTTGTGTGTAAATAAAAGGATAGTGTTTAGGAGACATTAAGAAATTAGATTGGTTTAGGGAAGTGACAGAAGTAGCAACTGAGCTGGAACTGACTCGGAAGCCTCTTCCCTGAAGACTAGCTCTCAGTCTCAGAAGATACTGTGCAAGCTGCCAAGGGAGAGAAGCAATCGGTGGTCCTACCCAGCTGTGAAGTCTGTCAACCACAGCAATGACAGTCCCAGCAAACTGTCTCTGTGGTTGCAGCAGTGGAACTTTTGTCTTGGGAATAATCAACAGCTTCTGTTGGACTTAAACCTACTCCATGGAGGGAACTCATGTGTGATACTGTAAACATCCAAGTATGTATGGCTGGAGAGGTCATAGACCCTAGAGGAAAAGCTGCTTCTGGCCCATTTTTTAAAAGGATGTTCATTCTGAGCCCCTTAAAAAATTTCATTTATAGCCAGGCATGGTGGCGCACGCCTTTAATCCTAGCACTTGGGAGGCAGAGGCAGGTGGATCTCTGTGAGTTCAAGGCCAGCCTGGTCTACAGAGTGAGTTCCAGGACAGCTGGGGCTATAGGGAGACCCCGTCTCAAAAACATACACAAAATTTTTTTTTTCATTTATTTATTTTATGTGCATGGGTGTTTTGCCTGCATGTAGGTAAGTGCACCACATTGTCCAATGCCCAAGGAATCCAGAAGAGGACATTGACTCCTCTGGGTTACTGTTGGTAGCTGTCATGTGGGTACTAGGAATCAAGTCTGGGCTCTCTGCAAGAGCAGCTAGTGCTCTTAGCTACTGATCCACCTTTCCATCTCTGCTCATAACATTATTAAACAAAAAATGAATTAAGTTTTTTTTTTTTTGTCTTTTTGAGACAGGGTCTCCCTTTAGTCCCAGCTGGCCTGGAGCTAGTTATGCAGACCAGGCTGGCCTTGAATTCACAGAGATCCACTTGCCTCTGCCTCCCAGGAGTGCTGGGATTAAAAGCATGTGGCACCATGCCTGGCCTGAATTAAGTTCTTATAACACTTTAATTTATTAAATGGAGAAAGCTGTGTAGGGCCATCTGTGGGAATGAAACTTTGTGTGTGGCTTGAAGCGAGAACTTGTAAGACCTGTCCTGGAAGATCTCCCATTATCTGATATCTCTGTGGGCATTCAGAGTTATCTGTAGCAGGAAGATTACAATGATTCTTGCTTTGTCCTATCTCTGCAAAGTTCCAGGCCCCTTCCCTTGAGGCATTGAGCAAAATGTCACACCTCTAGTTACCTGTTGCACAAACGGGAGCTCTGCAACCCCCTGATTAGAGCCAAGGTGGCTCACCCCTCCCTTCTGCCTGCCCCCACTTCCTTGCTCAGAGCACAGTAGCCTTCAAATAAACGGCGTTCCTATTCTCCCCTGCTCTCCGTGTGCGAGTCCTTTCATTTCCAGGGGTGATCTCCTGTGGTTTTCCCTCCCCCCTTCTTGCGGGAGGAAAGTCTAGAGACTGTATGCCTGCAGGCAGGAGACAAGTCCTGGAGCTGAGCCAAGAAGGGAAGAACAGCGTGTGGAATGCAGTCACGCATGACTCAAAGACACTGAACAATGACAGCCATTGTCATGTTCCTGTGTGTGAAGCAGGGATTATGGAGAGGGAAGTAGAACTGTGTTGTCTACCTTTGGAATTACAAAGGCCTAAACTTCGCAATGCTGGGAGTCCTGGTAATGTGCTACTGGGATGCGAACTAAGGAGCAGAGAAAGTAAAGGTCTTACTTGGGACTCCAGTCACCTGACAATCCAGAGGTGACTGCGGGTTGCAAATCATTACGTGTTTCATTTAAATTTATGGATAAGAATGGATAAGCTTCTAGAAACGAAAATAATGTTGACGATCAGGAAGACTGCTTGCTCAAGAAGAGTAGGACAGGATTTGGTGAGGCCATGTGGACAGAGGATTTATAGAGCAGGGTGACTCAGACACTGTAGGGGAGAAAGATGCTTTTCCCTTTCCAAGTCTGAGTTCTCAGCTGGAACTCTTATAAAGAAAAGCAAGTTAATAAGAGAAGAATAAACAGATCCTTATTAGCAGGTATATATGATGAATACATTTTAGTCCTGTGTAAGCTGTTATAATATAATACAACAGTCTGGGGAATTTATAGAGCAAAGAAACTTATGTATCACAGGTCTAAAGGTGAAGAAGCTTAGTATCAAAGTGCCAGTATTTGATGGGTACTATGTTGAAACATGGCAGAGGACATTGTGTGTTGAGAGAGAAGGAACAAGAGAATATGCTGCTGTTGAGAGCCCTCAACTTTCTAACAGTCGTTCCCACTCCTGTGATGATACCATTAGTACATTCATTATGATGGAGCCCTCATTAACTCTTAAAAATCCTAGAATGTAAGGGCTGCGATTGGGGTGAATGGTGAAACTACAGCAATGTAGTCTGGACACTCATTTGATCAACTTGATTGAACAAACAACCTGTCACCCCCCACTGGATGGTGGGGCTGTAGGTGTTTGGGCACAACAGCCTGCAGATAGGTTTTGCATGAAGGATGCTTGTACTCATGGATTATCACTTATAGCTAAAAATGAAAAAAAAAACTGAGAGAAAGATGCAGGACAGTTATGGCAGAATGCATGATCTGGGATGGGGTGGGGGTGGGGGGGGAGGGAAAGGGAAATAAGCCTGAACTGAATTGGAAAAAATGTATGAAATGTACAAAGCATCAATAAAAACTAATTAAAAAAAAATCCTAGTTTGCACACGACACAGGTGCACAAACCTGCATGCAGACAGTACATTCATACACATATGAAAATAAAAATAAAAAAATAAAAAAGTTTAAAAAAATCCTAGTTTGCAACATGGACACAGTGCTAATTGAATTTCATTGTGAGTTTTAAAAAATCTAATATTGCGAAAAGTTTATTTGCATGAACTAACTCCTTTTTTCTCCAGCATCATAAGAGATGTAACATTTGTTTGCTCTTTTAATTATGAGTTTTGAAGGATTCATTCAAACCACAAAACATGGGAGATACCCTGAGAAATGAGTGAAACTCAAGAGCGGTAGCTTTCATGTTCTGGCTTCTGGAACACCTTCAACAAAGAACAGTAAAATTTGGGAGGGATTACAGGAGCAAGAAAGACAACTCTGAGTTTCAAGAGCAGTAGATTTTCCAACGGCAAATGCAGTCATGTGTCACTTAACAGTTGGGTTATGATCTGAGAAATGCTAAATGATTTTGTCATTGTGTGAACAAAATGGCTCATACTTATATTAACCTCGATTGGAGAGTCTACTACCTGCCTAGACTAGTTGGGAAAGGAATAGCCTGTTGTACACAATTGTACAGCACATTATTGTAATGAATCCAGTGGGCTATTATAATACAATGTAAGTATTTATATGTCTAAATGTATCTAGAAATAGAAAAGGTGCAGTAAAAATACTAGATGTTAGTCACTTTTTTTTGTTTTTTGGTCTTTTCGAGACAGGGTCTCCCTGCAGCCCCAGTTGTCCTGGAACTCACTCTGTAGACCAGGCTGGCCTTGAATTCACAAAGATCCGCCTGCCTCTGCCTCCCAAGTGCTAGGATTAAAGGCGTGTGCCACCACGCCTGGCAGTCACTTATTTTTTATTCTTTGAGAAGTTCATACATGTATACTATAATATATGGCCATATCCACCTCCCAATCCCCTCTAACTCCCCTTATATCTTCCCCAACAACCCCCTCCCCAACTTCAAAGAATGATTCTCGCTTCTCCAGCAGCTATTCACTGCCAATGGCTCCTCATTATGGGGCGGGGCTTGGAGAGACCATCACCCATCTGTGCTAGAACACTGGTGGGCTTGATGGTGTGCAGGTAACCATAGCTACTGTGAGTTTATGAGTGTAACAGCCACATCACATCCAGAGGACATTTCACAGCACTCCTTCCTGTCCTCAAGCTCATACATTCTCTTCACCTCCTCTTCCGAGATGTGTCCTGAGCATCAGGGGAGGGAGTGAGCCACTTTTTTGGTTACTGTGACAAGTATCTGAGAACAACAGCTGCTGAGGGGGACTTACTTATTTTGGCTCATGGTCTCAGAGGATCCAGCTCGTAGTTCTTGGCTCCATTGCTTCTGGGCTCATGGTAAGGCAAAACATCATGATAGTGGAAATAGATGGCAGAGGATCCTCACCCCGAGGTTGACAGAAAGCAGAGAGAGAGGCCTAGAGAGGTGCCCAGGACAATGTACATTTCCCAAGGTCATGTTGTCAGTGTTCTCCTTCCTTTAGGAAGGTCTCACCTCTTAAAGTTCCCAGTATTTCCCAAAATAGGGTCACTAGTGGGGGACCAAGGATTCAATTCATGTGTCTTTCTTTTTTAAAAATATTATTTTTATTGTATGTGTATGAGTATATTGCCTGCATGCGTGTAAGTGCACCTGTGCCACACATGCAGTGCCCAAGGTTAGAAGAGAGCATCAGATCTGCAGAACTGGAATTACAGATGGTTGTCAGCCACCATGTGGGTGCTGGGAATTGAACCCAGGTTGTCTGCAAGAGCAGCCAGTGCTCTTAACCACTGGGCCATCTCTCCAGCCCCTGATGTGTCTTTCTAGGCAAACACTTTATATTCAAACCATAACACTAGGGAGTAGGGATTCTTCAGCTCCAGCTTAATATTACGGGACTACTATCCTCTATGTGATCCATCATGGACTGATGTTATATAGTACATGACTACATTTGGGAAACTCACTGTAGATTAAAGCTAATTAGTAAAGTTTGTTATGTAAATTCCCCTGGTACCCTCTGCAGGCTGATAAGTGTTTAAAGTTACCAGTGGAAGTCAAGTCAGACTTTATGCTTCCAAGTAAAGGGGAAGAAGGACACCCTTGTAAATTTATGTCCTGATTCTTGGTGAGTGACAGGCAGAGGCTTTTATTGCCTCATTCTCTTCAACTGTCTGCAAATCAAAATAATTGTTCTGTGTCAGTAGCATGTTTCTGGCTGCATATTCTTCTACCCTTGAGCATTCTTTTTTGAAAGAAGATTTAGGTTTTTGGTAAAGGACATAAAATCTTTCTTGTTAAAAATTTTCACTGTTCCAGGTTTACTAAGCTGGTGTGATCTAAGGGGTGAGGTTTTCCTCTGGGATTCCCCTTCAGTAAATTCACAAGCTTTGGATGAACAAAAACAGAAAGAAAGGAGGCAAAGTACTTTTGAAGTTAACTTTTGGGAGCTGGTGAAATGGCTCAGTGGGCTGAGGTGCCTACTGCCAAGCTGGACAACCTGGTTTGATCTCTGGAACCAACATGATAGAAGGGGAGAGCCAGTTCCTACAGGATGTCCACTGACCGCCACGTGCACATTATGACACACACACACACACACACACACACACACACACACACACGCACACACACACACACACACACACAGGTTTTTTTAAAAGTAAAAGAAATCAAATCAATTGGCAGGTTCTGCATGGGCTCGGTCTGTGTTACAGGCCTGGCCACAGCCATTGCAGCTGCTGGTTCTCACCTGTTGAATGAATGATCCATATGCACATGGTATCTAATGCTGCTGCTATGACAACACCATCTTCCCAGCACAGCTGGGATGGGCCATTCAGCATTCACCTCTCTATGCTTGGAATATGAATTGCTCCCTAATGACTAGGCTACATTGATATTTATTTCTAGGAAAAAGGATCATTATGCTGGTTTCGATTTTTTTTTTGTTTTTTTGTCTTTTTGACACAGGATCTCCCTGTGTCCCCAGCTGGCCTGGAACTCACTATGTATATCAGGCTGGGCTCTATCTCACAGTGATCTGCCTGCCTCTGAGTGCTAGGATTAAAGGTATGTGCCACCATACACAGCTCTAGTTTGGAATTTAAATCTTAACTGTGCTGTGCCTACCCAGGTGAATAAAATTCAGGCCTTTTTCAGGTACAAGGGTCCCTTCCACTTACTTGGAAATTACCTGTGTGCGTCCCTGGTTATGGGATATGGATTACCTGTGTCTACAGTCACCTAAGAAGTACCCCAAATCTCAGAGCTTCTGGAGTAGAGCTAAAAAGATGTTAATCTTTGATAAGTTTCACAGGGGTTTCATTGGTATCTTAAGGTTTGAAGACCACTGGTTTATACTCATAAAATTTTAGACATATATATATATATGTCTTTTTGAGACAGGGTGTCCCTGTAGCCACAGCTGGCCTGGAACTCACTATGTAGATCAGGCTGGTCTTGAACTCACAGATATCTACCTGCCTCTGCCTCCCGAGTGCTGGGATTAATGGCGTGTGGCAGCCACCATGCCCAGCTTAGGAAAGAATCTTAGAATTCCCCTTGGGGGTCTCATCTTGTCCTTCATTGGAGCAGATTGGGGAGGAGTTTTGTAGCCTTACTTTTCTATTGAATTTATGATGTCCACACAATCATGGGGCAGTAAGGATCAAGTCTTTCTCCAAGTATCTCTGCGATGTGACAGTCAATAGCAGGATCATCCATTAGGCATTGTGGATGAAAGTGAAAATATTGCTTATTTTTCAGCTGTTAAAATGTAACAATATATTATGAGACCCAGGCATTTGCCTAAGAATTGACAAGAAAAGTACTCAGGATAACTAAGCACTGTTTTTGCCCCTGAACCACGTCTTGTCACTCTAATTATTTGTGTGCCAAAGTGGTTTCTTCCAACTCTACTTGGCCCACTGTTGAAGGACAAACACTACAAATACCTTTATTTGGCTCCCTTGTGGTCATTGTATAGTGTGAAAATCAAGATGGGGATAAGGAGGTGCTTTATTTATCTTTTTATTTTTTGGTCTTTTTGAGACAGTGTCTCCCTGTGCCCCAGCTGTCTTGGAACTTGCTATGTAGACCAGGCTGTCCTTGAACTCACTGAGATCTGCCTGCCTCTGCCTCCCAAGTGCTGGGATTACAGGCATGCACCACCATGCCTGGCTTATTTTTTATTTCTTTATTTTTTTGGTCTTTCTTATAACAGGTCAGGCTGAATGAAATCCCCAGATGTCACTTCTCAGTGAGTGTCTGTCCTTCGTTGAACTGCCCCTCAACGGGAGGGAAATGTCCCTGTAGTTTCTCTCCTGAGTACCACAGTTCTTAGCAGACAAAATCAAGTACTCCCATTTCTAAGGACACATTAGGGTTATATTCTTCTTGGAAAGCAGGAAGTTGCTAAGAACTATTCATTCAGTCTGAGAAATTTCCTTCCTGTATGTGTCTTGTTCTACAGCAGTGAGCATCCCACATTAGAAAGGGGGCCCCCTGTGTAGCTGAACTAACTAGGCCGGGGGACTGCCCTCAGTGCCTATGAGGGCAGGTGCACTGTAATTATCAAACCCCATGATAAATGTAGCACAGTTAATTAATTGGAGGATTTGTCTCTAATTTACTTTGGAGACATACAAATGATTCAGTTAATTAATGGGGGGATATAGCTGCCTAGGCACAAAGAGGTGGGGATGAGTTTGTATTTATTTTTAATTCCTGTTCTGTCTTGTTATCCCAATATGGTTTGGATACCATCTTGGCTTTTAAAAAGAGCTGGGCACATTACTTACAGTGGAATCATTGCAAAAAGCACTCTGTCAAACAGTAATGGTTGGTTCCTTAAAGGATGCTGACGAGCTAGAGAATCTCTGCGATTTCTACTAAAGTGATATTTTTAGAGTCAGGCCTGCTAGGGGACAAGAGGTCACCTGAGTCATTGGTAGAGAATAAATTTGGTGGTTGTGATGGTTAATATAGTCAACAGGACAGGATCTGGAATCAGGAGATAAAGCTCTGGGCAGGCTGTAAGGGATTGTGTAGAATAGGTTAGCCTCTGGGCATGCCCATGAGGGATTGTGTAGATTAGGTTAGCCTCTGGGCAGGCTGTGAGGGATTGTGTAGATTAGGTTAGCCTCTGGGCATGCCCATGAGTGATTGTGTAGATTAGGTTAGCTTCTGGGCATGCCCATGAGGAACTGTTTAGATTAGGTTAAACTCTGGGCATGCCCATGAGGGATTGTGTAGATTAGGTTAGCCTCTGGGCAGGCTGTGAGGGATTGTGTAGATTAGGTTAGCCTCTGGGCATGCCCATAGGATTGGTAGCTATTAGGTTGCCTCGGGGATGCCCATGCGGATTGTGTAGATTAGGTTAGCCTCGGCATGCCCATGAAGGATTGTGTAGATTAGGTTAGCCTCTGGGCATACACATGAGGGATTGTGTAGATTAGGTCTGCCTCTGGGCTACACATGAGGGATTGTGTAGATTAGGTTAGCCTCTGGGCATCCACCTGAGGATTGTGTAAGATTAGGTTTGCCTCTGGCAGGTGCATGATGGGATTGTAGTGATTAGGTTAGCCTGGGCCTACCTACCATGAGGGATGTGAGGATTAGGTCTGCCTCGGTCCAGGCGTGGGGATTGTGTAGATTAGGTTAGCTTCTGAGCATGCCCATGAAGGATTGTGTAGATTAGGTTAGCCTCTGGGCATACACATGAGGGATTGTGTAGATTAGGTCTGCCTCTGGGCAGGCAGTGAGGGATTGTGTAGATTAGGTTAGCTTCTGGGCATACACATGAGGGATTGTGTAGGTTAGGTCTGCCTCGGGGCATGCCCATGAAGGATTGTGTAGATTAGGTTAGCCTCGGGGCATGTCCATGAAGGATTGTGTAGATTAGGTCTGCCTCTGGGCATACACATGAGGGATTGTGTAGATTAGGTTAGCCTCTGGGCAGGCTGTGAGGGATTGTGTAGATTAGGTTAGCCTCTGGGCATACACATGAGGGATTGTGTAGATTAGGTCTGCCTGTGGGCAGGCTGTGAGGGATTGTGTAGATTAGGTTAGCCTCTGGGCAGGCAGTGAGGTATTGTGTAGATTAGGTTTGCCTCTGGGCAGGCTGTGAGGGATTGTGTAGATTAGGTTAGCCTCTGGGCATGCCTATGAGGGACTGTGTAGATTAGGTTAGCCTCTGGGCAGGCTGTGAAGGATCACCTAGATTATGTTAATTGAAGTAAGACAATATAGCTCATTCCTTGGGTTCAGGTCCTTGACTGAGTAAAAAAGACAAAGTATAAGTTCTTATCTCCCTTTCTCTCACTGTAGATGCAGGGACTAAGCCATCTCAGGCTCCTCCTGCGGGGACTTCCCTGTCATGATGATTTCTACCCTCAACTCTGAGCCAAAACAAACTCTTTCTTAAATTCCTTTTTGTCCTTATCATAGCAACAGGAAAAGTAAGACAATGGTAAAGGATCAAGAACTTAGGGCAATTTCTTGGAAGGAAAACAACCACTGACGTTAGTGACAGTTTGAAGGTTGAGTCAGTGGTTTTTGACATGTGGAACTTGCGCAAAAATTTCAAATGTCTGATTATGTGGCAGCCGCTGCTCTCGGCCTCCTCCGAGTCTGTCCTTTTATTACTTCTTCCTTAAGGGATCCTTAGGAAGGATTTTTTGTTTTTCAACAAAATGCCCAGATAAAAATCTATCCCAGACTCCTTTGTAGATAGAGGGAGCTCTGTCACCCATGTTTCCACCATGGAATTGTAAATGCAGGTTATTGAGTGAAACTTTGAAATACTGTTTTTACTGGTAAGAAGAGGGGAGAGTAAGCTGAGGTCTTCCTTTTGTGTTTGACTTTCCTGCCTGGTAGATGGATCTTAGGGATGGAAGAATTTGCCTTACAGTCACAGGACGCAGCCAGATGCTAGGAATGGACAGTGAGAGGTGTGGATCCTTCCTTGAGGACTTCTTTGAGTAGCTCCCCCAGCCTCTTCTGGAATTTGGTTTATTTGGGAAGAATAACCTTTATTGTTTTCCACCATTCTAGGTTGACTTCTTTTTTTTTTTTTATTAATTTTATTTATTTCTGTATGTGTATGAATGTACTGTCTGCATGCAAGTTTGTGCACCCGTGTCGTGCAATGCTGCAGAGGTCAGAAGAGGGTGTCGGATTCCCCTGGAACTGGAGTTCTCCTGGAATTGGAGTTTCAGACGGTTCTCGGCCACCATGTGGGTGCTGGGGATCGAACCCGGATCCTCTGTAAGAGTGGTTGGTGCTCTTAACTGCTAGGCCATCTCTCCAGCCCCTAGGTTGACTTCTGATGCAAAGTCAAATGCATCTTTTAGAAGCTGCTTGTTAGGTGTGTGGCATATTACATATTCCTATACACACACACACACACACACACATACTAAGGTGTCTATAACTCTAGTATATGATAATGGGCAGTTCAACTTTTGAGTTGGAAAATTTTGATATATAGAGATTCCCATGTCTGCTAGGCTTACTTTATTAGAAATAAAGGACACCAAGGTATAAAAACTTGCCAAATTTTGTTCCACCGGGCAGTGTTTAATAACAGTTAGGTTATCATTTGCACTGTTTGCAGCTCTGTGTGAGGGCCCAAAGTCAGGCCAGGCAGGAGCCGACAAGTTAGAGTGACTCCACTGTTTGCAGGATGTGGGCTCAGAGGGATTTGTAGCCCAAGGAGGCTCTGTGGGCATGCCTGCTGGCTGCTTCCAAGAAAAGTGTTAGGTCTGCTTTTTTTGTGTTTGTTTTTCTCAGCCAGTGCTGTTGGTCTGGGATCATGTACAGTTATGGGTCGGTACCTTATGTGAGGCAGATTCACTGATCGGGTTTTCTCTAAATGGAGTCAGTAAAGTAAGTCATGCCTTTAGTCCCAGAATTTGGAAGGCAGAGGCAGGAGGATCTCTGTGAGTTCAAGGCCAGCCTGGTCATTACATAGTGAGTTCCAGGACAGCTGGGACTACAGAGAGACCCTGTCTCAAAAAATATTTTTAAAAAAAGGTATGCTTGAAATTTTAATAGTAAGTCACTCATTATAAATTCTAAATTCATAATTATAAATTCTAAATAAAACATCCATTTTTCCACTAAATTATGAGTTCTATATTCAGTAGCTTTTTTTCCCTTTCTTATTTTGCCAAAATAGAAAATACCTCTTTATAATTAGAGCCTGTCAGAGGTGGTGATCAATGTCCGATGACTCCATTAGTACTGGATTTGTGTTTAGGAATGTGGCAGCATTCATAAAGGCCAGAGTCTCTAAGTCCACAAGAGTATCTCCCCAGACTTGCTCATAAGTCTTCTCAAAGATTCCCTCTGCTTACTCTCAATATTTAACATAAACATGTTTGAGTTCTGGATGGGAGGCTCAGGGATATCAAGATGCTAATTATACTGCTGGTATTTCCTACTTGAAACCATGATACTGCTCTTTCCCTGACATGATCCATGGAGACCAGGAATGCTTTAGTCCCACTCCTTACTTAGGAGATGAAGTAGGAAGAAAAAGGAAATAAAAAGTGGACTTCTCTTTTCCTGGGAAATCTAGCAGTTCCATTGAGTCTGGTTTGCATGGGCACCCTTTTATAGTCTAAGCACTATGGGAAGATGGTCAGTCTAATGGCTCTACCCCTTTCTTTGTAGGGCATGCCAAGATATATACTTCATGGCTATGATTTTGTTATATTTACTGTGAGAACTATTTTCTATAATCTTACCTTAAAAGTAAGTGACAGCTAGGTATGGTGGGACATTATTTATTTATGTATTTTTATTATTTTTTGAGACAGGGTCTCCCTATAACCCCAGCTGGCCTGGAACTCACTCTGTAGACCAGGCTGGCCTTGAACTCACAGAGATCCACCTGCCTCTGCCTCCTGAGTGCTAGGATTAAAGACATGCACCACCATACCCGGCTTAAAGATGGTTCTTAGCCACCATGTGGGTGCTGAGAATTGAACCTGGATCCTCTGCAAGAGCAGTTGGTGTTCTAACCACTGAACCATCTCTCCAGCCCTGGCACATGCTTTTAATTCCAGTAGGCAGAGACAGGCTGATCTCTGTGACATCAGGGTCAGCCTGGTCTTCATAGAAAGTTCCAGGTCAGCTAGAGCTACAGGGAGACCTTGTTTCAAAAAACAAAAAATAAAAAAGCAGGGGCCATATTACCATATTTCATCTGTTGGGTGAATAAAGAAACTAGATGTTTCAGTAGAAAGGCAAAACTTTTTTTTATTTGCGTGGATCCTTTTTGCTTACTGTGAATATAGCTGTTTATTCTGGCAATACTGATACCAGTGCCCTTTTCCCAGTGTATATTATTTTGTGCAAAAGAATGTTAACTAGATGAAAATTTTCATCTATAATTTGGGTTATTAGTGATAGAACCAAGAGTTTTTATCTGTTTTTTTTTGTTTAAGACAGGGTCTCACTATGTAGCCCTGGCTGGCTCAGAACTCTGTCTACACACCTTTGGTTTCATCTAATTACAAAACAAAATACTCTCCCATGTTGTAGGCTATTTACACGTGTACAAGTGCTGCTCAACAGGGCCATTAATAATTTTGCCATTTTGCCAATGTACCTGCATAGTCTGATTTTCCTCTGAGCATATTGTCCTTAACAGTGTGGTTAGCTCTACTAATTTCTTGGAAGTAATTGTTATTTGCTTTGTCTGAGGAATGTAGCCTTGAGCGATGCTTCTATAGTTTTCATCTGTTTTTTTTATTTGCCCTTCATTGCAAAATGAGTCAACTTCATCTTGAAATAATGTTATTTTGTACTTGCTTTATTCAGAAAGTTAATAGTGAGAAGTTTTTGTGCTGTACAATTTTGAAATACAAACTGAAAACAATATGAAGTCTTTGCTTCAAGCTGTTTTTTGATAAGGGCTTGTAACATAAACACTGCCAAGTGGAATAATTGTCTAACATAATCTTGTTCAATATATTCCTTGGCAGTTGGTTGGGCTTCGAAGTTGCTGGTGTGAAATCATATCATCATTTTCTACTTGTACCAGGCTAAGACTTGCTGCTTGATTCATTTCTGTGAGGTCTAGCATCTTTATTGCTATGCTCATCAGTATGCTTATGCTGTAATGAGCACTTTTGAACCATCTGTTCATTCGTGTGAATTGGAGATACGACAGCACATCAACAACAGTAGGAAATGCAAAAATTTACGAACAAACGGTTCATAAATAAAGATGCTAAAATATGTTTGCAGGGACTAGCTATGCCAAGTGTTCCTTTAAGAGTAGGATAAGTATGGCAGTTACTAAAAACCTGGCAGGATTTCTGGGAAAACCTCTAACCAATTTTGCCTTTCAAAGGTAGTTTATCTGAAATAAAATTATTTATCCTAAACGGTCAGATCTCTTCTGGATCAATTGACTGATTGATTGCCTAAAAACATCACACTTTTAGATACTTTAAAAATGACACAGAACCAGGTATGATGGCACACACCTTTAATCCTAGCACTTGGGAGGCAGAGGTAGGCAGATCTCTGTGAGATTGATGCCAGCCTAGTCTACATAGTGAATTCCAGGCCAGCTGGGGTTACAGGGAAACCCTGTCTCAAGCAAAACAAAACAAAATAAAAGTTAATGAATAAATTTAGAAACCTTCTAAAAAGCATGATTTTATCACTCTCTGTGTCACTATTTTCATTGTATTTTTTTGAGACGGAGTTTCCCTGTAACCCCAGGTAGCCTAGAACTTGCTATATAGACCAGGCTGGCCTCCATCTCATAGAGATCTGCCTACCTTTGCCTTCCAAGTGCTGGGATCAAAGGAGTGCGCCACCAAGTCCAGCATCATTAATGTTAATTGAATGTTCATTGTATGCTATTTTGTTAGGCTGGAGCTATAGAGTCAGCTCATGGTTTATAGGAGACAGAAATAGAAACAAATAGTTACTTCACTGTGTTAAGTCAGCACCAGAGACTTGAGAGCACAGCATGGTACATGGAAGTTAGAAGCAGTCCAGAGAGGCTGGGGCATGAATTATAAGATTTAGAAAGGCAAAAGGTAATTCTGGAAGGGTGGGCAGAAGCCAGACCCTACAAGGCTGAGCATGGCTAAATAGGAAGCTGGAATGAAATCTTCTGGGGCTCAGGGAGCCATGGAGTAGTTTTAAACAGGGCAGGGACAGGACAGGTTTATGTTTTGGTAACACCATTTTTATAAAAGCTGATTGAAGGGTTGATTGGATAGAGGAAAGCCTAGAAGCAGGTGGAGCATTTAGGAGACTGTGTAGAATTCTAAGCAGGATGCAGTAAGGATCCACATAAAGGCGTGATCCTAGGAACACAGAGTTGGTGACAAATTCAAGAACTAGAGGAGACCAGGTTATGAGGACTTGGTGAATGATCAGGTATGGGGGCGAAGGTTAGGTTAATGTGGAGTTGGAGATGATGCTTAACTCTCTAGGGTGGTGTCGTCTATATATATAGAGAAGCTGAGTTTGGGAAACGAGGCTCTAAAGCTTGAGGGTATAAATATGAAGTCACCAGAACAAGTGACAGCTCAGCTCATTAGAGTAGCCGAGGTCACCTAGGAGTGTGTTGAGTGGGCATTCTGAAAAGGCAGGTGGGAGCAGAGGATCTGCATGAAGGAGACAGTGAAGAATGGTCTCAAGGGCTTTCTTCTAGGGAGGGAGCAAGACCAGCAGAAAAAGACCGGACAGTGTCTCTTTGATGCAGAGTAGTGTGTGATGACCTTGCGGAAGAACCATTTAAAGACGCGTTTGGGGGGGCGGGTAGGTTGCTGTGGTTTTAGAAGCAAGTGTGAAAAGGTAGCAGACGAGCTACTTCTAAGCCGTTGTGTCAGACTTTAAGAATTTTTAGCCAGAGCAGTTCTGAGTGCTGAGAAAGTTGAATATGCTCACTGTGCGGGTGAGCGAAGAGGTCAGGTTCACTGGAATTGATAAGGGGTTGTGGGTCTGTTTGCTCTCTTGTGACTTCAAATTGATCCAAGATAAGGGAATTTCCTGGGGAGGACAGAGGCTACGAGAAGTGCTAATAATAAAATCTTGAGCAAGTTAGAAGGAAGTCTCTGGAGGATGGCAGAAAGGAATAGAAAATGGTGTCACTAGAAAGACGGGCACCTTAAAGAAGCCAGGCTCTTAAGTCTGTGCTCTGTCCTGAAAGAACATTAGGTAAGTCAAGAGTTTGGGTGGTAGGACTGAGAATGAGGAGTTGGGATACCTAGTTCCTAGATCTGAGGTGCAGGGCCCAGAGCAGCATCCACCGGGAAGCTGGCCTAGGGATTTTAGCCAAGGTCAGAGGTTGCCCAGAGTGATCATGCGTTGGTTCTAAGCATGGCACAGAGCATCAGAGGGTATAGAGAGGGGGTAGAGAAGGGAGATACCGGGGCTGGAGAGATGGTCAGTGGTTAAGAGCTCCGACTCCTCTTGAAGAGGACCTGGGTTTGATTCCCAGCACCCACATAGCGGCTAAGAACCGTCTTTAACTCCAGTTCCAGGGGAATCTGAAGCCCTCTTCCTACCTCCAAGGTATTATACCACATCACACGGGTGCACCAACCTACATGTAGACAGTACATTCATACACATAAAAAAATAAATTAATTAAAAAAAAAAAAGAAGGAAGAGACCAGAGGGAAGCAGGACAGCTGGGGGAGTGAGTGTGGGAGAGGCCAGAAGAGAGTAACTGTGGACAGGCAATAAGGACATAAAGGCAGGTCGACCGAGCCTCAGGATTCCATCAGATCTTTGGGATAAAGTTGCTAAGTTGTTTCACAGTCATCAAATATCAACTATAGGGCTGTTAAGATGGCCCAGTGGGCAAAGACACTTGCGGACAAGTTTTGAACTCACAGAGATCCACCTTCCTCTGCCTCCCGAGTGCTGGGATTAAAGGTGTGTGCCATCACGCCTTGCCAAACCTCTAAATATTTTAAATTAAACTGATTACCAATGAAAATCCCCCCCTAACACACACAAAATTTTTTGTAAAATCTGTTTGCTGAAAAAAAACTGTATTTATGGCAGTAAAATAATTCTCTCAAATTAAGGCACTAAAAGGGCAATGCAACTCCTACTGAAAGTGTTCTAAGAATAATTTACATTTCACACAGTGCATACATTTCTTATATGTTTTTTAACTTAGTCTTTTTCACTTAAAACCACAAAGAAAATACATTATACAATTACAGAAATGAGGTTCCCACAAAATGCTTTTAAACTTGGTTCTTTTATACAATTAGTTCCTAATGTCTCTAGTAGTAAAATAACTCAATATGGCTTGGCAAAAATGCATAGATTAATTCTTCTGTTTTCTCCATTCCCCAGTCTACAAACTTGCTGAAACATATCCAGTATTTTGTAAAGCATAATGTAAGATATTTAATGTCTCCAATCAAGTCCACTATAGGTGATCAATAGCAAGGCTTCTTAATGTTACAGTGAGTGCACTGATGTTCAAGGGGTCCCACTGCTTTCTTATAGTAGTTTTGTAGTCTTGCAAGAGCACAAAAACTTAAGTCATAAAAAATTAAACTTGTCTCATTTTGAGATATCTTCTTTATTCCTTCCACAGTGATGGCCATTCCACTTGAAAGTCAAAGTTCCTTCCTCTCGCTCCTGAGGAAGACTGTTCGATCATGACTGACAGGCATTTTCTTATCAATTCAAAAAGGCAGCACCTTTAAAAAAAAATGTATCTAGCTAAGTTTCTCCCAACTGTACTTGCATTACATAGTAATAATCTAATCTACCTGTAGGCAAACCCACAATAAGAAAAAAAACAAAAACAAAACAGACCTCAGCACTCAAACTTCTAGGGGTTTCTTTAGTGTTCTGTTCCTCTGACTTCAAAGAATGGTCCCAGCCAACCCTCCCTATCATTCTAGTAAGTTCATTTTTGACTTATTTCCATGTTTGATACAATAGTGAGATCTGCTATCCAAAGAGTTTGAAAGTGGTTTCACAAGCAAAGGGAGAAATTTTGTGTGATGGTGCAAATGTAAATTAGTTGGTACAGCCATCAAGGAAAACAAGATGGGAGCTCTTCAAAAAGCACAAAACAGGAGCTGGAGAGATGGCTCAGTGGTGAACAGTGTCGACTGCTCTTGCAGAGGACCTGGGTTCAATGTCCACCACCCACACGGCAGCTAAGAACCGTCTTAGGCTGGGTGTAGTGGCACATGCCTTTAATTCCAGCACTCGGGAGGCAGAGGCAGGTGGATCTCTGTGAGAGGCCAGCTGGGGCTACAGGAAGACCTTGTCACACACACACAAATAGCACAAGAGAAAACAATATGACCCAGATATCCTGCTTTCTGATAAAACCAATTCCTGTGTTCATTCATTGCTGTATTGTTCAAAATAACCAGGACATGGAATCACCCAAAATATAGCTCTTGTGTGTGCACATGCCTGTGTACACACACACACACACACACACACACACACACACACACAAACACGCTATTTAGTCTTTAAAAAAGGGAATTCTGCCATTTGTGTCAACAAAGATGAATCATAAGAATGTTCTGTTAAGTGAAGTAAACTAGGTTTAAAAAGAAAAATTTGGATCTCTATACCAGATTTTAAACTATACTACAGGGCTATAGTCATAAAAACAGCCTGGTACTGGCACAAAAACAGACCTGTTGACCAATGGAACAAAACCGAAGATCCAAATCTGAGCACATACAATTTCAGCCATCTCATATTTGACAAGGGGGCCAAGAAACCACAATGGAGAAAAGACAGCATCTTCAGCAAGTGGTGTTGGCAAAACTGGATCACCACTTGTAGAAGAATGAAATTAAACCCCTACCTCTCGCCCTGTACAAAAGTCAACTCCAGATGGATTAAAGACCTCAACGTGAAACCCCAAACTCTGAAGGTGATAGAAGAAAAAGTTGGCAGCAGACTACAAGACATAGGCGTAGGAAAAGACTTCCTAAATCAGACAGCAGCTGCACAAGAATTAAGGTCGACAATTGACAAATGGGACCTCATCAAACTCAAAAGCTTCTGTACATCAAAAGAAACAATCAAGGAAGTGAAGAGAAATCCCACAGAGTGGGAGGAAACCTTCACTGCAGATACATCTGACAAAGCATTGATTTCCAGAATATATAAACTACTCAAAAAACAAAGAAAAAAGAAAACAAACGACCCGCTCAATAGATGGAGCAAAGAACTGAACAGAGACTTCACAAGCGAGGAATTAGAGATGTCTGAGAAACACCTCAAGAACTGCTCAACATCACTAATCATTAAGGAAATGCAAATCAAAACCACTTTAAGATATCATCTTACTCCAGTAAGACTGGCTAGGATCAAGAAAACAAATGATACCAAGTGCTGGAGAGGTTGTGGGGAAAGGGGAACACTCATCCACTGCTGGTGGGAATGTAAACTCGTACAGCCACTATGGAAAGCAGTGTGGAGAACCCTTGGAAGACTTGGAATGAACTTGCCACCCGACCCAGCCATACCACTCCTGGGCATGTACCCTCAAGACTTACGCCACCACAGAGATACATGCACGGCCATGTTTATTTCAGCTCTCTTCACAATAGCAAAGAGCTGGAACCAACCTAAATGCCCCTCAACTGACGAATGGATAGAGAAAATGTGGTACATCTACACAATGGAGTTCTATGCAGCAGTAAAGAAAGACGACATCACGAGCTTTGCAGGAAAATGGCTGGAGCTAGAGGACATCATGCTGAGTGAAGTAACACAGTCCCAGAAAAACAAACGACGAATGGTATCCCTCATCTGTGGATGCTAGTGCCAATTACCCAGTTGTAAGTATTTCTTGTGTAGGGCCCCCTGAGCTTCTGTACAAAGCAGTTGGACATAATGCATTTTGGAAACAACAACAACAACAGAAAATACTGCATCAAAGAACTGACTGAAACAGTGAACTTTGCTCAAAACAGTCAACTTCCCCATGGAAAATATTGAGAAAGACTAAGAGATGGAAAGCATGTTTGGCAGAATACACGAGCTCTGGTGGGGTGGGAGAATGAGCGGGAACATGGGTCTAGATTTGTTAAAAATAAATAAATAAATTTATGTGAAAAAAAAAAGAAAAATTTGGTATGATCTCACTTATATGTAGAAATTTTAAGAAACTGAACATATCGAAACAGAGAGCAGTGTAGTTTCTGGGGTCAGAAGATGGGAGAGATTAGATTTTGGTTAAAGGGTATAAAGTTTCAATTAGGTCGCATACATCAATTCTAGAGACCCCTAACATATGGCATGAGATCTGTGGTTAATAATGCTTTCTTGCATACTTGTACTTTGCTAAGACAACACAGCTTAACTGTTCTCACCATGCATAGAGGTAGCTTTGTGATGGAATTGTTCGTTATCTTGACTGTGGTAATCATTTAATAATGTGCATGTATATCAAACCATCAAATCATATTCCTTAAATATACATAGTCTTAACACTCAGTTGGACTTCAACACAGTATGAAAAACAGAAGTACTTATGGTAGAGACTATGGCTGTCCACTGCTCTCATCCTTATCAGGACATATAGCATGTGTGACGGAAAGAGCCTGGGGCTGAGGATCAGGAGACCTGGCCTGTCGCACCTAGTAATATGTGTGATAATGGGTGCTAAAATATTTAGAGAAGTCCCTGCCCACACTTAGTGGAGCAGCTGTTGTTTGCTTGTGTTTGGGCTTGAGTAGGCTGCTGGGTGAGTGTGTGTGTAGGGATGTTCACTTGAATGTAACTGTGGATGAAGGGGGGATAAATCTGTCTGCTCTTTGTCTTTGTTCTCCATATTGTTTTTATGTTTCCAGGCAACAGCAATGGTAATAAAAGAGAGCTCTCTAAGCCTAATGAGACATCAAACTGAAGAATGAAAGGAGAGAGAAAATAAATAGCAACTGGGGACCAACATGGATTTCCATTAGGTGTTCTCAGAGCTGCTAGACTTAATAATTGGGTTTCATAATAAGGCTTTTAATTGTATTATTAAGAAAAATAGGGTGAAATAAAATTGAACAGATGAGGCAACCAAGCTCTGGAACTGAAAAATATGTCTTTATTTGTAAATGGAAGAAGTAAGGTCTAATACCTACTGATTTCTAAGATTATCTTGAAGGGACAGAGGATGTTGTTCACTACCCAGCTTTATTTATCTGGGAATTGCTAAAATTTCCAACAGGAAAATGAGCTAAGGAAAAGGTTAGTTCTCATGAGATACTGGACGGGCAGTTCTAAAATAAAAATAGAAATTAACAGCATTGACACAAATACAAGTATCACTAATATATTAGTTACTTTATTTATTTCTGTGGAAAAATACCTGACCAAGGCAACTTAAGGAAGAGTTTGTTTCATGGTTGGAGGACGCTGTACGGCCTGGTGGTTAAGGCCGGGTGGTGAGAGCTGCGTTAGCTGTGGGCGGGAGTGTCGGTTAGCTGACCACACCGAGTCTGCAGTCAGGAAGCAGAGGTGAACACTGGGGTTCAACTTGAGTCCTCCCTCCCTCCCTCCCTCCCTCCCTCCCTCCCTCCCTCCCTTCCCTGGNGCCAAAAATTAAGTCATTAAAAATTAAACTTGTCTCATTTGAGATATCTTTCTTTATCTCCTTCCACAGTGATGGCCATTCCACTTGAAAGTCAAAGTTCCTTCCTCTCGCTCCTGAGGAAGACTGTTCGATCATGACTGACAGGCATTTTCTTATCAATTCAAAAAGGCAGCACCTTTAAAAAAAAATGTATCTAGCTAAGTTTCTCCCAACTGTACTTGCATTACATAGTAATAATCTAATCTACTGTAGGCCAAAACCCAATAGAAAACACACTAAAAAAAAAAAAAAACCCAAAACAGACCTACAGCACTCAAACTTCTAGGGGTTTCTTTAGTGTTCTGTTCCTCTGACTTCAAAGAATGGTCCCAGCCAACCCTCCCTATCATTCTAGTAAGTTCATTTTTGACTTATTTCCATGTTTGATACAATAGTGAGATCTGCTATCCAAAGAGTTTGAAAGTGGTTTCACAAGCAAAGGGAGAATAATTTTGTTTGATGTTGCAAATGTAAAATTAGTTGGTACAGCCATCAAGGAAACAAGATGGGAGCTCTTCAAAAACCACAGACAACAGGAAGCGTGGAGAGATGGCTCAGTGGTGAACAGTGTCCCGACGCTCTTGCGAGGACCTGGGTTAATTTCCACCACCCACAAGGCAGCAAGAAGACCGTCTTAGGCTGGTTGTATTGCACAGCCTTTAATTCAGCACTCGGGAGGCCGAGGCCGGTTGGATTGTTTTGAGTAGGCCAGTTGAGGCTGGGGCTACAGGAAGCACCTTGTCACACCACACCACAAAAGCACAAGAAGAAAACACTATGACCCAGATATCCTGCTTTCTGATAAAACCAATTCCTGTGTTCATTCATTGCTGTATTGTTCAAAATAACCAGGACATGGAATCACCCAAAATATAGCTCTTGTGTGTGCACATTGCCTGGTTACACACACCCCCCACCCACACACACACCACACACATCACACAAACACGCTATTTAGTCTTTAAACCCAGGGAATTCTGCCATTTGTTCAACAAAAGATGAATATCAAAGAATGTTCTGTTTAAGTGAAGTAAAACTAGGTTTATAAAAGAAACAATTTGGATTCTCTATACCAGATTTTAAAACTATACTACATGGCTATAGTCATAAAACACAGCCTGGTACTGACAAAAAAGGATATCCTTTGAAACTTGGAACAAAACCGAAGATCCAAAATCTGAGCACATACAATTTCAGCCATCTCATATTTGACAAGGGGGGCAACGAAAACACAAGTACTGGAAAAAGACAGCATGCTTCAACAAGTGGTGTTGGCAAAACTGGATCACACCTTTAGAAAGAATGAACATTAAACCCCTACTCTCCCCCTGTACAAAAAGTCACATCCAGATGCAATTAAAGGACCCTCACGTGAAACCCCCAAACTCTGAAGGTGATAGAGAAAAAAGTTGGCAGGCAGCTACAGACATTAGGCGAGGAAAACGATCTCTCCTAATCAGACAGCAGCTGCACAGAATTAAGGTCGATAACTGACAAAATGGGAACTCATCTCAACTAAACGCTTCTGTACATCAAAAGAAACCAATAAAGAATGATGAGAAAATCCCAAGATGGGGGAAGAGGAAACCTCACTGCAGATACATCTGACAAAAGCATTGATTTTCCAGAATATATATAACCTACTCAAAAACAAGAAAGAAAAAACACAAGACCCGCTCACATAGATGGAAGCAAGAACCTTAACAGAGACTTCACATAGTGAGGGAATTCAGAGATGTCTGAGAACACCTAAGAACACGCTCAACATCACTAATCATTAAGGAAATGCCAAATGAAAACCACTTTAAGATATCATCTTACTCCCAGTAAGAACTGGCTAGATAAGAAAAACAAATGAGCCTATCAAGTGGTGGAGAGGTTGGGGGAAAGGGAACACTCATCCCTGCTGGTGGGAATGTTATGTAAACTCGACAAGCCACTATGGAAAGCAGTGTGGAGAACCCTGGAAGGACTTGGAATGAACTTGCCACCCGACCCGCCATACCACTCCTGGCAGCATGTACCCTCAAGACTTACGCACCACAAGAGTACATGCACGGCCATGTTTATTGCGTCTCTCTTCACCATACAAGGAATCTGGAACAACCTAAATGCCCCTCAACTGACGAGTGGATAGGAAAATGTTGGTACATCTCCACAATGGAGTTCTATGGCAGCAGTTAAAGAAAGACACCCAAAACTCACGAGCTTTGCAGGAAAATGGCTGGAGGCTAGAGGACATCATGCTGAGTGACAGTAACACAGTCCCAGAAAAACAACGATGCATGGTATCACTCATCTGCGGATGCTAGTACCAATGTACCCAGTTGTAAGTATTTTTCTGTTTAGGGCCCCCTGAGCTTTTGTAAAAGCAGTTGGTCATAATGCATTTTGGGAAACAACAACAAAAAGAAAATACTGCATCAAAGAACTGACTGAAACAGATGAAACTTTGCTCAAAACAGTCAACTTCCCCTGAAAATATTGGAGAAAGACTAAGAGATGGAACAAGCATGTTTGGCCAGAATACCGAGCTCTGGTGAGTGTGGAAGGACTGAGCGGACTGTAGTCTAGATTTCTGAGGTTAAAAAGTAATAATAAATTTAATGTGAAAAAAAAAAGAAAAATTTGGTATGATCTCACTTATATGTAGAAATTTTAAGAAACTGAACATATCGAAACAGAGAGCAGTGTAGTTTCTGGGGTCAGAAGATGGGAGAGATTAGATTTTGGTTAAAGGGTATAAAGTTTCAATTAGGTCGCATACATCAATTCTAGAGACCCCTAACATATGGCATGAGATCTGTGGTTAATAATGCTTTCTTGCATACTTGTACTTTGCTAAGACAACACAGCTTAACTGTTCTCACCATGCATAGAGGTAGCTTTGTGATGGAATTGTTCGTTATCTTGACTGTGGTAATCATTTAATAATGTGCATGTATATCAACCATTCAAATCATACTTTTCCTTAAATATACATAGTCTTAACACTCAGTTGGACTTCAACACAGTATGAAAAACAGAAGTACTTATGGTAGAGACTATGGCTGTCCACTGCTCTCATCCTTATCAGGACATATAGCATGTGTGACGGAAAGAGCCTGGGGCTGAGGATCAGGAGACCTGGCCTGTCGCACCTAGTAATATGTGTGATAATGGGTGCTAAAATATTTAGAGAAGTCCCTGCCCACACTTAGTGGAGCAGCTGTTGTTTGCTTGTGTTTGGGCTTGAGTAGGCTGGCTGTGTGGAGTGTTGTGTGTAGGGATGTTCACTTGAATGTAACTGTGGATGAAGGGGGGATAAATCTGTCTGCTCTTTGTCTTTGTTCTCCATATTGTTTTTATGTTTCCAGGCAACAGCAATGGTAATAAAAGAGAGCTCTCTAAGCCTAATGAGACATCCAAACTGGAAGAATGAAAGGAGAGAGAAAATAAAAAATAGCAAACTGGGGGACCAACATGGATTTCCATTAGGTGTTCTCAGAGCTGCTAGACTTAATAATTGGGTTTCATAATAAGGCTTTTAATTGTATTATTAAGAAAAATAGGGTGAAATAAAATTGAACAGATGAGGCAACCAAGCTCTGGAACTGAAAAATATGTCTTTATTTGTAAATGGAAGAAGTAAGGTCTAATACCTACTGATTTCTAAGATTATCTTGAAGGGACAGAGGATGTTGTTCACTACCCCAGCTTTATTTATCTGGGAATTGCTAAAATTTCCAACAGGAAAAACTGAGCTAAGGAAAGTTGTTATTGTTCTCATGAGATATGACGGGTCCAGAGTTCTCCTAAATAAAAAATAGGAGCAATTAAACAGCTGACACAAATACAAGTATCACTAATATATTAGTTACTTTATTTATTTCTGTGGGAAAAAATACCTGACCACAGGCAACTTAAGGAAAGTTTGTTTCATGGTTGGAGGACGCTGCTAGGCCTGGTGGTTCAGGCCGGCGTGGTGAGAGCTGCGTTAGCTGTGGGCGGGAGTGTCGGTTAGCTGACCACACCGAGTACTGCGAGTCAGGAAGCAGAGGGAACATGGGAAAAAGGGGGTTCAAATTGAGTCTATAACTAAAGCAATCAATCCCCACTACCTCCCTCCCTCCCTCCCTCCTTCCCTCCCTCCCTTCCCTCTTCCCTTTTCTCTTTTCTCTTCTTTCTTTCTATTTTATTTTATGTGTATGAGTGTATTACCTGCATATATGTAAGTGCACCCATGTCATGCAATGCCCATGGAGGTCAGAAGAAGGCGTCAGATCCCCTGGAACTGGAACTCCAGGGGAGGAGTTGTTAATGGTTGTTAACTGCCATGTGGATGCTGGGAATTGAACCCAGGTCCTCTGCAAGAGTAGCCAGTGCTCTTCGCCACTGAGCCATCTCTCCAGCCCCTTGATTTCTTCTTTTTATTCAGACTGGGAGACCCCAGCCCACAGATGGTGCTGGGCACATTCAGGGTAGGTGGTTCATCCTCAGTTAAACCTTTTTGGAAATGTCCTCAAAAATACACTCAGATGTATTCTTATGGTGATTCTAAATCCTGTCAAGTTGGCAATGAAGATTAGCTATGACAGTCAGGGTTATACTATTTGTCTTGGCAACGGTGACCACTACCCTAGTATTCAAGAAAGTGAAAGACAAGGCATGTGTAATATAGTTTTATCGGCCCTGGATTTCCTGTGCACAAGAAGGAGCTGCTAGTGGTAATCCATCCTCCCTCCCTCCCTCCCTCCTTCCCTCGTGGTGTATTAGTCACTTTTCTGTTGCTGTGATAAAACCACCATGACCAAGGGAACTTATAAAAGGAAGAGTTTATTTGAACTTACGATTGATGGTTCCAGGGAATTAGAGTCCATTGTGGCGGGAGGCATGGTGGCTCAGCTGGAGCAGAAAGCCAAGGTTCACATCTTCCAATGAGCACAGGAAGCAGAGAGAGCGACTGGAGACTGGCAAGGCTTGTTGAACTCTCTAAGCCCACCTCTAGGGACATTCTTCCTCCAGCATGGCCACACCTTCTAAGTCTTCCCAAAACAGTGCCACCAAGTGGGGACAAAATGTCTGAATACTTGAAGCCTATGGGGGACATTCTCATTCAAACCACCACAGCTTGGCACTGATTCAGCCTTGGGTCTCCCACATACTAGACAAATGCTCCGTCACCGAGTTTTCCTCTCTAGCCCAGTGGGATTTCTTAACTTCAGAGGGAACCTAAGTTCAGGCAAAGGAATTTATGACATTCCTGTTTAATGGAGTTGGACATCTGTTATTTATTTAACATATTTAATAATAAATTTAAATGAATGTTAGTAGGATCATGAAAAGGGTCATTGGTGTGAAAGCAAAAGAACTTGTTTTCATTTTAATGTCCAGTTGTCCTCTTTTTTTTTTTTACTACCCTTTTAAAAATATCAGACTGAAGCCGGGTGTGGTGGCGCACACTTTTAATCCCAGGACTCAGGAGGCAGAGACAGGCAGATCTCTGTGAGTTCAAGGCCAGCCTGGTCTACAGAGTGAGCTCCAGGCCAGCTGGGACTTAAAGGGAGACCCTGTCTCGAAAATACAAAAAAGAAAAAAGTCAGACTGGACACGGTGGCTCACCCTGTCACCCCTGCTACTCCTGCTGAGGCAGCAGGAGCCCTCGAGCCCATGAGTTGAAGTCGAAGCCCAGCTCATGCAACGTTGAACCCTTTGCTCCCTGTTTCAAGAAAAAGAAGAGGAAGTAGAAATGTCAGACTTTGGAAGAATTTAAAATAGTCTCAAAATCTGAAAAATGTACACATCACATAAATTAGTTGATGATAGTTGATAATATATGTAGGCTTGTGAGGAACTTTGAGTTAAATGGGATAACACTTTAAAATTTCTGTCATACTTCATAATTTCCATTTTCACATTTGTCTCAATTTTCTTCAACAGACCCATAAAATGCAGAGTGTTACACTTTAATTCTGTATTGCATATGAATAAATAGAGTAGGGTTTGACCAAGCTTATACTATAATAATGAGTGTCAGACTGGTTAAGAATCTGGTTGCTGATTTTCCATCTTGTGGTCTTCCCAGTACTCTCCACTATATAAATATTATAGCTTTAAAATATTTTGTTTATGAGTGAGTTGACTTTGCTTATATATAAAAACATGCACATTTCTCCAGGAATGCTTCAAAATGCCACCTCTAAAAGTGGTGTGAAAACATTTGTTCATCTAACATGAATCTGTAAAGATAAATATTTCTTTGAAAAGAAGTCTTGCCAAATCAATGGTAACTACCTTTGCAGTTATACAGTGAACATTGACATTTGTTGTGTTATCTTGGCAGTCTAAGATGTTTTCAGAAATGATTGCTTTTCACTTTTATCAGGCTCAGAAGTGGGATGATGCCTTCTATATTAGAACTACTAACGTCAATAGCCATGCCATCAAGTAGAAGTGAGTCAACTCTGCTTGCTACCAACAGATGGCGGTATTTGTTATAGACTGAGTTTGTTTTCTCTTAATCTGTGACAGATTTGTTGGGCTTGGCATTGGTCCCTGGTGTTTTGTTTGTTTTATTTTGAAATTTAAATGTTCTCCACAACAAGGTCTGACCCCGTGGCTCAGGCTGTGTAGTGAAGGATGGCCTTGAACTCTTGATTCTTCTGCTTTCACAACTGGAGGTCCTAGATTATGGGTGCATGCCATCATCTCTCCCTGTGAGAAGTTTTATAAAATTATTAACTTTAGGTGATATCTATGAAAGTAATAATAAGAAGAAACATTCAATTAGTACAATTCTTACTGGTTTTTAAGAATATAAATGTGGGGGGATGGGGCACTGGGGGTCAGGCTTTGATTGAGAATCATTGTATGAGATGTACAAATGGTCAATAAAACAATATAAAAGAAGGAAAATAATGACTTCTGAAAGTATACAAGAGATGAGCCATTTGACAGCAGAATTTTGCTGAAGGACATGCTGATAATTATGCAAATTACTATTCTAATGCAGTTGGTAACACACAGCAAGAAGGCTGGGCATAGTGGTGCACTTTTGCAGTTCCAGAACTTCCTGAGGCAGGAGCATCAGGAGTTTAAGGACATCTTCAGTTATATATCAAGGTTGAGGACTGCTTGGGATATAGGGGACTCTGTCCCAAGCAAGCCAGCCAGCCAGCCAGCCAGCCAGCCAGCAAGCAAACAAGCCAGAAAGAGAAGAGAAAGAAAATGATTGAAGTGGAAAAGACTTTGGAAATTGTTACTCCAGAAAGGTCAGTCAGTTTAAAAAACTGATGTCAACTAACCTAATACAAACTTAAACATTTAAAATATTTTTTGTGCCAGGTGTGGTGGCGCACACCTTTAATCCTAGCACTCGGGAGGCAGAGGCAGGCGGATCTTTGTGAGTTCAAAGCCAGCCTGGTCTACAGAGCGAGTTCCAGGACAGCTGGGGCTATAGGAAGACCCTGTCTCAGAAAGACAAAAAAGAATTTGTGTAGGTTTGATGTGTGTGCATGTATGTGTGTGTACATGTGCACGTGATGTGCATATGGAGATCAGAGGATGACTTTCTGGAGTTGGTTCTTTTTTTTTTTTAATAGGTTTTAGCATCTTCAGCTTATGATTTTTTTTCTTTATTAGGCTGAAAGATGTCATGGTTGAAGGCTCCTCCTTGGCAAGCCCAAACCACCATCAGTTCTGCCCTTGTGCTCCACACTGGGGTTTTCCCCTCCCATGGTCACCAAATGAGGTCCAGTAAGCACTGCGTCCTGTTTTGATCTTCCTGAACTGGTCTCCATGATAAAGCCTGGGTAGTTCAACAATGGTGGTCTATACTCTGAAGAGGTTGAAACCCCAGTAGTAGCTCAGTCCACAAGTTGGATGTCTCAGCAGTCCCCATCTGGCACTGAAGGTTTGGAGGATTCTTGGAGAGACATGAGTCTTCAGTCCATATTGGAATGTTGAAAAGCTGTGTCTCATGTCTTTGAAGGATGGCAAAAGCAGTGGCAGCCACAGGGTAGCTGCACTTGCCAGTAAGACAGGCAAAACAACTGTGCTCTTTTGTCTTTTTACTAAGATCTCAAGTTTTATACCTGAAGTACAATTTCTCAGGCCTTACTATTTATTTCTGGTTATACTTTCCTTTTGGATGTTTAAGGCCACACAAGCCCAGATTAACCAAGGTTTTTGTTTTCTCAAGGTCAGTTGAGGATCTGGTCCTTAGGGGTCACTCAGTGGAGATGGGGAGAGAGCCCCTGGCTCCTTTAGGCTTTTCATTTACCAGTTCCATCCACTCAAGGACAAAGTCAGGTCTTGCTAGAACAGGCTTCCCTTTTTGAAGCATAAGCAGACTTTCCTCTTTATAGACTGGATACTGGCTGAAGTCCCATTAGTGGATCTCCAAGACCTCCCTGCACAGGAAGACTGGTGACTCACATTTGAAGGACATTTCAAGAGATGCCTCCATGCACAGTCCCCTGGGATTTAGTTGACCTCTGAGGGCAAGGAACAAAGTTGTTCCTTAAGTCCCTTGGCCAAATTGGTATGGGCATTAAGTATGGTTGTTAAGCATCCAGAAAGGCTAAGTTACACCAGCCTGATACTTTCAACTACTGTATAATATTTTTAAAAAGGCTTGGACAAAAGCTCAAGCAGTCCTGCACAAGAAGTACTAAGAAGCACTCCCATAAGATAAATACCGTGGTCAGACACAATGTCATGACAAACCAGCTTTTTCCTCATTCCTTTGATCTTATATTACTCTAAAATATGCATACATTCCCTCCATTCATATACCAAAATGTCCTAACTCTGAAAATAAATGGTAGCTTAGTTCTAGAACATGTTAAGGGATTCACAATATAAGAGCACAGTTGTTTTCAGATCATGAGGAATATAACATTAACGTTGCTCAGTTTGCCTTACAACTAGGTATTCGGTGCTAGCATCCACAGATGACGGATACCATTCATTGTTTGTTTTTCTGGGACTGTGTTACTTCACTTAACATGATGTCTTCTAGTTCCATCCATTTACCTGCAAAGTTCTTGATGCCATCTTTCTTTACTGCTGCATAAAACTCCATTGTATAGATGTACCACATTTTCTCTATCCACTCGTCAGCGGAGGGGCACTTGGGTTGGTTCCAGCTCTTTGCTATTGTTAAAGAGAGCTGCAATAAACATGGCTGTGCATGTATCTCTGCGGTAAGATGAGTCTTGTGGGTATATACAGGTGGCAAGCTCATTTTGAGTCTTCCAAAGATTCGGAGTGGGTTCTTTGTACTGTGGGATATTCTGAGATCGAACTCAGGTGGCCCTGCCTTCATGGAAAGTGCTTTCAGCCTCTAAGCCATCTCACTGCCTCCTGATAGAAGGCATGGTGAATATGGACGGTTTCACAGGCATTCCCCTCAGTAGATCATCCACACAAGAAATTACTGATAACTGCCTGACATGATGTTGGAGGCCTTGTCAGCTCTTGGGGATTCATTAAGGACCAGTGGCATTACTTAGAAGACAAGTTTTAGGGGCTGGAGAGATGGCTCACCGGTTAAGAGCGCCGACTGCTCTTGCAGAGGACCCAGGTTCAATCCCCAACACCCACATGGCGGCTGAGAACCGTCTTTAACTCCAGTTCCAGGGGAATCCGATGCCCTCTTCTGACCTCCGCAGCATTGACACCAACCTACATGCAGACAGTACACTTCATACACATAAAAAAGAAATAAATTTTAAAAAAAGAAAAAAAAGAAGACAAGTTTTAGAGGAAAATGCACAGTTTGAAAGACAATTAATGGGGGCTGGAGAGATGGCCTAGCGGTTAAGAGCGCCGACTGCTCTTACAGAGGACCCAGGTTCGATCCCCAGGACCCACATGGCGGCCGAGAACTGTCTGAAACTCCAATTCCAGGAGAACCCCAGTTCCAGGGGAATCCGACACCCTCTTCTGACCTCCGCGGCATTGCACGACACGGGTGCACAAACTTGCATGCAGACAGTGCATCCATACACATACAGAAATAAATAAAAAAAAGAAAGACAATTAATGGAAAGGAAAGGCTGACTGGCATCAAAGCTCTGAAGTGTCATCTACCTGTTTAGTGGAAGCCTTGGGATATACTGCAATGCCACTGGGACTTTGAGCAGCCTCTCAATATCTTGTCTTTATATAGTAAAATTTGGGCCCTTCATGTTGTTAGGTTTTCGGAAAAGCATGGCTAATTTATTGCACAGATTTTATTTTACTTAGTAATTTGAACATCCGCCTGGGAACCCTTTAATCAGAATAGCTGACTGACCATCTACCTTTTCTTTTCTACTTGGTGATAAAAGTGTGGTTGATGAGTTGATTGTCCAAAATGAGAGCCAAGAAGGAAACAAGATGAAAAGTGTAAATGAAGCAAGTGGCACTTAGGGTAGCTGGCTGGTATTGGTGATGTCAGTGTACTATCCCCCCCCCCATCGTTGGTCTCCCAAGTGACTATTTCACTTTCCTCTGAAGATCCATTAAGAGGAAGACTTTAGTCCTTGGCTAATTAGCATCTTTAGGAATGAAGAGCTAACTTTGAGACCAAGGTCCTCCATGAGATTCACCCCCAGTGGCTCTGTATTTTCTTTTGTTAATTTATTATGTTTATTTTTTAATGGGTCTGAGTATATTACCTGCATGTGTGTAAGTGCACCTGTGCCATGCAATGCCCATGGAAGTCAGAAGAGAATGTTAGATTCCTTAGAGCTGGAGTTATGGACGGTTGTTAGCTGCCCTGTGGGTACTGGGAGCCAAACCTGGGTCCTCTGCAAGAGAAGATAGTGCTCTTAATCACTGAGCCATCTCTCCAGCCCCAGCTCTGTATTTTCTGTAGCTGCTGTGGGACTTCTCAGTTCTACTCTGTCATCTTGAACTGCGACATCCTCATAGACACCTGGCCTGGCAATCTTTCAGTCTTTGATTTGTTTCTCTTCCGTATCTGTAGATCTAATCTAGCACCAGTACAGACTTTACTAGAATCAATTCTTTTTTTTTTTTTTTTTTTTTTTTTGAGACAGGGTCTCCCTGTAGCCCCAGCTGTCCTGGAACTCACTATGTAGACCAGGCTGGCCTTGAACTCACAAAGATCCGCCTGCCTCTGCCTTCCAAGTGCTGTGATTAAAGACCTGGGCCACCATGCCTGGCTAGAATAGATTCTTAATACTTCTACCTCTGAAATGGCTTCCCATGGCTCCTGCCACTACCCTGGTCTATGCCTTGTCACTGGAGATCCAATGTAACCCAAGTCTTGGGCTTAAGTGTAGAACCCTATTTGTGAAGCTGGTACTGCTCCCCACCAGAGTTATGGCCTTGAACTAGATACTTTATATCTCTAAGCCCGACTTTTTCAGGCAGAAAATGAGATTAGTAATAGTACCTATTTTTGTAGGGTTAGCCTTGACTGTGAAATGAGCTAATACAAGGTTACAGCTTAGTGTCCCAAAACCTTGCATAATCAGTACTTACATTATTATAATGGAGTCCTAACTGCTTTGCATTTCTGTAGTTTTTTGCTTCCAAAAGCCAATTTCCTAGTGCTGTTGGAATTATTTTCTGAAAGCTCTGTTAGGATTCCATTAATTTCATAATAGACTACAAACACAGAGAGGTGGGGGGGTGCTGGGGGGTGCTGGGGGGTGTGAGTGGCAGGCAGCAGGAGCAGATACCCTTCCCTGGAATCTCCATACCTGTAGGTAACATTGGTCTGTTATGACCTTTTACAGTTTGGTCTCATCTGCTTTAACACCACAGCAGATAGAAGCTAGTTGTTGGCCTTTCCATTTCTTCTCAGCTTTCTGCAACACACCAGGAACATTTACCTTTCAGTCTGCCCTCACCTACTCATTCTTCATTTCCCCACAATACCCTTGTCTCTATGAACCAACTTATTATTTTTTTTTCCTGCTTTACAGGTTTGCTGAGTTGTTTCTATGCTTCTGCCACGATCTCATGCTGACCTGGGAATGTAAGGAACTAGTTTTAGCGAATCTTTGTTTATTCTCCATAGTGCCTAACTTAGTGGGTTGCATATTTGCAAGTGCTCAGAAAAATAAGTGCTGAATCAGATAAAATAATTATAGCTTCATTACCCTTGCCCATTCAACAGCCATCCCATTTGCTAATTCAAGGCTTATTTCTGAACATCTTTCCATTTTAGCTTTTAGGTCACCCAGCAGGGATTAGCACAGAGCAGGTGTTGGCATTAGACGAGTGCAAGTATTTCAAGTTCAGTGTCTGGTTAGATTCTTAGGCAGGTGGGCTTTTTGGATGATAGGAGCTTATGTCAAAAAGAATAGGTATTGATCATCAGGTATCGGTATTGATCGTCTGATGGGTGGAAGAGTTAGTGTTCTAGTTTCCTCTGTGACAAAACACTCTGACCAATTCCAACTTGGGGAGGAAAAGGTTTATTTGGCTCACATCTCTTGGGTCACAGTTCATCACTGAGGGAGCCCAAGGTAGGAACTCAGGGCAGGAACCTGGAGGCAGGAGCTGAAGCACAGGCCATGGAGGAATGCTGCTTACTGGCTTGCTCCCCTGGCCCATGCGCAGCCTGCTTTCTTATACTGTACATAACAACCTGCCTGGGGTGGCACCACCCATAGTGGGCTGGGCCCTCCCACATTGCTCAACATCAAGACAATACTTCACTGACATGGCCACAGGCCAGTCCAATGGAGCCAATTCCCCAACTGAGGCTCCTTCAACCCAGGTGTGTCAAGTTGACACTAAAGCTATCCAGCACAGTTAGTGTAGTTACTCCTGACATGAAGGGAGATGAGTTCTCATTCAGAAAACCTTGGAAAAGGGTTCTAAAGCATCATCCTCTGAGCAGTGAGGAGCCACAGTGGAGTATCAGAGAGGGGCTTGATAAGAGATCTCATAGGTTGAAATCAATGTCTGTGTGTGGGACCTGCGATTTCTTTTTTTAAAAATTTTATTTATTTTTGTATGTGTGTGAATGTACTGTCTGTATGTAGGTTTGTGCACCCATGTCGTGCAATGCCGCGGAGGTCAGAAGAGGGTCTCGGATTCCCCTGGAACTGGAGTTCTCCTGGAATTGGAGTTACAGATGGTTCTTAGCCGCCATGTGGGTGCTGGGGATCAAACCCGGGTCCTCTGCAAGAGCAATTGGTGCTCTTAACCGCTAGGTTATCTCTCCAGCTCCCTGGGACCTGGGATTTCTTTTTTTTTTTTTTTGGTCTTTTTGAGACAGGGTCTCCCTGTAGTCCCAGCTGTTCTGGAACTCACTCTATAGACCAGGCTTGCCTTGAACTCACAAAGATCCACCTGCCTCTGCTTCCCAAGTGCTAGGATTAAAGGTGTGCGCCACCACACCCAGCTCAGGGACCTGGGATTTCTATCTGAAGTCTTCTTCCAAGCTCATTGAGGTTGTTGGCACAATTAGTTTTCTTGCAGCTCTAAGAATGGGATTCTCATTTTCTTGCTGAATGTTTCTCAAGATTCACCCCCAGCTCCTAGGAATGTACCCAGAGGTCAGAGTGACATAGCCTGTTCACTGCATGAACTTGAATTAAAAAGCAAGAAGACACTCTCCATCCAGTCTTTTGTGAGGGTGTCATATGCTATACAGCTAATTCCAGGGAGTGATACCCTATATTTCCAGATCTTGTTTACAGCCAAGGAAACAGGATCACATAGGGTATTTGGACAAGCTGTTGAAGATCTTAGGGCTTATCATTCCAATTGTCCATTTCATTAGTTTCCTATTTTGTTGTTACAACACACTGATAAATTGAGATAAGTTGTTAGACATCACAAATAATGCTATTAGTAAAGCTTTGGAAGAATAGTGCAGTGGTTTGAATGAGAATGTAACCACAAATATAAGACAGAGCCAGAGAGAAGTCTGGCTGCAGAAGATGCGACAATGGAAGCAGGACACGAACCACAGAATTCAGGTGACCTCTAGCCAGGAAGATGAGGAAGCAGATACCACACCCCCTCCCCCTCAGTGTTCTGAAGGATCCAGCTCTGCTAACATTGTCACTTACTCCAATGGGACTTTGGATTTCTGACCTCCAGAATGGTAAGAGAATAAATTTGTGGTGTGTTGAGCCACCGATTTGTTATAGAAGCCCTAAAAGTCTAGAGTGGTCCTAGTAACAACTACATATAATATTCATATATGCTACACATAGTGTTGAAACCAGTCAGGGCTCATCAACCTGTATCTGTGATGTCTGCATTTTGTTTTTCAATGCCCTGATACTGTTTAGTGTTCAAATGGGGAGAAGTAGAACTAGACAAGTAATATTTCTATAGACCAAATGTGATTGGAATAAAAGAGTGACATTATATTATTGCAGGGAGGCCTTTGAATAAGCAGTCGATAGAAGAAAATATCCTAAGGAATAGTAAAAGAATGGATGGATTACAAAGAGAGAATAAGAAAGACAGAGAGACTGAAGATGAGGGCAAGAAAGGAAAAAAAGAGTCAAGGGGGTTAGTTTGGCTGCACAGACTTGCTCTGTAAACAGCTTGTGACAGGTGGCTTCTGTTTGGGAGGATTGATGGCTCAGAGCTGAACCTCTGGGAACCAAAGAGACCTGGTAGAGGTCAGCATTGTGACAGAGCTGTCTTCCCACAGGCTGGCAGGGATTCATATGAGCAGTTCACATTTCACCACAGCTTCGCTGGGCTTCAGCTGCTCTGTCTATGGCTCCAGATCCCAGTATCTCTACTTGCTTTTTGAAATAGTTTTATGGGGAAAGATAATTAGTGTACTTTTATTTCATCAGACTTAAGTATTTTCCAAAGGACTTGTGATACAGTCTTTTCTAAAGCACAACAATAGACCCCCAAACTGCAGAATGTGTGCATGTTTTTCACGGAAGCTTGGAACAAAGCCAGGGCTAAAGTGTCCATTTGGGAATACTTCAGGAGTAGAGTCGTCCCCGTTTCTGCTCACCTCTGAGCCCTTTATGGAGTTGAAACTATTTGCTGAAGGCTGGGACATCCAGGTGGGGACCGAGAAGGGGGAAGAAGCCAGCTTTGTTCTTTTGCTCTTTCCCGTGGGCATCAACACCGCCCAGGCAGTTCTGATGTTTAGTGGGCCACCAGGAAGATTGGCAAGCTGATAGGTCACTGAAAATTTGGTGTATCCCCAGATTTAATTATAACTACTGGGTTAATAGGCTAATGTTAACACTAATTAAAAATGTCTTAAAGCCATTTTCTTCAGTTCATAAAAGTCCAATTAAAAAATTAGAGCAGGCTTTTTGGAAAAAAAATAGTTTTAAAAATGATTGTACAGACAGCATCATTCTGCCTCTGAGTGGCCTCCTTGACTGTCCCAGATAAGATGCTTAGCAGTGTGCCAGTTCTGGTGAAGAAGTGCCTGAGTGACCGTTCCTGCTTTATATCCCACGTGTGCTCCCTGCTGAACTCTCCTGACCACTCTGTCTACACTGCTTCCATTGGGAAGCACTCCCATGTCCATAGTTGACCTCAGTGGACCCCCTTCTTCTTAACCTTGTTTATGGTTTGTCTTTGATGAGGACTCTGCTCTGTAGACTGTCTTCTAATTGCTTCACTAATCACTGCCCCACTACCCTCCCCTTTTTTTTGTTTCTTTTGGTCTTTTTGAGACAGGGTCTCCCTGTAGCCCCAGCTGGCCTGGAACTCACTATGTAAACAAGGCTGGCTTTGAACTCACAGGCATCCACCTGCCTCTGTCTCCTGAGTGCTGGGATTAAAGGCATGTGCCACCATGCCCAGTTAAATTGCTGTACTCTTAACCAACATCAGATGTGTCAAAAATATAACTAGGGGCTGGAGAGATGGCCTAGGGGTTAAGAGCGCTGACTGCTCTTGCAGAGGACCTGGGTTCGATCCCCAGCACCCACATGATGGCTGAGAACCGTCTTTAACTCCAGTTCCAGGGGAATCTGACACTCTCTTCTGACCTCCGTGCCATTGCATGACACGGGTGCACAAACCTACATGCAGACATTACATTCATACACATAAAAAATAAATAAAAATTAAAAAATAAATTAAAAAATGTAACTAAGACTTGGTGAGTGGGAAAAACCAATGTGTGGGTGGTTCTTCTGACATCTTCCTATCTTGGTTTCCCCTTGAGGCTGATCGATTCCAGTACCCTCCTCACTAGTGGTAGTACATTGACAGAGGTTTGTACAGCCCCCCAACTCTCTTCTCTAGAGAGGTATCTTTTATCAACTGAGACGGTGGCCTCATTACCTCGTTTTTTGGTTGGGGACCTGGAGTACAGTTTTTATATATGTCGGCAAAAACCTTAAAGCTTATGCAAAATCCACCCTCATCCCTCACCCCAAGGGAGCCCAAACTGCCTCCTGTTCCAGAGATACTGGAGCCAAGTGACCACAGTTCCTTTTCTCATCAAAGGTAGTCCTATGCAGCCGAGACACTCCAGGGTCCCCCTCGGCTCTGGACCCACTTTCATTCCTCACAGGACTCTTCCCTTCTGTCAGTTCAGCTGATAATCGTTAGGATCTCTTCTCCCTCCACGGGTCACTCAGGCTTCGTGGGGGGATGGGGTTTTCGTCTTCCTGGTACCTTTCTCCTGTAGTCACGTGAAAAATCCATATCTGGTGATTCGCTTAGTTGCTTAAAATCCTTCGGTGGCCTTGAGTAGCCTCCAGGGTAAAGTTTAGACTTGGCCTGCGAGGCCTCTCACAGCTGGCCCAGCGCGAGCCTCCCCTTTGACCACTCACCACTCTGGCAGTTTCCTGATCAGCCACGCATGCTCAGTCCTCAATGTGTGCCCATATGTAATTGAGGCTTGGGGTCTGGCCCTTCTCTGCCTAATCTGTTCTCATCAAGTTTGGAACCTGAGCCTGGTGAATCAGTGCCTCTTTTGCCGTCCCCATCATGCTTGGCTTGTAATCCAGCCCTTACACCACACACAGCATTAACCCCCCCAGATGTCTAGCCTATGAATGATGGGGCTGGTGGGTGCCACGTGGCATTAACAAGTGCAAATCAGTTCTGTACTTTGTATCTTTTTAAAACAATGTATTTTAATTTATTTATTTCTGTATGTGTATCAACGTACTGTCTGCATGCAGGTCTGTGCACCCGTGTTGTGCAATGCTGCGGAGGTCAGAAGAGGGTCTCGGATTCCCCTGGAGCTAGAGTTCTCCTGGAATTGGAGTTTCAGACGGCTCTCAGCCGCCATGTGGGTGCTCGGGATCGAACCCGGGTCCTCTGCAAGAGCGGTCGGTGCTCTTAACCGCTAGGCCATCTCTCCAGCCCCCCAGGCCCCTTCTTAATGCTTTACCCAGGCCCCTTCTTTTTTTTTTTTTTCTGAGTTTTTATTTTTTTCTTTATTTTTTTTCATTTTTTTAAACAATAAGTAATAATTTATGAGTACAAGCATCCTTCATGTAAAACCAATTTG
>VZQC01010220.1:368265-469441 GCA_009823505.1 Rhizomys pruinosus
CTCCTCTCCCCTCCCCTTCCCCTCCTTCCCCTTCCTCCTCTCCCCTCCTCTTCCCCTCCTTCCCCTTCCTCCTCTTCCTCTCCCCTTCCCTTCCTTCCCCTTCCTCCTCCTCCCTTCCTCTTCTTCCCTTTCCTCCTCTCCCTTCCCTTCCTTCCCCTTCCTCCTCTCCTCCTCCCTTCTCCTCCTTCCCCTTCTTCCTCTCCTCCTCCTTCCCCTTCCTCCTCTCCTCCTCCTTCCCCTTCCTCCTCTCCCCTCCTGTCTCCTGCCCTTGCCCTGCCTCTCCCCTCACAGGTCCTCCTCTTTCTCTTCCCTTCTGATTGAACCCAGGGCTGCATGCATTCTAAGCATGTTCTCTATCACTGAGTTATTATTAAAAACTCAAGGGTTGGGGAGATGGCGCTGAGGGAAACCATTTCTGTGCAACCCTGACGACCTGAGTTCAGTAAAATGAGAAAATAAAAATCCCTCTCCTGGACCATGGGAGATGAGAAAAAGATTTTTTAACGTTAATTTTTTTTTAGATAAACTGGCCTGGAACTCATCGAGTTCCGCCTGCCTCTGCCTTCTGAATGCTGGGATTAAAGGTGTGCTCACCACCATAGAGGGAAAAAAATCTTTAGGGGCTAAACCAGGATTAGGGCTGGAAAAAGAGTTTAATGGAATACATACCACATGAAAATAGAAGGGGAAGGCTGAAGTTTGGGATGAGGTAGGGAACAGCAGGCGGGGGCCAGGGGAGTAGGAGAGGAAGTTTGAGGTTGGGGGCTGAACTAGAACAAAGTGTAATGATACATAAGTATGAAAATGCCTGAAAAGACAAAAAAAAAAAAAAATAGCCAGGCATGGTGGCGCACGCCTTTAATCCTAGCACTCGGGAGGCAGATCTCTGTGAGTTCAAGGCCAGCCTGGTCTACAGAGTGAGTTCCAGGCCAGCTGGGACTTAAAGGGAGACCCTGTCTCAAAAATACCAAAAAATAAAATAAATAAATAAAATAAATAAAAGTAATTATGGATCAGGATTGGTTTGTTTGTCCTATGTCTTTTATGTTTTCATATAATATTTTAAATTACTTTTTCATTTCTGTGAAGAATTTTCATGGAGCGTCATTGGGGTTTACGTTGACTCAGCAGGTTGCTTTTGGTATGAAGGCCATTTTCACAATATTAATCTACTAATCTATGAGCGTGGAAGGTCTTTCCGTCTCCCAGGATCACCTTCAACTGCTTTTTTTCAGTGACTTAAAGTTTTCATTGTACCACTCTTTCACTTTCTTGGTTAGATTTATTCCCAAGATTTGTGGGTGAGGCTCTTATGAATGGGATTGCTGTCCTGAGTTCTTTCTCAGTATATTTGTTGTTTCTATATAGGCCACTGATTTTTTTGGTGTTAATTTTGTATCCCGCTACTTTGCGAATAGGTTTATTAGCTGTAAGGCTTTTCTGATAGAGTCTGAACTGTAGTGATAAAAACAGCATGGTATTAACGTAAAAAGAGACACTGTTCAGTGGACTAGGACTGAGGACTCGCAGAGAGCCCACACTTCTCCAGCCACCTTTGTCTTTTGGTAAGGGTTTTCAGAATCCACAAAATGTTCTTTTAAAAAATCCTAGCACTTGGGAGGCAGAGGCAGGTGGATCTTTGTGAGTTCGAGGCTGGCCTGGTTTACAGAGTGAGTTCCAGGACAGCTGAGGCTACAGAGAGACCCTGTCTCGAAAAGACAAAAAAAAATATTTTTTTATTGAATTTTTGTGTATTTCATATATAACGTCTTTTTTATTGAATTTTTGTGTATTTCATATATAACGTCTTTTTTTTTGAATTTTTGTGTATTTCATATATAACATCTTTTTTTTTGGGGGGTCTTTTCGAGACAGGGTCTCCCTGTAGCCCCAGCTGTCCTGGAACTCACTCTGTAGACCAGGCTGGCCTTGAACTCACAAAGATCCGCCTGCCTTTGCCTCCCAAGTGCTAGGATTAAAGGCGTGTGCCGCCACGCCTGGCCCATATATAACATCTTAATCCTCTTTATGTCCTCTTCCCCACTGGGACCCTCCCATAGCCCCCCACCCCCTGCCCCACTGGATTCTGTCTTATATGTTAAGGCCTATAGAGTCAAGTTAGTGTCCCCTGATGTCCCTCAGGGCAGGTTCATCCACTGGGTTCTGGTCAGCCTATCTAGAGTGACTCCCTTAAAGATCAGCTCTTCCTTCACCTAGCAGCAATCTGTCCAATAGTGGGAACTGCTGCCCATTTCTCCAGTTCTGTGCTTAGTTTCGTCTGCCTGAGTTTGCATGGGTCTAGAATCCATTTGATTTTTCACCTTTTTTTTTTATTTATATGATCCAGCTCACATGTAAAGTCATTCATGAGCCTGCTTTTCCGAATAAGAAGAAATTGCTTTTTTTAATATATTTTATTTTTGTTATTTTTTAACAGCCAATTTTAAAAATTTTAATTTTATTTTTTGTATGTGTATGAACGTACTGTCTGCATGTAGGTCTGTGTACCCATGTCGTGCAATGCCGCGGAGGTCAGAAGAGGGCGTCAGATTCCCCTGGAACCAGAGTTCAAGACGGTTCTCAGCTGACATGTGGGTGCTGGGGATCGAACCTGGGTCCTCTGTAAGAGCAGTCAGCACTCTTAACCACTGGGCCATCTCTCCAGCCCAGAAATTGCTATTTATTTCACCAGTAAGAATGCTGTATTTCAAAGTTATTACCTAGTATATCCACAGGAAAAGGTTTTCATATTTTTTACAACATGACTAGTACAATATGAATTTAAAAAATATTTATTATTTTAATATTTTATGTGCACACTTGCGTGTGTGTAGGTGTATTTGTGTCATGCAGCACCCATGGAGGTCACAAGAGGGCACTGGATCCCCTGGAACTGGAGTTGTGGACTGTTGTTAGCTGCCGTGTGTGGTTGTGGGTCCTTGGGGAGAGCAGCTAGTGCTCTTAGCTACTGAGCCATCTTCCAGCCCCTAAAACATGAAAGTTTGACCAACTTCTATTATTTTGACCTTTAGTTTTAGGTTGTGGCAGTGAAAATTTACGTTTTAGGTATGTTCCCTCCTCATCCGTCCTCTCCCTCTCTCCTCTTTCTCCCCTCCTCCTTCCCTCTCTGTATGTATATTTGTTTATTTATTTATTTTATTATTATTATTTTTTTGGTCTTTTCAAGACAGGGTCTCCCTGTACTCAGCTGTCCTGGAACTCACTCTGTAGACCAGGCTGTCCTTGAACTCACAAAGTTCCACCTGCCTCTGCCTCCCAACTGCTAGGATTAAAGGTGTGCGCCACCACGCCCGGCTTGTATGTATATTTAGACTGGAAGGTGGGCTGCTCTGTTTCTAAGGTCCAGGTTGGGTTACTCAAAGAGCAATGCATGCTGCACACAGAAGACAAGGGCGATCCAAGCACCATGCATAGAACCAGGAGAGGAAATGGTTACTCCAAGACCAAAGCAGGACCAGAAATGGGGACTAAGCCAAGGCTCAATGGAAGTAGTAGCTACTGGAGTAGCATTTCCTAAAGGGAACCCCAAGAACAGAAGCTCCTGAACAGTGGCCTGTGTGTGTTGTTTCATGGCTGATAAGCTGTGTTAGCCACCTAGTCCCATGGAGGGTATTTACTGAGACACTGGAATTCTTGGTGATGGAGAAATAGTAGGTCCTGATTGCTTCTCTCAGGCTCACCGTTCCCTGGAGGCTTTCCCAGAAGGCTGTGCTCACAGCCCCCTCCTGGCAATCCGCTCCCCACCCCTTCCACTTCTCCTCTGAAATGGCCACTTCCTGGACTGGAGTCCTGTATGAATGAACTGCCCACCCTGCCCCTCTTCGTAATGGGGAAACCTACTCTGCACCTGCCCAGTGGGACACAACCTCAGCCCCAAACTCTTTCCCCCTCCTTGAAGAGAGAAAAATATAAAATCCCTTGAGTCTGTAAGGGAGGGTGCTCTCTCCTCCTGATCCATGGGCCCTGGTTGGGGGGGGTTGGAGGGGGGCTGCTGGGTTCCTCTTGGGTTTGTTCTCTAATCTGCTGGTTCTGTAGAAGTCAGTCTCTCCCTCTTTTCTCACCTTCGCCTTCCTCACAGGACATTTCAGAGAGTTACCGAGACTGTGGTGAACAGAATGCTCACAGTCCAAACTTTCTCAAACCCTCCTTAAAGGAGTTTCTCCTCTTCAGGGTTATAGGTGTGAATTAGCCATCTCTTCTCATACTTGGTTTCCAAATGGAGCCTGATACTGGCTATGGCAAGGTGCCAGCACAATAACTGTTGTAATCAAAGTTGTGCTTCTTTTGTCAGGTGCATCAGTGGGACTGGGAAAGTTGTAAAACAGTAGAATGTAAATACAGAGGAGGACGCTGGCCAAGCTCTTCATGACTCAGGGTGGCACCAGCCTATAGCAAGCTGGTCTAAGTCAGTCTTCTTCCCCATAACAGGGAAGCCTGTGTTATCTCAGGTCTCTTTTTTTTTTTTTTTTTTTTTTTTGGTCTTTTCGAGACAGGGTCTCCTTGTAGTCCCAGCTGTCCTGGAACTCACTCTGTAGACCAAGCTGGCCTTGAACTCACAAAGATCCACCTGCCTCTGCCTCCCAAGTGCTAGGATTAAAGGCGTGCGCCACCACGCCCGGCTCAGGTCTCTTTTTGTATTATGCTGGGGAATCAAACCTAGGGACTTTACCATGAGAAGCAAGTGCCCTACCACTGGGCTCTATCCCCAGCCCTGTTTTATTGCCCTTAGCTAACCATCAAAGTATAGTCAGTGTCTGAAAAATGATTATCAATTCATACATTTTTTTCAACACGCGTTCTAACATCGTGGCTAACGGGGTAGGCTCTGGAGGAGAAAGCACAAAATTTGCAGTATTTGTCTTGACTGGTGTGTGACAGAGCTGGTCACTTAGCTCTCAGCCTGTATCTTTCTTCCTTCAGAGCTGGAAGTAGCCACCTGTGCTTTTGTCTCCTTCTTAGGGGACACAGAATGCACAGAGGGAAGAAATCCTTGGGCGCCCAGGGCAGGGGAAGTCTGGGTCAATTTGTCTGCTGAGCCTATGTTAGAGAAGCAGTTTCTTTAAAAAAAATATTTTATTTACTTCTTTTTATTTTTATTTTATGTGTATGAGTGTATTGCCTGCATGGGTATAAATACACCTATGTTGTGCAATGCCCACGGAGGTCAGAAGGCATCGAATCCTCTAGAACTGGAGTTACTGGTGGTTAGCCGCCATGTGGGTGCTTGGGACTCAAATCTGGGTCCTCTGCAAGAGCAGCCAGTGCTCTTAACTGCTGAGGCCTCTCTGCAGCCCCCAAAAGCTGTTTCTTAGCCAAGACAGCAGGTGGTTCTTCAGCCTGGACCAGGGCTTGGGGCCTTTCTTTTACAACCTTGTGGCATCCTTTGCTTTGTGCACTCTCTCTTTCATTAAAGAAAAGCATGTATTTACTGAATTGTTTATTCATTCCTGCTTACTGTTTGTGCTATGCTGGAGAATCAAAACATATTCTAGGGATGAAGAGATGGCTTAGTGGTTAAGAGCATTGGTTGCTCTTATATGCGTCCCAGCATCCTTAACTCTGGTTCTGGGGGATCAGACACCCTCTTCTGGCCTCCACAGGCATTTCACATACATTGTCTACTTACATGCAGGGAAAGCACTCATACACATAAAATAAAAATAAAAAAATAGGGGCTGGGGAGATGGCCTAGTGGTTGAGAGTGCCGACTGCTCCTGCAGGGGACCTGGGTTTGATCCCAAGCACCCACATGGGGGCTGGGAACCGTCTTTGACTCCAGTTCCAGGGGAGTCTGATGCCCTCTCCTGGCCTCCGTAGCATTGCCCAACACAGATGCACAGACCTGCATGCGGACGGTGCATTCATACACACAAAGAATGAATAAAATTAAAAAGAGAGGAAGAGACAAAAAAGGAAAAAGAAAAAAAAATACCATAATGTTTTCAGTGAACTTAAAGCCTTGAAAGAGCCAATGGATTAATAGTGTCTATGTTCAGTTTAATCATTGCTGAAGCCAGAAATATCAATGACTGTAAAAAATGTAAGGCTTTTTACTATGAATATGTGTGTGTATGTGTGTGTGTGTGTGTGTGTGTGTTGGAGACAGAGTCTCCCTGGCCTAGAACTCACTATGTAGACCAGGCTGGCCTTGTTCTTAGAGATTTGCTGCCTCTGCCTCCTGAGTGCTGGGATTAAAGGCATGTTCCACCACTCTTAGCCTTAATAAATATTTTATGTTTACCTTCATAAGCATTGCAAGTATACATACAGTTCATTATTATGCAGCAGATCTCCAGTACTTTCCCATCATGCAAAACAGAAGCTGCTTATTAAACAGTGCCTTTTCTCCCTTTCCCTGGTAATCAGCCAGCATGTAAGTAGAATCATACAATATTTGTTTTTTCTGACTACTATTTCACTTTGTATAATGGTGTAAAGTTTTATCCATCTGTGGGATGAGGTTTTCTTCCCCTTAGAGGCAGAGTCCCACTGCATTGTATGTTTGTACCACATTTATCCACTCCTTTGCCAATGGGTATTTAGGTTGCCTCACTTCTTGCTGAGAGAAACAGTGGTCCTCGCTTCCTAATAAGAGTACTGGAGACTAGAGTAGTAAGAATGAGATACTTATTTTCCATTCTGCAGAAGCTAGGCATCAGCCTGGATAATCGGCAGAAATGGCTGGTGCACCAGTTTGGCACAAAACATTGCTTTTTATATTCCTAGTCACGTTTCTTTGCCTCCTGAGTTCCTCATTGGCTGAGTTCTTCAGGGAGGCACAATCTGTCCCACTTGCCTGGCATGGTCCCCACTGCCCATCCTCCTGGCACTAGACAGCCCCTTCCTGATTCATTTCTCATTCCTAGGCTCAGTCATTTACAGATTATAACTTGTTAACCCTAAGAAAACTAAAAAGCACCCAGGCAAGCAGGCAGCAGCTGCTGTCTAGAGATGACAGAGGCCTAGTGCCTCCTTCTTAGATTCATTGGAAGAACTCTAAACATACCTCATACTGAAAATGGACCATAATTACTTATTTCATTCATTGGCAATTGTGAATGTTCTGCAGTAAACATGGGTGTGCTGATATCTCTTTGAGATTCCTTCTCAAGTCTTTTCAATGTCCTCAGAAGTGGAATTGCTGGTCACATAGTAGCTGTGGTTATTTTTTTTTCTGTATTTTTGAGACGGGGTCTCCCTATAGCCAGCTAGCCTGGAACTTGCTAGGTAGAGCAGACTGGTCTTGAGCACACAGACATTTGCTTACCTCTGCCTCTGCCTCCCAAGTGCTGGGATTAAAGGGGAGTGTTACCAAGCCCAGCCAGAAGCTGTAGTTTTAATTGTTTGAGGAACCTCCATACTGTTTTCTATAGCAGTTTTTATCCTTTTAAATATTCTTGCCCATATTGAACAAGAAGCCTTGTGTCTCCATGTCCTCTTCTTTAAAACTGAAAGACGTTTGTGATTGGCATATGATACATATATTTATGTATGGGGCACACTTATAACTTGATACTATATAATGTATAATAATCAAGTCAGGATATGTAACATTCTATTTCCTGAAAATTTATTTGTCATTTCTATGTATTGGGAACCATTTTCGAAGGTTTCAAAATCATGTTAGTGGATGTTAGAGGAACAGATATTTCTGAGTGACTGCTAAGTTCTGGGTATTATTTTAAACACTGGATACAGTGGAAAATGAAGGGCCTTATTTAAATATGTAACTCTTGTTCTTTTCCCAGGGCTTAGTTTTGAGCTAACTTATGTTAGTTTTTTACCTGGTAATTAAAAGAATACTGAAGTAGGGCCTGGAGAGATGGCTCAGCGATTAAGAGCACTGACTGCTCTTGCAGAGGACCCAGGTTCGATTCCCAGCACCCACATGGTGGCTAAGAACCGTCTTTAACTCCAGTTCCAAGGGGAATCCAACGCCCTCTTCTGACCTCTGCAGCATTGCAAGACATGGGTGCACCAACTTACATGCAGACAGTACACTCATACACATAAATAAATTTTTAAAAAAGTAAAAAAAAAAAGAACACTGAAGTAGTACGCTGAACTGTTACTTGAAAACTGAAGAAATATCTCAATCCTTGGGGTCATTAGGGCACAGAGGGCTGGGGACACCTCCCTAAGAACACCTTCCCAGACGGAGAAGCAAGCTGGACTGTCCAGAGGAAAAGTTAAGGGAGATTTTAATGAAAGAATATAAAATGATCCCTGGATGAGTAGCATGGGGACAGATGGAAAGGGATCAGTTTGCCCGAGCCCCTGTGTCCTGGCAGCATTTATTGAGGTGTGAAAACTTCTGCTCAGAGCCTTAGGCTCAAAATCCATGCTCTTCCTTTTTCAGCCATCTGCTCATGCACAGTACTCGACAGCACTACCGAGAAATACTACAGGAAAGGAAAGGAAATGGGTTGCCTGTGCTCTGCTGTCTGCGAGCCAGTGGCATGTACAGCATCACATGGAAACTTGGGCAGCAAGTCACTTCAGTCTTTGGGGTAATGGGGTTCAAGTCAGGTTATATGTCACAGAGACACGGCTAACCTCATTTTATTGCTGTGGGTTTATGTGTCCTGCTTCTTGGAGCCAAGAAGCTATTTAAACATAGTTTATTGCTTTGGTTTCATCTTTTAGTTATGTGGTCAGTTGGAGGTTGTTTAGGGATTGGCTGTTATTTAATGGAGAATAACAAGCCCCAAGCCGCTCTCTGGATTTGTTTGGTGCCAAGCGTGGCAGGCAGTTTGAGGATTGCTTCCTATGGGGCTAACGTTTGGAAAGTTTTAAGTTGCTGGGTTGGCAAATCTGCCTCCTCCTGACCCTCTGGTTCCTTGCCCACCCCAACAGGACTTGGAGCATAGCTGGTTAGATCTAAGAGTACAGTTTGTGTTTAGGCATCAGGGACAAGCCAGCAGGTGCTTTCTGAGCTTCCCCTGACTTTGGGTTAGCATCGTGTTTTAACTGCCCGAGGTGATAGGGGTGGGCTAATAGATTCTGCAAGCGAATACTTCACTAGTTCTGCAAAGCTTAGCTCTGGTGTTAGGGTGACTTCTCCAACAGACTTGACTTTTTGAAACATTGGCTAACACAAACAACCCAGCGAAGAGGTCCCAGTGCAGTGGAGTATTGAGAGGTATCTGAGGGTCAGGGAAAGAAGTCTGTAGTAGATTTCTGTGTTTGCCGTAGGTGAGAGGGGAACGGATGGTTTGTTTGTATGCACTCTAGAGCCATTTGGGAACTTTTCAAAGATAAACTATTGTGTTCGTAATTATTATTATTTTTATTTTTTTAATTTTATTTATTTCTGTATGTGTATGAATGTACTGTCTGCATGCAGGTCTGTGCACCCGTGTCGTGCAGTGCCGCAGTGGTCAGAAGAGGGCATCGGATTCCCCTGGAACTGGAGTTCTCCTGGAATTGGAGTTACAGACAGAGATAAGAAAGAGAGAGTTTATTCTGAAGCCAAGTGTGGGTGGCTATGATCCAGGAACACAGGCTTAGGTCACCTCAAGTTCCATTTTCCAATGTGGTAACAGTTTCACAGAGTTTATATAGTAATAGAACAAAGACGAGTATCAATTAAGATACTTTTTAAACACAGTGGTAGGTACGTCAGGTAGGTGGGTTATATCAAAGTGGGGAAATCTCTGCTGTAGGCCTCAGATGCTATCTGCTGACATTTTGAGGTGGTGGAAGTTAAGGGATCTGTTCATGCCTTCCCAAAGGACTTATCTAATAGTCACAAGAATGTTAGGTCATTCACAGAGGTGGGCAATAAGTGGCTAATCAAAGGGGACCAGGGTAGCTCAAGATAATTTGTTACTAGGCACTGGACCTGCAGTGCTCCAACCTTTTCACAGCCACTGAAGTTTTAATCAATTAAATCACTGTTGAAGGTGGAGGTTCTCTCAAGGAATGTTAATTCACATGAGTTAATTCACTTCTTTCTTTCTTTCTTTCCTTTCTTTCTTTCTTCTTTTATTATTTATTTATTTTTTCACATAAATTTATTATTTTTTTTAACAAATCTAGACCTGTGTTCCCACCCATTCCCCCACCCCATCAGAGCTCATGCATTCTGCCAAACATGCTTTTCATCTCTTTCTCAGTCTTTCTCAATATTCTCCATGAGGAAGTTGACTGTTTTGAGCAGAAGTTCACTGTTTCAGTCAGTTCTTTGATGCAGTCCTTTTCTTGTTGTTTGTTGTTGTTGTTGTTGTTTCACATACACATTCAGGGGAGTCATTACGCCGACGGCTCTTAGGACAAAAGCTCAAGGGGCCCTACACAAGAAATAACTTACAACTAGGTACATTGAGCACTAGCATCCACAGATGAGGGAATACCATTGTCAATTGTTGTTTTGCTGGGACTGTGTACATTCACTCAGCAAGATGTACCTCATAGCTCCAGCCATTTTCATGCAAAGCTGTGATGTCATTGTTCTTTACTGCTGCATAGAATTTCCTTTGGTGTAGATGTACCAGCATTTTCTCTATCCACTCGTGTGCATTGCAGGGGCATTTGGGTTGGTGTCAGCTCCTTGCTATTGTTAAGAGAGCTGCAATAAAACATGGCCGTGGCGTGTATCTGTGGTGGGGTGAGTCTTTGAGGGTACATGCCCAGGAGTGGTATGGCTGGGTCGGGTGGCAGTTCATTCCAAGTCCATTCCATGGGTTCTCCACACTGGCTTTCCATAAGAGTGGCTGTATGAGTATTTTACATTCCACGCGAGCAGTGCGATGAGTGGGTTCCATTTATCACCAACTCTCCAGACTTTGGGTATTACATTTTGTGTTTTTCTTGATCCTAGCCAAGATTATGGGTGTAGATGCATATCTTATAAAGTGGTTTTGACTTGCGATTTCCTTACATGATTAGGTGAATAGTTCGAATCACTTCTTAAGGTGTTTCTCAGACATCTCTAATTCCTCACTTGTGAAAGTCTCTGTTCAGTTCTGTTGGCTCCACTCTATTGAGTGGGTCACTGTTTTCTTTCTTCTTCGTGTTTGTGTTTTTTGAGTAGTTTATATACTCCTGGATATCAATGCTTTGTTCAGATGTAGCAGTGAAGGTTTCCTCCCACTTGTGGGTTTTCTCTTCACTTCCTTGATTGTTCTTTAGCTGTACAAAAGCATTTCAGTTTGATGAGGTCCCAATTTGTCAATTGTCGACATTAATTTCCTTGGCCACAGGCTGGTCTGCCTAATTTAGGAAGTCTTTTTCTCCTGTGCCTAATGTCTTGTAGTCTGCTGGCCAACTTTTTCTTCTATCGGCCTTCAGAAGTTTGGGGTTTTACTAGAGGTCCTTTGAATCACATCTGGAGGACTTTTTGTAAAGCAGGGCGACGAGAGTAGGGGTTTAATTTCAGTTCTTCTACAAGTGGTGAATAGTTTTGCCATAACACCACTTGCTGAAAGATGCTGACTTTTATCTATCATTTGTGAGGCTTCTTGACCTCCTTGTCAAATATAAGACGGCTGAAAATGTATGTGCTCAGTTTTGGATGTTTGTATTTTGTTACCATTGGTACAACAGGTTGTTTTTTAGCCAGTTAAGGCTGTTTTTATGACTAATAACCCTGTAGAAATAAGAATTAGAAGTCTGGTATACGACAATATCCCCCTTTTAGATATTTCCATAGGGTTGTTTGAGTTTGCATTTTGTTTTTTCAAATGAATCTTAGGAAACTTTGGTTTCCAAGCCTGTAAAGAAAACCTTGGTGATTTTAATTGGGACTTCATTAAATCTGTACAAGAGTTTATGTAGAATGGACATTTTTTTACAATGTTAATTTCCCAATCCATAACATATATTCGGGAGGTTTTCCATCTTCTGATGTCTTCTTCAATTTCTTTCTTTAAAGGTTTGAAAATTTTTGTGTTGATATAGTAGATCTTTGGTAGAGAGGTTATTGTATTATGTTCCTAAGGATATTTTAATTTCGTATTTTGAGGAGGTGTAGGAGAAAGATCTCTTTGATTCTTTCTCCAGGTTGACTTGTTGTTGGTGTAAAGAATAGGTCATAAGTGATTTATTTATAGTGTTAATTTGTATCCTGCATAACGTTGCTGAAGAATGTTAAATCATAGGAGTTTTCTGGTGGAGTGTGTAGCATCCCTTAAGTAACAATTCATAAGCTCATCAGCAAATAGGGATAGCTTGACTTCCTCTTTTCAATTAGTTACTTCTTTAATTTCCTTTTTCTTGCCTTATTCCCCCTAGCAAGTGTTTCAAGAATCACTTATGCAAGAGTGGTGTGTAAGAGTGGTGAGGTAGTGTCTGATGAGGGGGCAGGCCTTGCTTGGAGTTCCACTTTATAGGGAATGTTTCTGGTCATTTCTAGCCATTTTAGGATGATATTTGGCTGTGGGTTTCCTTATATGGCTTCATTACATTGAGGAATGATCCCTCAATTCCAATTCCTTCTAGGGACTTAAAGCATGAAGGGATGCTGGATTTTGTCAAAGGCTTTTTCTGCATCAATTGAGATGTGATGTGTTTGTTGATGCTTGTCCTTTATCTATTCCTTTATAGTGATTCATAGATGATGTTATGATTTTCGTATGTTGAACATATCCGCGATTCTCTGGTATGAAATCCCAACTTGGTCCATGAATCGGGATGATCTTCTTGATGTAGGGTCTGTACGACTTGCCAGTAACTGTGTAGAATTTGGATCATGTGTTCATAGAGAGATGGGTCAGTCATATAATCTCTCAAGCTTTTTTTAGTTGTGATCTTTGCGCTGTGTTTTGAGTAATAGAGGTATTGCTGGTTCATGAAAGAATTGGGGAATTCACTTTGATTGTATACTTCTAAACAGTTTCAGTAATATATGGTTGTAGGTCTTTTGAAATGTTTTATAGAAATTCTGACTGTGAAACAAATCTGGCCTGGGGCTTTTTTTTAGTTTGGGAGGCTTTCTTACTACATCCTCTTTCTTCCATTATGTTACGGGTCTGTTTAGCTGTATGATCTCTTCTTGGTTGAGCTTTGGTGATGCACCAGGATTTCAGATACTTCTCCATTTCTTCTAGGTTTCAAACTGGTATAGTGATAGGTAGGCTTCTGGTAATTATCGTGCCCATATGGACTTTCTGGATCTTTTCCATTGTCTGTTGTGATATTTTCTTTTTCTTTCACAGACTTAGTATTGATTTGGAGTTTTCTCTTTATTTTATTTTTCGGTTAACTGGGCTAGAGTGTCTGTCTATCTTGTTTATTCTTTCAAGAACCAACTTTGGCCCTTCATTGATTTTTTGTATTTTCTATTGTTCTAACTGATTATAATGATATCGTTTATGAGTTTGTTTATTTATTCTATGTCTGTTGCGTTTAGGGTTCATCTGTTGTGATCTCTCAAGTGCTTTTAGTGTAGTGTTAGAATCATTCACTGCTGCATCTTCTGTTTTCTAATAGTGGCCCCAGGGCTATAACTTTCCCTTAGGACTGCTTTCTTAAGGGTATACCATAGGTTTTGTTTGTGTTGTATTGTCTTGTTTATTTGCTGCTTTTATTTGAAAAGTCATTTTCTTTTTGCGTCTTCTGACCTTTATTGCCATTATGATAATTTAGTGTGTTGTTTAGTCTCCATGTGTTCTTGTAGGGCAGTAGGGCCTTGTCCTGGTGTTGATGTTGAGCTTTATTTTTTTCTAATGTTTTTTTTTTTTCATGAATTATTTCATTTTTTGTATTTGTAGGTTCTTTGACAGTATGTTGTCGATTTTGGAGACATGTTCATTGGGTTGCGATAGAAGGAGTGTATTCCTGCTGTATTAGGTGGAATATTCGATGTAGAGGTCTATGAGGTCATTGTGTGTTATTCATATATGTCGTTCATGTTAAGATATCTCTCTGTTTATTCTTTGTCCTGTGACCTATCCAAAGGACTCAAGTGGGGTTATGAAATCTCCCTCTACTATGAGTGTACTGTGGGTTAGTCTGGCACTTGTGGTCCTGGAAGATTGTCTTTATACTAAATGTTTTGGTGCACAGAGTTTGGGCATATATAATTCATACTTGTGAAATCTTCTTGGTGAATTGGTTCCTTGATAAAATATGATAATGGCCTTCTGTTTGTCTCTTCTAGATTTATTTTTACTTTGGAGAGTCTTATTTTCGTCTGATTATTAAAATAGCAACACTTGCTTTCTTTTTGGTAACCATTTGCTTTAGAATATTTTTTTCCATCTCTTCACTTTAAGGATGGTGCCTTCCTGAACGGTAAGGTGTGTTTCTTGTCAGACAGCATATTGATGGAGTCTATTTGTCCAAATCCATCTCCCAGTCTATGTCTTTTGATGGGGGAATTTAATCCATTAATATTTACAGTTATGAATGATAGGTTGGTGTTGCTTCTTTTTGCCTTAATTATCCTATTTGCGGTTTGGGTTCGGGTTTCTACTTCTGCAGATTACTTTTATTGATTTCTCTTGCTAGGTGCCTGGGGTGGTTGCTCCTTTCTTCTGTATCTTGTATTGTTGCGAAGGTATTCTCGAAGAGGTTGGTTTTTGCCGACATGTATTATTTTCAACTTGTTTAGTGTCATGGGGTAAAGTTGTTTTCTCTTCGTCTCTTCAACTAATGATTGACTATTTTTGTGGGTTCATAGTTTGATGAGTAACCTGGCCTTGTTGGCTCTATTGTCCCTTAACACTGGGACAACAAGCAAGAAAGACCATGGTTCTTCTTGCTTTCACAGTTTGCTGTTCTGAAAAGTCAGTTGTAATTCTGTAGGTTTCCCCTTATAGGTCACTGTTTGTTTTCTCTTGCGAGCTTTAAGGTATTCTGTCTTTGTTTTCGGTGGTTTTTTTTGTCTAGATATTTTAACTATGATTGTGGCGTGGAGAATTTCTTTGGGTCGCTGGATCTTAGTCTGTTGGAGTTCATATGTTGCTCTTTGATAGTATTGCCGTTTTTCTTTTTTTTTTTTTTTCCTATTTTTATTTGGGGAAGTTTTCATCTTTTTATATCGGTGAAGATAGTGATCAATACCATTTCTCTTAGGGATGTCTTCTCCTTCCTCTATCCTATGATGTGGAGATTTTTGATCTTTTCATAATAGTGTCCCACAGTCCTTGGTTTGTTCCCACGTGTTTGTGATTTGTTAAATTTTTTGAAATCTTTTCCTTGAGGTTGATAGGTGTCGTTTCTGAATGTATATCCTAGGTCTGATAGCTTGGGAGTCTGCTTCCATGTCTGCTGTCTGAGGCTGCTTTTCCACTCCTTTTCCTTTGAAGTGGATGATGTTTCGCTCTTTTCTCATTTCCTCTTCTGATTTTTTTTTTTATTGTTTTTGTTTATTTTTATATTTTTTTATAGCTCTTCTCTTTCTCTTTATTTTTTTGTTTCTGTTTTGTTGGTTCCTATCTATTTCAGCATTGGGACCTTTTTAGTGTTTCTACTTCCTTCCGGAGCTTAGTCGTTCTCTTATTCTAGGTCCCTTCTTGGGTTCTTCATTCTCATATTCTTAGTATATTGATTTGTTCTTATAATCTTGTATAGTTCTTTAAATATGTTTCCCGGCAATTGTTGTTTCTGATGTCTGTGTCCTGGGGCTTCCCACAGAGAGGATCCCACTGAGCAATCTTCCGTATAGGGTGGATACGGCTTTGGTAGGGCATTATCCTGCCCCTTCCGTGTTGATCTCTTCTTCGTGATCTGGCCCATATGGGGACTTCTCCTTGCCGTATTCCAATGTGAGTTTCTAAATGCCTCTTCTCTACTGTTTGAAGGCCTTGCTTTGCTTGCCTCTTCAGATGCCTTTGTATCCCAGTTCTGCGGGGGCTGTGGGGGGGAGTTTGGTGGGCGCTTGGGGGAAGGTGGCGTGGGCGTGACCTTCAGGCTGGCCTCAGGAGATCTCAGATCTCCTTTCTTTCTTTTTCCTTCCTTCCTTCCTTCCTTCCTTCCTTCCTTCCTTCCTTCCTTCCTTCCTTCCTTCCTTTCTTTTCTTTCTGCATAACAACAAAAAAGATGTCTGCCTTTCTTTCTTGACATCAAATCACTGGATTATTGTTGCCTGATGGGAGGAATCTGATTACATGCTCTTATGATACCCCTGGGCCACAGGATCAAAAGGAGACTCTTCAGGGGCAGAGAGCAGCCAAGGGAGCAGTTACAGTCAGAGGTTTAATTAAGGGACAAAGCTCGGAGCCTTTTTTGGTCTTAGTCTGAAGTTACTGTGACATTTTAGAAACAAAGTGTATCTGAGACAAGAGATGACTTGGAAATGACACCAGGTCCTTCATGTGCTAAAATATATGCTTTACAAAAGTGCTACTCTAAGTCTGTGTTCTGAGAAAAAGCATTCTTGCTTGTGAAATTGCAGTTACTATGACAACCAGAGGCTGCAACCCACTGACTCCTGTTCACAAGGAAAACAAGGTAATGTTAATGGATGAAAACTAACTGTTGACTTAAGACTGAGCCTTCATGTGTTCATTTGAGTGCTAGTCCCTCATTTTGTGGTTTGGAGGAAATAGTTCTCTATTACCTCACTCTTCTCTGGGTATCATTTGGTTATCTTTAACTAGATGAGGCTTCCTTATCTGATACCAGAAAGAAAACACACAAACAGCATCAGTTTGAGTGGAAAATAGATTTTAAATAGTTTGTTTACAACCTCAGGGTAAGGAATCTTGTTTTGCTCTGGTATTCAAATTATGGAAAAAATGATGGAACGAAGGTTTCTGATTCAGCAGTTTTGGATCTTTTAAAGTTAAAGTTTCCTTCATTGATTTTACTCAGAACACCATAGCCTTTGTTGAACCTTAGAAACTCTTCATGTGTAGGGACAGCTGTTTATACCAGGTTTCAAATGTTTTAGAAGAAGATAAATTAATCCAACAATGGTCTCAGAACAGAATTTCACTTGTGTCAGTTAATGACACCATTATCTGTGTAGTTGTTTAAGAAGCCCCAAACCTACAGTAATCACCAACAAATACTCTTGATTCTCACAGTATGTAGCAAGTCTACCTACCTTTCTGTATTGCAGGCCTGCCAATTAGTTCAGAGAGTTACCTTGCCTGGATGATTTCTCATTCTTTCAACTGCTCCCTCCCTCCCTCACTACTATTTTTTTCCATTCATTCCCCCAACCATTGATGGGATTATCTTTGTCTTTAATGAAAAATTTTATATTAAGTGTATGTGGACATAGAGTTGTAAGAATAAACCATAGAGTCCATGCGTTCTTAACCTTGGTTCATCTTACAATAACATCTTGCATAACCACAGTACAGTGTGATGACCAGTTGAATCCTGATCCATCTGGATACAGAACTCTTTTTTTGAGACAGGGTCTCCCTATTGTCCCAGCTGGCCTGGAACTCACTCTGTAGACCAGGCTGGCTTTGAACTCACAGAGATCCACTTTCCTCTGCTTCCCAAGTGCTGGGATTAAAGGTGTGTGTCACCACACCTGGCTTAAAGGTGGTTCTTAACTGCTATGTGCATGCTGGGAATCGAACCCAGGTCCTCTGCAAGAGCAGTAGGCACTCGTTTTTTTTTTTTTTTTTGGTCTTTTTGAGACAGGGTCTCCCTGTAGCCCCAGCTGTCCTGGAACTCACTCTGTAGACCAGGCTGGCCTTGAACTCACAAAGATCTGCCTGCCTCTGCCTCCCAAGTGCTAGGATTAAAGGCGTGCGCCACCACGCCCAGCTGCAGTAGGCACTCTTAACTGCTGAGCCATCTCTCCAGCCCCCAGAACATTTCTGTCAACACAAGGATGTTCTGTTGCCCTTTCGTAACATCTTTCCTCTCACACTATCTTTTCATTAATCCCTGGTTGTCTATTTCTGTGGCTTTTATCTTTTCATGGATGTTACATAGATAGTGTCATATCATTTGTATGTCTAAGATTCTAGCATTATTTTGAAAATGCATCCACTGGTAATGGATGCATTAGTCAGGGTTCTTCAGAAGAACAAAGATTGGGTGAAATTTAGAACAGTAGTAAGAATACTCCCAACACTCCAGAGGCTGTTCTTTGTACCATTAGTAGTGGGAAGAGAGAGTACTTTAGTGCTAGGTCATAGAATAATGGCTTTATAGCAGCTCCACACCTCGGCTTCACAGGTTTCCTTCGCATTCCTCCCCTAGGAATGAAGGGAAACTGTAATGAAGAAAGTGAGACAAGTCACATAGATAGAGGACAGCACATTGTGGGTCCTGAAGCTGGGTTAAAGTTTCAGGAGATTTTAAAAGTTTTTGTGGTTGTTGTTGAGATCAACTTCTAGCCCATGTTAACTATGTATACTATAGTCAACCCAATAATTAAAATTAATATTTATTCTTGAGTGATATTTATGATTTATAAGTACAGATGACATTTTATCTGGGAGTATGGCTTTCCTTTCTTAGGAAGAATTGTGCTTATTTGATAATGTTTTATGCTAGCAAAGAGTGCTCTTGATCTGTCAGTTAACTGGTATGTTCAAACTGTAGATTGCAGTAACTTGCAAAAATGTGATTCTGGGAGTGGCTGATTGAGTCACTGAAACTGGAGCTGTGTTAGTCAGTTTCCTGTTACTATAACAAACTATCTGAGATAACAGATTTATAAAAAGGAAAGGTTTATCTTGTCTCATAGTGTTGAAGTTTCCAGTCCATGATCAATTGGCTTTTGATCAGACAGCAAATTTTGCTAGGAGTGTTTCATGAGCAAAATATCTCACCTTATCATGGACCAATGAGTTAAAGAGAAAGAGGAAGGGACTAGAATCCTCCTGTCCCCTCTGATGGTATACCTGGTCCCCTTCCCAACCAGGTCCCAAGGCCCTGTTAAAGGCACCGTCACTCCTAACAGTGCCTCTCTATGGAGCAACATTTAAGATGTGATCCTGTGGAGAACATTCCAAATCCAAGCTATGGCAAGGACTGATCTGGGCTCTTTTGAAGATTCTGTTTTAGTTGGCAGAAGCTTTCATGAGGAGGAACACGAGTGGACTTGAATGCTTGGCTTGCTTCTTAATATTATCCAGCATCATATTGTGTCCCTAAATTAGCCCAACAGTAGCCCAGACTACCTGTGATAAAAGTATTTAGGGTTGGTCTGTAATTAAGTGGTAGAGCATTTGTCTAGAATATATAAGACCCTGAGTTTAATCTGTAACATTAGAAAATAGAAGATTAGAAGTCTATTTTATCTTAATTATAAATTATTTTTGAAATAAATGTATTGAGGCCATTTTTTTATGCTGGCTTTGGTGTCATTCTTGTAGGGCACCTGATTTGCCTGTGTGTGTGTGTGTGTGTGTGTGTGTGTGCACACGCGTGCATGTGTGTGTGTGTGTGTGTGTGTGTGTGTGTGTGTGGTGAGTGCAGGCATGTGTGTGTCATGGTATGCAGGTCAGAGGACAGCCTTGGATGTCAGTCTTCACCTTGCTTGTCTGAGACAGGGTCTCTTTGTTCTTCGCTGCATCCTGTAGGTCAGCTGGCTGGGACTTTCTAGGGAATTCTCTTGCCTCTTTCTCCCGTCTCACTGCAGGAGCACTGAGATCACAGATGTGCACCACTGATCCAGGTTCTCATGCCCATGTGACAAGCACTTTGCCCACTGGAGTTAGGATAGTTGTTAGTGGCCGTGTGAGTGCTGGGAATCCAACCCAGGACCTCTGCAAGAGCAGCCAGTGCTCTTAACCCTCGAGTCATCTCTTCAGCCCTGATTAAATGCTTTACAGTATCCTAAACTTAAGAATTTGGTCAACTGAATATTTATTTATATTTTATGTGCATGTATTTTACCTGTATAGATGTAAGTATATCACATGCATGCAGTGTCCACAGACATCAGAAGAAGGTGACATGTACCCTAGAACTGAAGTTAGGGACGATTGTTAGCTGCCATGTGGGTGCTGTGAACCAAACCTGGCTTTTCTGCAAGAGCAGCCAGTGCTCTAACTGCTGAGCCATCTCTCCAGCCCCATTTGGTCTGTTGAAAAACCCAACATACTTATACATGAAGAAAAATATTCAGGTAGCATAAATTTCCTCATTACTTTGGGACTTTGCTTAGTGGCTCAGACTTCTGGGAGAACTGGCCCTGCCTGTGCACTAGGCTGGAGTCCAGTGGGTCACCAGCACTCATTAGGTGTCTGCTTACAGTCATGTGTGGGCCATCTCACGTCTAGACACCTGTGGGCAGGAAGGATTTTCCTTCAATTAAGTCAATGTGCTTATTTATTTTTTACAGTGAGAACCACTAATCCTGCACTTATTTTCATTAACTCTGGATGTTGTTGTGTAGAAGACTGATGGTGGAAGTTTACCCAGAAGTGCAGAGAATGGAGAGGTACTTAAATGTCTCTGGGTATACAAAGTTTGAGCAATCCATCCTCTTAGACATTTTATAGATATTATAAAAAGAAGTGTGTTCCTGAAGGATCTGCCCAATGTAGAGGTGGTTTTGTGTGAGAGTGGCAGAGACTATGGATGTTCTCCAGTATTCTTTCCACCTCTCTCTAGAACAGTAGGAACCCTGAGTTGGGCGTATGGATGCCCAGAATACAGACAGGTCTCCTGGCAAAGAGTGCGGTCATGTGACTGATGCAGAATACCGCACGGAGCCCTTCGGAACTTTTAAAGGCAGTTGGTACAGGTTGACTTTGCCAGGCTCTTCCTTTCTTCTTCTGCCAAGCCCGTATGTTTTGCAGGAGCTCTAGTTTCCACCTGGACTAACTACAACGAGCTAGGAAGATCCTAGAAACGTTGGCAGGAGCAAAGTCCCTATTTCCAGGGGGAGGGGCAGTGAGCAGGTACGGGGGGAGGGTCTCTGGTTTACCCGTGTCTTGCATTTTTATTTAAGACAAAAGCACATCTTTGTCTTGCTTAAGATATTATTTTGCATTTAGCCAAGTGTAGTGATTCAGTGATACTACCATTGCTGAAGGAGGAATTTTCTAACTTCTGGGAAGCTTATTATAGGCCTTATAAATTAATCCTTAAATGCAAAACGCTTATTTTAATTTTTTTTAAGTACCTTTTGGCTGAGGAGATGGCTCAGTGGGTATGAGCACTTGGCTGTATAAGCATGAAGAGACCCGAGTTTGCATCCCCAGCACCCACATAAAAGCTTGGCCTAGCTGTGGATGCATCTGTAACCTCAAGACTGATGGATCCTAAGAGCTCTGTGGCCACCCAGCCTAGCTGAAAATGTTGGGTTTCTGCTTCAGTGAGGAAACCTGTCTCAAGGCAGTAAAGCTAGAGAGTGATACAGGAAGATACCTAGTGTCCTGCTCTGCATGGCTGTGCCCCTCTGAACACTCAAGTGCATGCAGCACACACAAGCACATTCACACATAAATATGTAAATAAATAATCCTTAGTGCAATCTGCTTCTGTTTTTTTATCATCCAAATATTTAAAAATGAGAAACAATTGGATTAGTCCTCATAATATATCCTTGTAGAATGTAAGATTTTTGGTTAATCCTAGCATTTGGGAGGCAGGGGCAGGTGGATCTCTGTGAGTTCAAGGCCAGGCTGGTCTACAGAGTGAGTTTCAGGCCAGCTGGAGATACCCTGTCTCAAAAAGATAAAATAAAAAATTTTTGGTTTCCTTTGATTTTATTTATTCATCCTTTTTCTCTTCTGTAAGAAATTATCTTGTGTGTGTGTGTGTGTGTGTGTGTGTGTGTGTGTGGTGCTGGGATCGAGCCCTGGCTTGTGCACATCGGACAAGTGTCCTGCTGCTGAGCCACACACTGGTCCCCTGCTTTAATTTCATAGCTGTCAATCTGTGGGTCTAGAACTTTAAAAAATCAGTATATTTTATGAAAAATACTCATAGCTAGACTCTCTTTTTACCTAAGAGAATCGACTGTGCTAAGTTTGAGGTTCTAATTATGCTTAGGACTTGTTACAAGTGGTTACAGCAAGATGCTTTTAGCAAAATGAATAAGCCGTCTGCTGAACCTGTGAAAGGAGATATAGAGAGTATATACTATATCTAGGGAGAATTTAAAAATGGGTTTTCTCCCTGTCATACACAGTAATGGAGAAAAAGAGAGAAGGGAGGGAGAGGGAAAGGAAAGGAAGGGAAGGGAAGGAGAAATAGGAGTGTGAGAGTGACACAGAGAGAGAAAGCTAGGTAGTATATATCTCAAAGCAAGGCACTTCATATGTTTAATTGTGGCTGTTTCTCATGGCTTCCTGGGGGAGCAGCAGGCACATCCCAGGAGGGGAACAATATCCTTTGGAGCATGAAATTGGGCTGGTGTCTGAGAGCCCAGACACATTTCTGTGCCAGCTGTCTGTATACTCCTATACTCAGGACATTATACTCTATGCCAAGCAGTCACTTAGCTTTTAAGTGACAACCTTTAAGATAAATGTAATTGAACACATATTAGGACTTCCCTCGGTTTTGTGTCTCACACCTTCAAAAACACAGTGACAGACTCAATACAAACCTTTATCGAGATATCACTCACTTGCTGTGTGATTCAGCCCTTTAGAGTGTACAGTTTAGTGGACTTTTCATCATATTCCAGAGTTGTAAAATTATTTCTGAGATCACTTTTAGAACATGTTCATTGCTCTAAAAAGAAAACTGTTCGTTAATGTCTCCGTCTTCTCCCATTTCCTTTCTATCCAGCCCTAGGCCATCACTAATCTACTTTCTGTCTCTAAGGAATTGCTTATTTTGGACATACGCAAATGGAGCAAAACAATGGGTGGCCTCGTTACTGGCTTCTTTGCATAGTCTCATGCTTTTGAGGTTCGTGTACATTGTGGCATGCATCAGTGCCTCATCTTTCTATAGATAAACAACATTCCATTTACTGCATAAATGACATTGTCTTTGTTCATCAAGTAATGGACATTTGGGTGTTTTCCCCTTTTGACTATTGTGAATTAGTGCTGGAACGAATATACTTGTACAAGTTTCATGGGGTGTGTGTATATTTTCATTTCTCTTGGGTATATATCAAGGAGTAGAATTTCTGGATCTGGTAGACAGCAGAGCAATGCCATCACCCCAAAGATGTCCATGCTCCAATCCTTTGAATCTATGACTATGTTATGTCACAGGATCATTGAATATGGAATTAAGATTGCTAATCAGCTCACTTCAGAATAGATTATTCTGGATAATCTGGGTGTATTTTCTAATGTAGTCAAAGGAGAGGATGGGAGAAGGCTTCAAAAAGTCAGAGTGAAGCAATGTGGAAAATACTTGACCAGCCATTTGAAGATGGAAAGGTGCTACCAACCAACAAGGATAGGGCAACTTCTAGAAGCTGGGAACCGAGGGAGTAAATATTCTCCCAAATTTCTGGAAGGCATAAAGTCCAACTGGGACCTTCATTTCAGCCCACTGAGATGCCATTTGGACTTTAAAAATATATTTAAAATATTTGATTTATTATTTTTCTTTTGCATGTATGGGCATATTGCCTGCCTGTATGTAAGTGCGATCATGTCATGCAATACCCACAGAGGTCAGAAGAGGGCATCCAGGATCCCCTGGAACTGCAGTTAAAGATGGTTGTTAGCCACCATGTGGGTGCTGTGATTTGAACCCAGGTCCTCTCTGAGAACAGCCAATGCTCTTAACCTCTGAGCCATCTCTTCAGCCCCTCCTTTAGGACTTTTCACCCCAAGAACTACAAGGTAATGTTTTTATATTGTTTTCAGTCACCAACTTTGTAGTAATTAGTTACTGCCAAAATAGGAATCATAACTGGGTCATGCGGGGACTATGTTTAGTCCTCAGGGTACTGTCAGCATGTCTCCTAAAGGGGCATCTTGCCTTCCCATCAGCCATGTGGGAGGGGTCAGTCTCACCAGCGCTCAGCAGCCATGTGGGAGGGGTCAGTCTCACTAGACCCTCAGCAGCCATGTGGGAGGGGTCAGTCTCACTAGACACTCAGCAGCCATGTGGGAGGGGTCAGTCTCACTAGACACTCAGCAGCCATGTGGGAGGGGTCAGTCTCACCAGCGCTCAGCAGCCATGTGGGAGGGGTCAGTCTCACTCCTTGAGGGGGGTGTGAAAAGGTATCACTTCCCTAGTGGCTTTGGTTTTCGTTTTCCTGATGGCTACTGATGTTAAGCAACTTCCATGTGCTTATTGGCCATTTGTATATCTTCTTTGGAGGAGTGTCTAATCAGATCCTTTGCTAATTAAAAAAATTAATACTCTTTTTATTAAGTTATAATTCCTTCATATTCTAGATACAAATATCTGATCAAATATGGTCTGCAAATACTTCTATTTTATGGGTTGTCTTATTACTTTGTGGTGTTGGATTTTAATTTTGATGAAGGCCAATTCTTTATAATTTCTCTTATCACCAGGCGTGGTGGCACACGCCTTTAATCCCAACACTCTGGAGACAGAGGCAGGCCGATCTTTGTGAGCTCAAGTCCATCCTGGTCTACATAGTGAATTCCAGGACAGCTTGAACTACAGGGAGACCCTGTCACAAAAAAAGACCAAAAAAANAATCTCTTTACCATTAAAATATTTGCATATATAATATTATTCCATTATAACATTTTCATATGTGTATATAATTTATTTTGATCATTTTCACCCTATTACCCTTCCCTGTACCCTGATCATTCCTGATGATCTCCTTCCCAACCAGTTCCTTCTCAGTGTGTGTGTGTGTGTGTGTGAGAGAGAGAGAGAGAGAGAGAGAGAGAGAGAGAGAGAGAAAGAGAGAGACCCAATGAGTTTAATTAAGGTTGCCTACATGGGCATGGGTGAGGGTTATTTACAGGAGACTGCACAACTAGGTGGTCAACCACCACTGAAGAAAATGCCTCTATTATTCCCTGTGTTATTTCTTCCCTTGGTGTCATACCTAAGAAAGCATTGCTTAGTATATAATCACGAAGATTTAGGCCTACTCTGACAGATGTTTGGGGAGTTTCTTTATATGCTGAGGTGCTGTGGAGGTGAAGGCTCAGTTCCTACCCAAGGACATCCTAGGCTAGTGGAGACAGAGACAACACAGAATGGACTGACAGAAGTGGAGAGGCTAGTGTAGCTAGCTCAGAGGCAGAGTCCTTCGTTCTGCCTAGGAGAGACAGGAAGGCTTGCTTCACAGAAGGCGGAGGTGTTTAGCAGGTAGAGTGAACTGGGAAGTGGGGAGCATACGGCAGAAGCAAGGTGGGAAAGAACCGAGGGAGAGTGAGGAAAAGAGAGAGGGGGAGAGAAAGAAAGAAAGGGAGGGAAGGGAGAGAAAGAGAGAGGGAAGGAGAGAGGGAGAAAGAGAAAGATTGATTAAAGGAGGACAGTCTGCTCAGGGTCTTGCATGCCATGTGGAGGGATTGGGATAAAATCCTGAGCAAGAGAGGACATCAGTGAAGGATATAGAGCCTGGCAAAATCCTGTTCAAATTTGCATTTTAGGATGAAGTTGGAGTAGCCAGAATAGGGTAGGAGGCAGGGGAAGGAGTGGTGGAGGACTGTGGGAGGTTGGAGTAGCCAGTGTAGGGTAGGAGGCAGGGGGAGGAGAGGTGGAGGACTGTGGGAGGTTGGAGTAGCCAGTGTAGGGTAGGAGGCAGGGGGAGGAGAGGTGGAGGACTGTGGGTGGTTGGTAGAGTGTTGTATAACTGCAGTGAAACAAGAAATGGTGAGGGTCAAAAGCCATAGCAGAGAAGAGGTCTGAAGAGATTTAGAGGAGGTAGTTAACCCTATAGGATGTCCCTGGATAGGGGACTGGCATCAGCCAGAGAAAAGGCTGGATGTCTTGTCTGGACCATTGAGCGGGAAGAAAGGCCATTCATGACCACGGGAGCCTCCGAGGCAGGAATATTAGGGGCACACAGGGAAGTGACCGTGTTCTGTTTGTTTTGTAGTGCTAGGCATCAAGCTCAAGCCTCCATGCTAGACAAATACTTTACTACTGAGCTAGACTTCATTCAAGACTCAAGTCCTACCGAAAATGGTGTTTTGTGAGACAGAGTCTCCCTGTAGCCACAACTCGTCTGGAACTATGTAGACCAAGCTTGCCTCAGTCTTGTAGGCTGGCCTCAATCTTAGAGATTCACCTGCCTTTGCTGTCTGAGTCTTGGGATTAAAGGTGTGTGTCATTATGTCTGGTTTAAAAATGTTTTAAACATGTTTGGCTCTAGGTTTTTTTTAGGTGCTTGTGAGGTAGGAATCCTATCCTCTAGGTCATTTGGATTTAAGCAGAGGGGTCTGGGCTGGGCAGAAATATGTGGAGTCAACTTCAGGTAGCTTTAGCGGAAGTTGTGGATAGGGCTGCCCATTAGTTCAAGAAGAGAATTAAGGATAGAAATCTCTTCTGAGGAAACAGGTACGGAAAAGGAAGCCATTCCTGAAGTGCAGATGCTGTGGAAGAATCTTCATTTGCTGTGGCCTGGCCGTAGAACCCAAGCAGCTCTCAGTTTCCCCTTGGTACCTCAGAAGGACCACAACCCAGGCTTCCATGGTTCCCCAATGCCCCATTCTTTTTTTTCTTGGTCTTTTCGAGACAGGGTCTCCCGTAGCCCCAGCTGTCCTGGAACTCACTCTGTAGACCAGGCTGGCCTTGAACTTACAAAGATCTGCCTGCCTCTGCCTCCCAAGTGCTAGGATTAAAGGCATGCACCACCACACCCAGCTTCTTGCTATTCTTTGTCCATGTTGCATGACCTATCTGCCTGGTGGGGGTGCTCCCTCTCCAAATCCTGCCCCTGTCAGGCCTATTGGAGCTTCCATCTAAAACTCTGCTCAGATATGTCTTCTGGTGCCCCATCCCCTTCCAGGCAGGGGCACCCTCCTTTCTCTCAGGTTTGAAACTAGTCTGGGCAACACAGTAAGACAAGGGGTGGACTTTAAATATTTGATAATTTAAAAACCAATGAACTGTGTATAAGATAATAGTAAAGAAGCTATTATTATTCAATAAGCTTTTGTTGAATATTAGACTGAAAGGCTGTGAGCTAAATACCAGGGTTCCTGCCTCAGTCTCCCGAGTACTGGGAATACAGGGACATAGCACCGCACCCTCAAAACTTCAATTAAAAGTCAGAAAACATGATCAAATAATGATAGTATCATCTCTGCAACATGGGAGCATTTTCTTCTTAGCAGTTGTCTTATGTAAAATATACCTGTGACTGGAATTCTTATTGCCTTCTACACCAGCAGCAACAGCAATATTTATTTATCTGATTGGTTATGAGTATATATAAACAAAATTATATATAGTAACACAGGTATCTATTAAGAATATACAAAACAGGTAAAAAAAAACCCAACAACCTGGGGCTGGAGAGATAGCCTAGCAGTTAAGAGTACCGACTGCTCTTGCAGAGGACCCGGGTTCGATCCCCAGCACCCACACGGCGGCTAAGAACCGTCTGTAACTCCAATTCCAGGAGACCCTCTTCTGACCTCCGAGGCATTGCACGACACGGGTGCACAAACCTACATGCAGACAGTACATTCATACACATACAAAAATAAATAAAATAAAAAGCAATCTTCAAGAGTAAAAAAAAATGAATATACAAAGCAGAAGCCAGATGAGTTGGTACGTGCTAGATAGTAAGNGAGAGGGAGGGAAAAGGTGGAGAACTGATGGTAGTCAGGTTCTGGTGTCGATAGAGTGTTGCTCATCAACTGCATGTCGTGAAACATAAAGAAATAGTGAACTATGGGTCAAAAGCCATAGCAGAGAAGAGGTCTGAAGAGATTTAGAGGAGGTAGTTAACCCTATAGGATGTCCCTGGATAGGGGACTGGCATCAGCCAGAGAAAAGGCTGGATGTCTTGTCTGGACCATTGAGCGGGAAGAAAGGCCATTCATGACCACGGGAGCCTCCGAGGCAGGAATATTAGGGGCACACGAGGGAAGTGACCGGTTTTCTGTTGTTTTGTAGTTGCTAGGCATTTTCAAGCCAAAGCTCAGAGCCTTACACATGCTGAGAAAATACTTTACTACTGAGCTAGACTTCATTCAAGACTCAAGGGTGCCCTTAAAACGAAAAATGTTCGTTAATTTGTGTGGAGCAGAGTCTCCCTGTTAGCCACAACTCGGCTGGAACTATGCAAGACAAGCTGCCTCATCTGTAGGCTCGGGCCTCTTAATCTTAAGATTTCAGTCCTCTGCTCTTTGCCCTGTCTGAATAAGAGAGGTGCTTGGGTTAAATAGGTGTATGTACATCTGTCATTATGGTACATAGGGTTTTTTTTTAAAAAATGTTTTATTGAAACATCGTCGACGACGTCCTCATAAAGTGGTTTTCTTTTCATTTAGGTGCTTGTGATGGTAGGGGAATCCTATTTATCCTCCCTAGGTCAATTTGGATTTAAGCAGAGGGGTCTGGGCTGGGCAGAAATATGTGGAGTCAACTTCAGGTAGCTTTAGCGGAAGTTGTGGATAGGGCTGCCCATTAGTTCAAGAAGAGAATTAAGGATAGAAATCTCTTCTGAGGAAACAGGTACGGAAAAGGAAGCCATTCCTGAAGTGCAGATGCTGTGGAAGAATCTTCATTTGCTGTGGCCTGGCCGTAGAACCCAAGCAGCTCTCAGTTTCCCCTTTGAGGTTTACCTCCAGAAGGGACCACAACCCCAGCTTCCATTTGGTTCGCCCATACCCCTTCTTTTTTTTCCTTGGTCCCTTTTCGAGACAGGTCTCCCGAGCCCCAAGCTTGTCCTGGAACTCTACTCTGTAGACCAGGTTTGGCCTTTCGAACTTACAAAGATCTGCTGCCTCTGCCCCCCAATCGTGCACTAGGGATAACGGTAAGTGAAATCCACCACACCACAGCATTCATTGCTTATTTCTTTTCTCCCATGTTGGCATGACCATTCTGCCCTGGTGGAGGCGTTGGCTCTCCACTCTTTCCAAAATCCCCTCTTGACTCTCCCGTTTCAGGCCTATTGGAGCCTTTCCATCTAAAAACTTCTGCTTCAATATTATGTCTGTATCTGGTTCCCCATCCCCTTCCTAGGCAAGGCCGGACACACCTCCTTTCTCTCATGAGTTTTGGAAAAACTAGTCTGAGGGGCAACACAGTAAGAGCAAGTACGTGGGTGGACTTTAAAATAATTCGATAATTTATAAAATCCGCAACAATGAACTCAATGTTAATAATGATTATCAGTAAAGAAAGGGCTATTATTATTCCATAACCGCTACTTTGATTGAAATATGACCTAGACCTGTATAAGGGACACCGCTAAAGGGATAGAGCTAAAATTACCACTGGACTGGTTCCCTTTCTGTCCTCAGTATCTCGCTCCCCGAAGTACTGGGAATACAAGGGGACACTACACCGCTACCCTCAAAACCTTTCAATTATAAAAGTCAGAAAAATCATGATCCAAATATATGATATAGTGGTATTATCATCTCTGCAACATTGGGAGCATTTTCTTATTAGCAGTGTCTTATGTAAATATACCCGTGTGACTGGAATTTCTTATATGCCTTTCTACTAAACCTGGCAGCAAAACTAGCCAGATATTAAATTTATCCTGCATCTGGTTATTGAGTTATATATTAAAACAAATTTATATTTAGTAACAGCAGACGGTATCTTATTAAGAATATACCAAAACAGTGTGTAAAGAAACAAAAAAAGGACCCAACAACACGGCGGCTGCGAGAAGAAATTAGACCTAGGCAGTTGAAGGGGTCTGCAGATGAATACCGTACTCGCTACGTTGCAGGAGGACCCCAGGCGTTCGACAAAGAAGTGCCCCCCGCAACCACACAACGGCGCTAAGAACCGTCTGTAAACTCCAACTCCAGGCGAGACCTCTTTCGTTGGCTACTCCGAGGCATGTTTGCACGAACTGGTCGGAGATCTGCCGCAGAGCGAAAGCGTGCACAAAACCCTACATAGCTAGACAGTAGCATTCAGATACAGATTACAAAGAAATAAAATAAAAAAAAAAAAAAAAAAAAAAAAAAAAAAAATAAAATAATAAAAGAGATGAAATATAAAGCCACAATGCACGAAGTCCAGAATGCAGTTGGTTTACGGCTAGATAGTAAGACCATCATCTTCATTAAATAAAGGCAAACACAAAAAAAAACATTAACTAAAAATATTCGACAAAAAAAAAAAAAAAAAAAAAAAAAGAGAAAAAAATATACAAAGATACAAAATAGAATTGTTCCAGACAGAGCAGATAAAATTCAGTTCACAGTTAGCATCTTTCACACTTGTCTTTCGTGAACATGGCGGATTTCTGTATATAACAACTTGGGAAAAGCTAGTTAGGAGGCCCACATGATCCCAGCTCAGGAGCCCGGGGCCCTCTCTGGGGCACACTTCCATCTCTTTCCTGTTCAGAGAGAAGGTCAAGGGTTGAGGGATGGGTCAACTTTGCCCTAGGGGGGATATTTGAGGTTTTCTTATAGCTGTAAAACCAGGCAGCCAGGTCTTCAGGTGGCATTGGGACAGTGTTAATCTAGTCAAGGCAATAAGTGTGAATTTTTTATAACAGAGAAAGTTGTCAAAAAACAAATAAGAACCAATAGAGCTGCCTTAGCTAGCTATTTTTATTTTGTTTGAAGTCAGAGTCTGCAAAAAAGCCACCTATGCCTGCAGATCCTTTGTGGGAAAGTTGTAAGCCTGCCTTCTGTCCTACGATGGCTCTCTTTCCCGGCAGCTACTAGCAGCCTCGCTGTGCAGGGCTGTCCTGGACCCCACCCAGATCACAGAAGTTACTTACACGCTCCCTAGCTGCCTCGCTGTGCAGGGCTGTCCTGGACCCCACAGATCACAGAAGCTGCTTACACGCTCCCTATACCCCTCCCATGAGGACCTCTGGTGTTCTGTCTGCTTTTGTGGCTTCCTTAAGTCTAATGAGGTACAGATCCATCCCACCCAAGTCCAGTGGTCTCTGGAGACACAACCTTAGTCCTTGTTCTCAGCATCAGGAGTGGCACTGTGTAGTTCTTTCAGAAGCGGCAGTGTAGTGCTACCATTATGTCACAGGTTCTGGAGTTCCATTGCTGGCTCTTAATTCTAGCTCCATTAATAAGAAATGCTTCTTATTTCTGACTGTGGGCAAACCGTTGACATCTTAGCACCTCAGCCTTCTTATCTGTAAACTGGAGTCAAACCATAACTATCTGGTGGCTTTTAGCAGAGAGCACATGATAAATGTAAGATTTAGGTAGTCGTAATGGCTCTGTAAATGCTGGGTATTTCTAACATCTATGCTACATCTGCTTGTGGTCCAGTTGCCTCAGGCTAGACAGATAGGACAGTATACAAGGTTGAGAGAAGGAAGTTTTGTTGTGTACTCATCCAGGTCAAAGAATCTGTACCCTTAGGTTCAAATCCTGGAGAAAGCTATGGCAGTTCATTTCCATGGGTTTGTCCTAACCCAGTGTGTGTGTGTGTGTGTGTGTGTGTGTGTGTAGGCCAGAGGTTGATAACTGTATTGTCCTCAGTCTCTCTCTACCTTATTTTTGGAGTCAGGTACTCTCACTGAGCCTAGAGTTTGCTGACTTGGCTAGACGGGTTGCCCAACAAGCTCCACAAGCTCCAGAGAGCCTCTCTCCTCTGCTTTGCCATCACGGGGATCACAGGCATACCCTGCCACACCTGGGTTTCTCATGTGAGTGCTGGGGTTGGAACTCAGGTCCTTGGGCTTGTGTTCCAAGCACTTTACTGACTGAGCCATCTCCCTAGCCTCTCCTTGAAAACTCTTTATTGATTCTCCTGGTACAAGTCATAATGGGAGCAGGCCTTTCTTCTTTTTCAGTTTTTATTGGAGTGGAAAAAAAAATCACACTTTTCTGATTACTTATCCTGCTTTCCCAATGAATTGTGGGAAATGGTGTCTGGCACCTTCAATTCCTGCTGGGCTGGCTACTCTCTCAGCTGAGGCTGTTTCCCACCCTTTCATGGTCCTTGCCAGCTGCCCTTCCTGTTGGGAGACAGTTAGCTCTATGCTTGTGCTAGCCTGTGAGGACCGGAAAGGGCCCCCTGAACATCCTCAGGAGCACTAACCCGAGGCAGAGATAGGCAGCAGGAACTCTGGGTTCTTCTCCAGCATTACTTCCTTTGGGTTCTCCTTTCCAGATAAGGCATTAGAGTCAGCAAAGTGCAAGGCCCAGAGTCGGGGAGTGGTGCAGAGCAATGTGTGGATTGGATGGAGGCTGTTGGGGGCAGAGGGTATGACATACAGGGACAGGACAATGGCCTTTCCTCCTACTGTCCGCATAGGCATTTACCTTCCTAGTTAAGACTGTGTCTATCAGCTTGCTGTCACAGCTGAAAAGCAATAAAATTATTGGCTCTGGATGTTGAGGACTGGAAAATGACTCCAAGCATATTTGTATTTTAATAACAGATTTAGAGAAATTAGCTCCTTTTGGGCCTGGTGGCACGCACCCAGAAGGCTGGAGGGAAAGTGGACACACAGAAGCAAGTATGAGGCCAACCTGGCCTCCATGTAGCAAGTTCTAGGCTGCATGAGCTACAGTACAATAGCCAGTCTCAAAAAGAAAGAAAATGAAGGGAGGGAGGGAGGGAGGGAAGGAAGGAAAGAGGGAGAGGGGAGGAGGGAAGGGAAAGAAGGAAAGGAACTTTTTTTTTAAGATGATGATTTCTTTTCTTCTGTCTTTTTGAGACAGGGTCTCCCTATAGCTCCAGCTGTCCTGGAGCTCACTATGTAGACCAGGCTGGCCTTGAACTCACAGAGATCCGCCTACCTCTGTCTCCTAAGTGCTAGGATTAAAGGCGTGTGCCACCATGCCCAGCGGAAAAGAACTTTTAAAAGAGACATTTTCTAGATTGGGTAGAAGAGCTGTATGTGGGTGTGAGTGGGTGTGTATTTACAAGCATATTTCCCTTTCTCTTCTTTAGTTTAGAAACAAATGGCATCATAGGTTCATTATGCCATCTCCCATTCTACCTTGTTTGGAATAATCAGTGTTGACAGCCAGGGATGTAGTCTTCCACATGGTTCTCTATTTTCCTGCTGGGACATGCTGCTATTTATCCTGATGATGGATGTGTGTGGGTGCTGCCGGTAAACACATCTCAACATGAAATTTTGTTTTGATTTCGTTTATTTGTTGGTTAGTCTTTTAAAAGTAAGACTGTTTGGGGCTGGGGAGATGGCTCAGTGAATAAAGCTCTTACCCACAAGCATAAGGTCTAGAGTTCAGATCCTCAGAACTCATGTAGAAACCAGGCAGGTAATCCCAGTGCTCAGGAGGCAGAGACCCTCATCCCCAGGGCAAGCTGGTTATCTAGACCAGCTGGAATGAGGAGCTCTCCATTCAGTGAGAGACCCTGCCTCAAGAAATAAAGTGACGCCTTTAATCCTAGCACTTGGGAGGCAGAGACAGACGGATCTTTGTGAGTTCAAGGCCAGCCTGCTCTACAGAGTGAGTTCCAGGACAGCTGGGGCTACAGAGAAACCCTGTCACAAAAAGACAAAAAAAAAAAAAAAAAAAAAAAAAAAAAGAAAATAAAGTGAAGAGTAATCAAGGAAGTTACCCAGTGTCAACTTTAGGCCTTCATTTGTGCAGGTACACCTATAAACAGTGAGAACACACACACACACACACACACACACACACACACACGCACACACACATGCTCAGTGCACATGCATTTCATAGATATTGCCAGATTTCTTTCTTGATATGCATGGCAGTCTACTTGCTGACTCAAAACATAAAAGAATACTTCTCCCTCCAGACCCTTTAATACTAGATATTGTCAGTTTTATAATTTTATTTTGGTTTTATCAAGCAATTTTTTCTCTCCATTATTTTAATTTGCATCTTGCCATTCCCTTAGCATGCGCTGGGTTAAGGGTCCGTTCTTTTTGGATGCTGACTCTCATGGCATGCGTTGGCACTGCTTTCTAGCCAGGCCTCCGCTCACTTCCATTTTCTCCAGGATAGAGCCGAAGCAGTAGCTTCACTGAGCATGATGGATTTTAATCATCACGGCTGTCACGTGCTGTATGAATTTAAAACCATCAGAAAGATGGATTCTAAACAAACATCTTTTGGTAAGTGTTCTCATGAGCAAATGCCACTGGGAATGAGAATGAGTGAGGAGTTGATGGACGTGCAGGGCTGCCAGGGTTCTGCCTTTGCACAGCTTGCTGCAGGGGTCACCCTGCGGGCCCTGTGCGCTGCATGTTTGTAGAGCCTGTTAGGTAGCCCTCTGCAGAGAGAGAAGAGCTCAACTAATGTCCTATTAGAGAGGGGGCATGTAGAAGAAACTCAGGAAGCATGTTAGAGAGGAGCCCGGGTGTGGGAAGAACTAGGGCGGCATGTTACGTTAGGGAGAGGACACGGACACGAGGAGGAACTCAGGTAGCATGTTACATTAGAGAGAAGATATGTGGGGGAACCAGGTAGCATGTTACATTAGAGAGAGGACATGTGGAAGTTACTTGAGTAGCATGTTACATTAGAGAGAAGATATGTGGGGAGGAACCAGGTAGCGTGTTACATTAGAGAGAGGACATGTGGGAGTTACTTGAGTAGCATGTTACATTAGAGAGAAGATACGTGGGGAGGAACCAGGTAGTGTGTTACATTAGAGAGAGGACATGTGGGAGTTACTCAGGTAGCATGTTACATTAGAGAGAAGCTATGTGGGGAGGAACCAGGTAGCATGTTACATTAGAGAGAGGATATGTGGGGAGGAACTCAGGTAGCATGTTACATTAGAGAGAGGATATGTGGGAGTTACTTGGGTAGCATGTTACATTAGAGAGAGGATATGCAGGCGTTACTCAGGTAGCATGTTACATTAGAGAGAAGATATGTGGGGAACTCAGGTAGCATGTTACATTAGAGAGAAGATATGTGGGGAACTCAGGTAGCATGTTACATTAGAGAGAAGACATGTGGGGAGGAACCAGGTAGTATGTTACATTAGAGAAAAGACATGTGGGGAGGAACCAGGTAGCGTGTTACATTAGAGAGAGGACATGTGGGAGTTACTCCGGTAGCATGTTACATTAGAGAGGCTCTTGAGGAGACCTCCTGGATTACTGTCCATAAATGTTACAGTAACCATTTGGTAAGGTACATGTCCTCTGGGGATGTCTGGCTGTGAAGGTCAGGGCACTGGACTCAGGGACTATGTCTCTTGGGTCTTGATGGGCCTTCTCACCCATCCACTATTAAAACACAATGAAGTCAGGGCTGGAGACATGGTTCAGTACTTAGAGGCCCTGGCTGATGTTGCAGAGGATCCAGGTTTGGTTCCCAGGACCCACATGGTGGCTGACAGCTATCTGTAACTCCTGTTCTAGAGGATGTGATGCCCTTTTCTAGCCTCCATGGTCTTGCATGACACGGTCACACTTACATACATGCAGGCCAAACACTAATAACATAAAAATAAATAAAGCTGAATTAAGAGATAGTACCTGCTGTAAGTGGGAATTTGGGCAGAGGGGAGCTCTAGAAATATTGATGCTAAAAATTAAAGATCAATATTACAGAAATAAAAACACCAGAAAAATATATGTACAAGGATATTTATTCTTATGATATTTATAATGGCCAAAATCTCAAGCAAACCTGATACTTATAGAGCAAAGACTGAATAAAATATATACACACACAATAAAATGAGAGATTTTCTCCTTGATATGTGTTGCATATATAATAAAATTTTAGTTTTACAGGTTAAATGTTACCAGCACCATTCATGTTTGTAAATAATATATATATTTATATATGAAATGTAATAATAATAATGAAGTCAAATATATTCACCTTGAGACAGTAGTATTCAGGGGCTGGGAATGTAGCTCAGTTGGTAGAGTGCTTGCCTAGCATGCTTGAAACCTTGGGTTCAATCCCAGCATGGTGTTCTGTGTCTGTAATTCTAGTGCTTAGAGTAGAGAGGCCGGGTGTGGTTGTGCATGTCTTTAATCCTAGCATTCAGGAGGCAGAGGCAGAGGCAGAGGCAGAGGCAGGTGGATCTTTGTGAGTTCAAGGCCAGCCTGATCTACATAGTGAGTTCCAGGATAGCTAGGGCTACAGGGAGACCCTGTCTTGGGGGGGAGGGGGGGAAGAAGTAGAGAGAGGGCCATCAGAAGTCCAAGGTTATCCTCTGCTTGTGAGTTCCAAGACAAGCCTGGGATATGTGAAACTCAGTGTGTGTGTGTGTGTGTGTGTGTGAGAGAGAGAGAGAGAGAGACAGAGAGACAGAGACAGAAAGGCAGACACGAAAGTATTCACAGAGAACAGCATGTGCAATAATTATATCATTTATATAAAATTACATGTATATGAGCATAAACAAACATAAGAAAAGATAATGATATCTTTATCTTGCTTTTTTTTTTTTGGTCTTTTTGAGACAGGGTCTCCCTGTAGCCCCAGCTGTCCTGGAACTCACTCTGTAGACCAGGCTGGCTTTGAACTCACAAAGATCCGCCTGCCTCTNTTTCCACATACACATATAGTTCATTTGAATAGCACAGTGGTTTTTCTTCTGTCCTAGTTACTTTTCTTTTTTTCTTTTTTTTTTTGGTCTTCTTGAGACAGGGTCTCCCTGTAGCCCCAGAACTCACTCTGTAGACCAGGCTGGCTTTGAACTCACAAAGATCCGCCTGCCTCTGCCTCCCAAGTGCTAGGATTAAAGGCGTGCGCCACCACGCCCGGCTTTGTTTTTCTTTTGAGATGGAGTTTCCCTGTATCCCCATCTGGCCTGGTTCTCACTATGTAGACCAGGCTGGCCTTAATCTCACAGAGATCCACCTGCTTCTACCTCCTGATTAAAGGTATGGGTCACCATACCCGGTTTATCTTGCTTATTTTAAGGATTTCTGGGGAAATTTCTGTCTTTAATTTTGTGAACCATTTGAATGTATAGCAGGGAATATGGATTAGTTAAAAAGTAAAACTCAGAAAGAAACTAAAACTATTTTCATGGTGAAAGAGTAGAGAAATAGAAGGAAGAAATAGAGGAGAGCTCTGAAGTTTTAAGGTTTCAAGATAATGCCCAACAGGAACAAGCCCTAATCCACAGTCTTATTCTAGGACCCTCCACTCACATGCAAAGTCATAGAATTTTTCTCTGTTATAATGAACGGATGGCAGCTAGATAACTTTTCTCATTCTTACCAACCTCAGGGGCTGGGCAGATTAGACTGGGATTTTATCTTCACAAGTGAGGAAACAATGAAAGTTTCAGGAAAGAGTAAAGTTCCTAGTTGACTGTAAAATGGTCAATCTGGTTCCAGTGGAGAAGGAGCTTGATGGGTGGGAGGTGGAGAGTGAAGAGGCAGTGTAAACAGTAGAGGGGGACAAGGCCATAGAGAAGTAGACACACATGTATCTTGTGGGGAGAAGTGACAGAAGTGTTGGGTTGGGTGTGTATGAGATAATAAGATGTCACATATAAACTGAAAAACAAGTCATATCTGTGTTGAAAAGATTCTACAAGGCTGAATGACTGATTAGAGCTACATGATTGTGGAAACTTAGAAAATTAGAATGCTGCAGGTCCAGAGTCAAATGATCTTGGGCTATCTTTAGTTCCTCAGTAGCCATTCATTGCTTACTCCAGGTCTAACTTAACATCATTTTGACCAGCAGGTAAAACTTTTGAAATATATTCTTATTAGAGAAGTAGTTTCCACAAATCCAAAAGTTAAGATCATCAGATACCATCTGAAACCTACAGCAGAGATTTCCTACTTTGCTGTAAACTGTGGTCCCTGCCAGTATATTTGGTAAAAACATTTATTTCTGGCTTCCTTCTGTTCTGTAACTAATTAAAGCCAATGTTGCAATGGCCTCAGTACCAGGTGCCACATTACAGCAGCGTCCGAACAAAGATAGCCTGACTCTTTGGTGTCAGTTGGAACAAAAAGGAGACTTACTCTATTCTGAAAACTTGTTCCTTCAGATTTCTCTGGAGCTGTCCTCCCAAACAGAAGGACTTGGTCTCTTTATTGAAACATAAAGAGGAACTTATCCAAGGACTTTTCCCCTTATGACCCCTACTGACCTAGAATAGCACAGACAACCACAAAAACATATGTTATCTAATCCTACCTATTGTTTGCAATGGGATAATTTGTTGCTTTCAACAATATTCTCTGTGATATTTTCAGAACTTAACACACATACATTATTCTGGGTTAAGGGAAAAGAAGAGTCATGACAGATTAAAGTTATATGTTTAGGATACAAGAAGACCCAAGCCCCAGTAAGCTTGTTTACATTGTATTGCTGAGCTAATGTTAATGATCTCAAAACTTAAGTTAACTTTGGTTACAAGGTTAGATAGGATTCCCCTTTTAACAGAAGGCATTCCCAGAGGTCATTCCCATACATGTAACTTTTTCCACAGGGGAACATTGTTACCAGAAACTTTGGAAGTCCCATATTGGGTGCTACATGTTACTGAGGGAAATTGGGGTTTTCAGGGTTCTTAGTCTGATTAATAAAAGAATTTTAAAACATACTAAGAAGGAAGCTTGAAGAACGTTTTACCAGAGTTTGGAAGAGAACAACAGGATAGATAATTTGTGACTCTCAACAACTACTAAGTAGATGGATATGGAGAAGAGGAAGAGAAAAGCCATACATTTTGAGTTAAGCTGTCATGTTTAGCAGTGGAGGTCAGCAAGCAAGAAGCTACAAGGCAAACCAGGGCAGCTTAGGAAGGGTGAGAAAGCCCAAAGTGTGAGAGAAAGCATGCTTAAGCTTTGACTATTATCTGAAGGAAAGAGAAGAAAAAGGAAGAGTTATACTTTTTCTGAATTAGAACTCAAAAAAGCAGGCAGACTTAACGGAGCTGCATAGTTGCAGTGCTGTAAGAGATTGCATCTAGAGTGGAGTTTCTGGGAAAGAAAAACACATTATTTCATTAAGGGGATAATTATTCATCTCATCTCTTTGGCATGGCTTTGGGTTAATTAGCCTTCTCTCTTGAGGAGTGAGCTCTTGGCCAGGTCATTGACAGACCCAACTCTTTAGGAGATAACAGTAGGACACGGTTCTTATCTTTGGAACAGATCAGAATGTCATGTCTCTAATGCCAGAAGTAGATTCCATTAGGGAGAGGTCATCCTCAGCAGCCTTTAAGGCTCCTGTAGCAACATATTATTCAGGACAACTGAATCTGGGGACAGCTCAGTCACTCATGTTTGGCCCAAGAACAAACTCTCTTAATCCATTTGTAGTGAGAGCTGGGGTTTGTATCAACACAAAGAATTTTTTTCCAGAGGTATCTGGGGATAAAGATACCATGTCCTGAAATGGATGGTGCTACAAGAGGAGAGGAGGCTTGAGAAAGATCTAAAGTTTTAGTGTGGGCATCATGAGTTGTTCGTGATGCTTGTGAGGGTCCAAAGTGGACATGTTGGTCAGAGATGTAGATACTGGCTGGCATGTGGATATTTGGGTACATGGCTGAGATAAGAGGTGAGGTAGGCATTAAGCAGAGGAGCCATTGCAGTTTTACTGGAAATAGTCCAAGTGGGGGTGAGAAGGAAGATGACATGAGAAGGCCCAAGACAACTTTGATTAAGAAAGAAAATTCAGCAAAGGATACTGAGACTCAGTGGCCAAAGTAGGGAACCCAGAGGCGAGTCATCTGAGTAGAAGTGTTGCCGGCAGGGCCTCATGTCCAGTCCTGAACAAAGCCAGGCCTTTAATAATCTGATTGGGGGGCTAGAGAGATGCCTTAGCAGTTGAGAGCACTGGCTTGTTCTTGGTTCGATTCCCAGCACCCACATGGCAGCTAACAACTATCTGTAATTCCAGTTCCAGGGGATCCAATGCCCTCTTTTTGACCTCTGTGGGTATTGCACAACATGGGTGGACTTACATACCTGCAGGTAATACACTCATATACATAAAATAAAAATAACAAAATATTGGGCTGGAGAGATGGTCTAGCGGTTAAGAGCGCCGACCGCTCTTACAGAGGACCCGGGTTCGATCCCCAGCACCCACATGGCGGCTGAGAACCGTCTGAAACTCCAATTCCAGGAGAACTCCAGTTCCAGGGGAATCTGAGACCCTCTTCTGACCTCCGCGGCATTGCACAACACGGGTGCACACACCTACATGCAGACAGTACATTCATACATATACCGAAATAAATAAAATTAAAAAAATGATTATAAAAATAACAAAATATTAAAAAATAATCCACTTAGGGTTATCCCATATGGAAAAGGAATATGCTGCTACAACAAAGCCTTCACTGTCATCTCACAGGTCCTCATTGTCACCCTACAGACATAACTGACACACCAGAGAGCTCACTGACACATCACAGGACCTCACTGCCACCTCACAAGCACCCCTGCCACCTAACAGACTCTTGTGGTACCTCACAGGTCTCACTGCCAACTCATGGTCTTCATGCCACCTGAGAAACTTCACTTCTACCTCACAGACCTCACTGACACTTAATAGTTCTCAGTGACATCTCATAGTCACCTAACAGGCTCCTCTGATGCCTCAGAGGGCTTTACTGGTACTTCACAGGCCTGATTGCCACATCACAAATTCTTACTACCACTTAGCCCTTAAGAGTACCTGTTAGACCCTTACTCTACCTATTAGGCCTCATTCTCATATCACAGGCCCCACTGTCCTTTAACAGACCTCACTGTCAATTTATAGGGCTTCACTGCCATCTCCCAGGTTCTTAATGCCATCTAAAATCCTTTACTGTTATATCCCAGGCCTCATTACAACCTAACAGCCCTCACTGATACCTCACAGTTTTCACCGCCACCTCACAGGCCCTTACAGTCACCTCAAATGTCTCAAAGTCACCTCACAACCTTCACTGTTACCTCCCAGGACTCACTGTCACTTCCCAGGGCTCACTTTCAGCTCAGAAGACTCATTGCTACCTCACAGATCAGATCCTCGCTGTCACCTCAGGCCCTCAGTGACACCTCACAGGTTTTACTGACCTGACAGTAATGACTGCCACTTTACAAGTCCCTACTGCCCTCTCAGAGGGTCTCGGTGTCAACTCATAAGCCTTCAGTGACACCTCATTATTCCTACTGCCATACCACAGGCCCTTACTATGACCACACATGCCCTCAGTGCCACCTCACAGGCCATACAGTTACCTCACAGGCCCTCGTGGCCTCATGTCATCACTGTCACCTCAGTCCCTTACTGCAATCTCACAGCCCTCTGCTGCCCTGTCCCAGACCTTATTATCACCTCACAGCCCCTTAGTATAACCTCAGAGGCTCTCAGTGTCAACCTACAGGCCTTCAGTGACACTTCACTGTTGGCACTGCCACCTCACCGATCTCACTGTCACCTCACAGGCCCTCATCGCTACCTCATAGGCTCTTAGTGTCACCTCACAGAATTCACTGTCACCTCATAGGTCTCAGTGACCTCTCAGGATCATTGCCACTTCACCTGCCCCTTCTGTCCTCTCATAGATCCTCACCTCACAGACCTCACTGCTATCCAACAGGCCCTTACTGCCACCTCACAAATGGTCAGTGTCACTTCACAGGCTCTCATTGCTACTTCATAGACCTCACTGTCATCTTACCTGTCCTCATTGCTACCCCACAGGCCTCATTGTCATACCACAGGCCTTTCTAACAGTACAGGCCCCACTACCACCCCACAGGCCTTTCTAACAGTACAGGCCTCACTACCACCTCACAGGATCTCAGTACCATCCCACTGACCTAGGTCTCAGCAGAGCTAATTGATGTTCTTTGATGACAGCCTTGTGCAATTTCAAGTAGCAAGTAGTTATTCAGTAGGGCAAATTGCATTTTTGGTAACTGCATTTTCTGATTTCACTAATTTTACTGGATGGAAGAAGTCAAGCTAATAAGCTTGTTTCAAAGACTGAGTTGTTGGGGGTTTTGGTGATCATTAATAACCCCAAGAGAGTCAGAGATTAAACAAGAGATTTATTCTCAGGTGTCAACAGGGCTATATCTAGGAGGAAAGTTTAAGGAATTTTTGGTTTTATCTTTCATTGAGGAGTAAATAAAGATAACCCTCTGAAGAAGCAGTTATTTCATGACCGCCCAGTGAGTACTCTGATGTCTTTCATGATTTCTAGGAAGGAATATCAGTAATTCAGTTATGTGATGATCAGTGAAAGTCATTTGATGTTACAGTTACTCAGCACAAGTGAGGCAGGGCTCGGAAATTTTTATCCATCATTTCATTGAATATAGTGGTCCTTCATGGTATATATATATATATATATATATATATATATATATATATATATGTGTGTGTGTGTGTGTGTGTGTGTGTTTATTTTATTTTTTTTATTTTATTTTATTTTATTTTATTTTATTTATTTTATTTTATTTTTATTTATTTTATTTTATTTTATTTTTGGGTCTTTTTTGAGTCAGGGTCTCCCGTAAGCCCCAGCTGTCCTGGAATTCGCTCTGTAGACCAGGCTGGCCTTGAACTCACAAAGATCCACCTGCCTCTGACCTCCCAAGTGCTAGGATTAAAGGTGTGAAAACCACCACGCCCAGCCTTCATGGTATATTTTATTGTTCTCATTCTTACAGATGAGAGAAGACAGAGTCCATTCTGGTTGAAGGGGTGGACCTCACCCCTGAGTGGCTTAAATTGCAAACACGAATTCTATCTCACAGATGCTTTATGTCATGGGTTGGGTTGGAGCTAGGCCAGGCATTTCTGGCCCAGGGTCTCTAATCAAGTTAGCAGTCTCAATGCTGGCCAGAGGTGCAACACAGGAAGGCTCAAGCAGGCCTGGAAAGTCCACTTGAGTGCCCTCATATGCCTGCTGGTCGGAGGTCCTGGTTCCTCGACCTCTTCATGGGACTGTCTGAGGCATGCCAGCTGGCTTTCCCCAGAGCAAGTCAAAAGAGATGAAGGCAGCATAATAGTATCTTCTGCAACCTAACCTTGAAATCCTCACTGCCATTTCTGCCATATCTGATTTACACAAATTGGCCCTGTTCATTGTGAGAGACCCACAGAGGGTAAGAAGTACGAAGAGGTTGGGACCATGGGCCATCTTTTTCTTTGCTTATTATAATACAAATTTTATTTTATTTTTCTAGTTATAAAAATAAATGTCACAAATACAGTCTAGTCCGTGTAAGAATAGCTCTAGCCATTCAAAAGTTATTCAGAATATGGAGAAAGGAATTCACTGCAGCTTAATTATTGTTAGTTATATGTAGCTTTGGAGATTGTTTATAAAGGAAAGAGCAGTGTTTGGACATTTTGATTGTTGGAGAAACTATAGTTAAAAAGAAATTCAAGCCAGGCGTGGTGGCGCACGCCTTTAATCCTAGCACTTGGGAGGCAGAGGCAGGTGGATCTTTGTGAGTTCAAGGCCAGCCTGGTCTACAGAGTGAGTTCCAGGACAGCTGGGGCTACAGGGAGACCCTGTCTCAAAAAGACAAAAAAAAGTAATTCAAGATCATAATAAGCCCATGTTAAGTTGAATATAATGTGTAAGTCTTGACCAATACTACAAGGAGGTGTGGTTCTAATCTCAGTTCCATATCCTTCTACTCAGTTTTGAATAGTATTATAAAGTATGTAGTTTTGGTCAAGAATAAATGACTAGTTTTTTTAAATACATATTTTGTACAAGATTATCAAATCTAGACCTGTGTCCCCCACCCTATCCCCCCACCCCACCAGAGCTCATGCATTCTGCCAAACATGCTTTTCATCTCTTTCTCAGTCTTTCTCAAAATTCTCCATGTGGAAGTTGATTGTTTTGAGCAGAAGTTCACTGTTTCAGTCAGTTCTTTGATGCAGTCCTTTCTGTTGTTGTTGTTTCCAATATGCATCATTCCCAATTGCTTGGACAAAAGTTCAAGGGGCTGTGCACAAGAAATACTTACAACTAGGTAATTGGCATTGGGACTGTGTTACTTCACTCAGCATGATGTCTTCTAGCTCCAGCCTAAATGACTAGTTTTTAAATTAAGTGATCTGAAACATTAATTTTGGTTGCGATGTAGAAACAAGAGAAGTGTGGTAGTTTGAATGAGAATGTCTCCAATAGGCTTCAAGTGAAAGACCCTCAGAAACTGGAGTGGCTCTCACTCAAATCTCGGGATAGAACGACTCCCAAAAATCAGCCAAAGACCTTCTCGCTGCAATTACACGAGGTTTATTTGGGAGAAACCAGTGCACTGGGGTCGGACTCGTAACCCATGCAGGGGCAGAGGAGACCGACCTCCAGGGACTGGAATAGGGAACTTTTAAAAGCAGGGACCCCAAGGTATGGGGAAATGGAGGAAGGGTTGTGTAATAGTAAAAAATCATCTCGGCACGCAGGCCAGCGACACACAGGCGGGCGTGACTCAGTTAAGCACAAGGTATGAGGAAGCGGGGAGGGAAACCTTATCTCGACACACAGGTGGGCATGACTCAGTTAAGGACAAGGTATGAGGAAGCGGGAAGGCTTTATAGCGTACGTGACTTGGAGGCCTTATAGGATGGTGGTGCCATGGTTCCTAAAGACAGATTTTAAGGGTGCATAAAACCTTGGGGCAGGGGTCCTTCACAAGTATTCAGACATTTTGTCCCCAGTTGGTAGTGCTATTTTGGCAGGTTTTAGAAAGTGTGGCCATGCTGGAGGAAGTATGTCACTAGGGGTGGGCTTAGAGAGTTCAATAAGCCTTGCCAGTCTCCAGTTGCTCTCTCTGCTTCTGTGCTCACTGGAAGATGTGACCCTCAGCTTTCTGCTCCAGCTCCTGCCATCATGCCTCCCCGCCACGATGGACTCTAATTCCCTGGAACCATCAACCATAAGCTCAAGTAAACTCTTCCTTTTAAAGTTACCTTGGTTGTGGTAGTTTTATCACAGCAACAGAAACATGATGAATACAAGAGATATTTATTTTATTTTTTTATTTTTTTCACATAAATTTATTTTTATTTTTTTAACAAATCTAGACCCATATTCCCGCCCATTCCCCCACCCCGCCAGAGCTCATGCATTCTGCCAAACATGCTTTTCATCTCTTAGTCTTTCTCAATATTCTCCACGAGGAAGTTGACTGTTTTGAGATATTTAGTTTAAAATATTTAAAAATTGAAAATATTGCTGGGCGTGGTGGCACACGCCTATAATCCCAGCATTCGGGAGGCAGAGGCAGGCGGATCTCTGTGAGTTCAAGGCCAGCCTGGTCTACAGAGTGAGCTCCAGGCCAGCTGGGACTAAAGGAAGACTCTGTCTCAAAAAGACAAAAAAAATTGAAAATATTTTAAAGTTTAATAACCAAAAATCAGACCTATGCTTTTGCTTCTGAAGACATAAAAGGAATGTGTTTGTTCTGTTGAAATTTATCAAGAAGATCTTTTTTTCTATTTTCTATTTAAAACAACAATAAGTGAGCCATATACCAAGAATCTGTTTCAAAACATAACCATTTGCCCAAGGCCACACAGAAGAATCATAAATGTAAATACTTTTTAACTTCAAATAGTAGATAGTATAGTTGGTGGTATGAAACACAGACAGGAAAACTTATTCATTGGTGAGAGGCAGGTAGTTTACAGGAGTTTTGGGGTCTAAGTTTATAGGAAGACTTAGAAGTTAATGGTGTCACAAAGAGACAGTAATGACTTTGTTTCCAACTTTCCTATTAGACTTTGAAAGTTAGGCTTATTACTGGCATTGTTGAATAAATTGAGATATATAATGGAGACAAGTATGAAGTAAGATGACCTTGAAATCTCACTGTTGGAACAAAACTGACACTCATGACCATTGAGCAAATATATGTTACGGACTTAGTGGCTCAAATCCTAAGACAGGCTGCAGTTTTAAGAGGCAGGAATCAAGCAGGTGACCAAAATTTTACCATTTAGTCACCTGTCTTATTTTTGGCTTGCCCTTAAATCCGTGTGTGTGTGTGTGTGTGTGTGTGTGTGTGTGTTTGCATGTGGAAGCCACAGGGCAACCTCAGATGTCATTGTCAGAAGCCATCTAGCTTATATTTTTGATGGAGGGTCTCTCACTGGTCTGAAACTTGCCAAGTAGTCTAGTCTGGCTGGCCAGTGCACCCTGTGGATCTGCCTTCTCCATCTCTCCAGTAATAAATGCCACTGTACCTGGCTTTTTTTTTCTTTTTAGTTTTACCATTTTTTTTTTGGTATTTTTGAGACAGGGTCTTCCTTTCAGTACCAGGTGTCCTGGAGCTCACTCTGTAGACCAGGCTGGCCTTGAACACACAGAGATCCACCTACCTCTGCCTCCTGAGTGCTGGGATTAAAGGCATGCACCACCATGCCCTGGCTTCTTAAACATTGGTTCAGGGACTCAAACTCAGGTCCTCTCTCCAGTCCTGGATTTCCACAGTTCTTATTCCTCATTCTGCTATTAAAGGTTTTTATTTCCACTACCTCATTGCCTAAGTCTGCCAAGAAAAATAGTTTTAAACAAGCTTTGCTACAAAATGGACATGATACTCTGGTGTCAACTGAGAACATTTTCTACCTCTCTAGTTGATTAACTCATTTTGTAAGAAAATATGTCACCAAGCATGGTGGCGCACGCCTTTAATCCTAGCACTCCAGAGGCAGAGGCAGAGACAGGTGGATCTTTGTTTCAAGGCCAGCCTGGTCTACAGAGTGAGTTCCAGGACAGCTGGGACTACAGGGAGACTCTGTCTCGAAAAGACCAAAAAAAAAAAAAAAAAAAAAAAAAAAAGAAGAAGAAGAAGAAAGAAAGAAAATATATCAACATAAGAAAAATATGAAAAAAGACTTCAGAATGCTTTTACATGAAATTTAAATATGGCAGAGAGGTTATGTAAACCTAAACTGAACTTATTTCAAAAGATATCCTATATGTTAGAACTATATTATGAGCAGACTACTGAAAATAGGCATGTGTTCACTATACCCTTAGCCTAATAACCAAAAAGACTCCACTTACCTAGAAAGCTATATTGCATTTCTAGCCCATAGACAGTATTAACATAGGACAGCTTCGTGGTATCCATACTAGTTACAAGATCATGTTTATTCCTACTTTAAGAATGTCATTAGTTAGGGCTGGAGAGATGGCTCAGAGGTTAAGAGCACTGATGCTCTTGCAGTGAACTGGGTCCAGTTCCCAGCACCCACATGGTGGTTAACTGTCCATAACTCCAGTTCCAGGTGATCTGACACCCTCTTTTGGCCTCTGTGGGCATTGCATAAATGCAGTACACTTACATACATACAGGTAAAGCACTCATACACATAAAACAAAAATAAATGAATAAATAAATAATAGAATGTCATTGGTAGAATATATATGTAAAAATCTAGCCCTGAAACTCTTAAGGGAAATAGTCTAAACAGGCAGCTACTTGAAAGGGTGTTGCTAAGACAAAAATAATAAATTTCATTTGAATATAAAGTTGCTTATAGTGCTTTTATAATAAAATGCATTAATTTTCTTTTGCTAGAACTAATGAGCCTTAACAATGGACTTTTACCCCTTTAACTTCTAGCCCAGTCTTGAAAATGGAAACAGTCTCTTGCAGTTTTCCATCTGATTTTCTTAGGAGTGGACAGAATTGCCAGCAAGACATTCGGTTGAAATAGTGTTTCCATCAAGCTTCATAGTTCTGTCACAAGAACCATAGTCTGGGACTGGTAGGTTGCTTGCTCATGAACTACTTGGCAGTCTTAACATGTTGACCTGGAGCTCAGACATACCAGAAACATTAGTTGGGGCACACAGCCCTGTTACAACATTTCCTTTCTGTGTTGAAGTACCTTTGTCAGATACAGCTGATATGGGCGCGTGCTCTTTTAACAGTGTCTCTTAGTAAGCACCATTGCAAATTCCTCAGCTTTTCACACTTGATGTATCTAAGTCTTAAAGTCTGTGGACCCGGTCATCAGGGAGCTCAAGATAGCCTGTTCTAGCAGTGCCACTTACATGCCTGGCTCCTTTAGTGGGTGTTATCTGGGCAGAAGGAGCAGAGCAGGAGGAGGAGGAGGAGGAAAAGAAGGAGGAGGAGGAGGAGGAGGAGGAGGAGGAGGAGGAGGAGGAGGAGGAATAACAATATTCCTCCAAAAAAGTTGCTTCTGTAATCCAGACACTCAAAAGTATTCTGAAATTTTTCTCACAGGCCATCTTAAAGGCAGACTGCCATGCAGTGGCCTTAGGATATTTATTTTCCTTCAAGTCTTAACAATTAGCAAAAATTCCTCCTCCTCTCTCTAAGGCTTGTGTAGTCTTCTCTGGAAGCAAGGGACATAGGGATTTCGCATCCAGATTTTGTCAGTTTATACCAATGTATACAATACTTTCTTGTTTCTATGAAAGAACTTCAGAGAGTTCTTACTGGATAAGAAACAGCTTAAAAGTTGTAGCATGTCATTGATTTCTGCCTGCATGCTGGCCTTCACGTCCTTATTTGGCCGGCTAATGATAATTAGCCTATGCTCTATATTTGGTCATAGTATCTGCATACTTAGATGTGTGTAAGAATCATGTCAGAGGCAGGATAATTGGGTAACTGGATTAATGAAGGTGACAGATTTTATGTTTTATCTTATTTGCTTCATCTACATTATTTGCTGACTTTGATTACACTGTGAAAGCCAGTTATTTACAGACTCACAAGGTAGAAAATCAGTATCTCCCAGGATAGAATATTTCTCCCTATCTTTTGTTTTATAATGGGAAATAAGAGGTCATATCTTCTCAGTGATGTTTTAAATAGGCTAACAAGGTTGGATGGTGCTTTTATTTTGAACTAATAGGAAAGTTATGAGGTGAATAAATCTGTGTTATTTAAATCAGCTAATATCAGAAAGAAAATGAATGAGTTGGCTGTTGGTTCATGAAATGCTAAAATGTTAGGTGAGTTCTGTTTGTCTTCATCTCTGTGGCCACCATCATTGTGAATCCTGGATTCTTAGAAAATGATACAAAGCAAGGACACCTTTTATCTGGTTTTTAGCAGTGACGATTCGGGCACAGAAAGCCTCAGTTATCTTACACAGCCATCTTAGATGCACGTACATGGTGGGCCTGAGCATGGGGACATAAATGGAACAAATGATTCTCCCTGTTCTGTCCTGGATGTCTCTCCCTTTTCTCTCTCTATCTCTTATCCCTCCTGTGGTCTTCTCTGTTACTACTTGAGGGGGAACAGAAGAGGAAAAGAGAGAAAGAAAAGTGTTAGGACTTGCTGGGGTTATTTATTTATTTTTATTTTATGTGTATGAGTGTATTTATTGCCCGCATGTTTGTAAGTGCACCCATGCTGTGCATTACCAATGGAGGTCAGAAGAGAGCATTGGATACTCCCGGAACTGGAGTTACAGGTGGTTTTCAGCAGCTGTGTGGGTGCTGGGAATTGAGCCTGGGTCCTCTGCAAGAGCAACCAGTGCTCATAACCACTGAACCATCTCTCCAGCCCCAGGACTTGCTGTTGTTTTTTTTTTTTTAATTATCATTGTGTGGGCACATGATTTATATGTGGGGATATGCCTGCCATGGCCTGTGTGTGTGTGTGTGTGTGTGTGTGTGTGTGTGTGTGTGTGTGTGTGTGTGTGTGTGTGTGTGTGTGTGTGTGTGTGTGTGTGTGTTGTGTGGCAACTCTGTGGAGTCAGTTCTGTCCTTCCATCTTTATGTGTTTTCTGAGGATTGAACTCATATTCTCAGGCTTGCATAGGAAGCACCTTTATCATTGAGCCTTCTTGCTGGTCATGACTCTTTTCTTCTTCCTCCTCCTCCTCCTCCTCCTCCTCCTCCTCCTCCTCCTCCTCCTCTTCTTCTTCTTCTTCTTCCTTCTTCTTTCTTCTTTTTTCTTCTTCTTTCTTTTCTTTCTTCTTTCTTCTTTTTCCAAAACGAGACAGGGTCTCACTCTGTAGACCTGGCTAACCTAGAATTAATTATGTAAACTAGGCTCATAGACATGTGTCTGCCTCTTCCTCTAAAGTGCTGGGATTAAAAGCATGCACTACCACATCTGGCTTATGACTTTCTTTTTAAAAATTTAAAAACATTTTTTTATTATTTTTATGTGTATGAGTGTTATACCTGCATGTCTGTGAGTGCATCTGTGTCGTGCAATGCTAAAGAGGACAGAAGAGGCTGTCAGAGCCCCTGGAACTGGAGTTAGAGATGATTGTTAGCTGCCATGTAGGTGCTGGGATTTGAACCTGAGTCCTCTGCAAGAACAGCCACTGCTCTTAACTACTGAGGCATCTCTCCAGCCCAGTGTCTTCCTTTTTAATGGTATTGCTTCTGTCAACTGCTATGCCCTCTATTACAGACAAGCACTTCCAAAATCATGTCACCTCTGCAAGGTCTTTGAACACTTGTTAGTGTAGTTGCCCCCGTCCCTTGGGAGGAATCATATCTAAATTCTAAGCATAGGGCCAAACATATTAGTTATCCGGCTCTTTACCTGTTAGCAGTATGCCAAGCCATTCTGATGCTTACTTTGCTCCTGTCCCTCCTTCCAGAAAATTCTTGGCTTCTAGTATTCTGAGGATTTATTTCACATTCTTATTTTGCACATGAGCTCTTGTGGGGCCGGGTGCTGTAACTCATCCTGAAATGCTGCTTGCATTCTACTCTTGACCTTGCTCTGAACTTCAGATCTGTCACTTTCTTCCAGAGCCTTCCACGTCTAGGCCATCCGGCCCTGTCCTGGATCTGGCCACGTCCAGCTCTTGCCTCACCTGCCGCTCTGGCTTTCCCAACTCCTTGCTCTAGGATCATCCCTCTCTGCTGCTCTTCTTCCTGTGGGGACAGGACACAGGAATGTCTGCTCTGGGGAGTAACCTCCCCCATAGTTGGGGAATGGTCCCCAAGCTGTTAGAATTAAAAGGCCTTTCCTAGCTCCTTGCCCTTTGGCCTTTCCCATCCTCCTGCCTCCCCTTCCAAACTCAGCCATGAAAATGCATGGAATTTTGAACTTTGAATTGGATGTCATTGGCAGACTGTTCCAGGTCACAAAGAGCAAGGGGCTCCCACTTCTAAATCTTATTCCTCTAACTCACATCAGCTGTGCTGGATCCCAGGGGACAAAGCAGGCTCCAGTCCCTTTCTTTTCTTAGTCTTCTAATTTTCTCACCCTTGAGATCCCTGGAAATATTTCCAATATAATTTCCTCTTTCCTACTGAATAATTATAGTTACTGGAAGAGCGGGAGTAGGAGAATGGATTGCATGAGTGTTCCATGTGTGCTCACTACACTAATTACAGTCTAGCATGTGGTGTCATGTGGAATGGGTCTCTAAGCTGCTCTGAAACTGTGTTGGCAGGGGGAGATAGTGAACATCCAGCTTGTTGACTGGAGACTGTCATCAGTATGTGTACTTAGAAAGCCAAGTAAACAGAAAAAGAATTCTGGTGACTGATAGAGTAAACTTCAAGGTTTTATTTAATTATTTAGGTCATTAAAAACTCTTAGTTGTACAAATGTGCTCAGTACTAATGAAGGATGATAGAATTTTCAGTAAGGTTCGTATGTGAGCATGTGTATATATGTGTTTGTGTGGTGTGTGTGCATGTGTATATATGTATGTGTGGTGTGTGTGCATGTGTATATATGTGTGTGTGGTGTGTGTGCATGTGTATGTATGTGTGCATGTGTATGTGTGCATGTGTATATATGCATGCGTATGGTGTGTGTGCATGTGTGTATTTGTGCATGTGTATGTATGTATGCATGTGTATGTATGTATGCATGTATATGTACACCAAAGGAGGCTGTTGGGTGTCTTCCTCTACCACCCTCCACATTATTCCTTTGAAGCAGGGTCTCTCCCTGAACCTGAAACTTGTGCCCAACTTCCTGGTTTGGGGGTTTCAAGTGAGTGCGGGACCATGTTCCACTTCCTACATGGGTGGTGGGATCCAAACTCGGGTCCTCATGCAATGCACAGCCAACACCCATGACCACTGAGCCATCTCTCCAGCCACCCCTTCCCACCTCCTTTTTCAGACAGGATTCACCATATAGCCCATGCTGGCCTGGACTGGTGTAGGAAGCTTTCTTTTTATGCCGAACAGGGACCACGCAGACCTGGTAAGGGGAATGGGGACATAGTCCAGCTTTGCGGACACTGTGGGGAGCTGACCCCTCAGCGCACAGGCCAGCTGGCTACTACCAATAGCCCGGCCTGGATGATACTTTCAACCCAGGCCCTTAGCCTGGATCCACGAGACACGCGTTCCACTCTTGGCCATGGCTTCTCACCTGCCCAGAGCCTGGACAGGAATTTCAGGCTGATGGCTGATCGCCTCCCTTCAGCCAATACGCACTCACAACACCAGCTACCCAGATGGGTGGTCCGCAAAGGGGAGCCTTTTTCCAACCCACTGGCCACCTGAACGAAATGCAGGCCTACCTTGGCCTGTGTGTGTGCAATAATTAATAAAAATAACAGTCAGGAATTCTGTGATGATGTTACTATGAAATTCAAATTTATTCCTTGCTACAGCCTGCTTTTATAAACTAAATGACGTCAGTTCCCAGAGCCAATCATAAGTCCTCCAACTCAGTGCCACTGCTCACTGTTGCCCCACCCAGCATCATGCACCTAGGCTATGCTGCTTGCTCCTCCTTGGGGTGGGGCCAGACCCTCAGCCATGAGGTGCCCTGAGGCCTGCTAGTTGGAAAGCCAGCCTGCAATTCGAGCTGGGTTTCCCTACAGATTGGAGCTCATGGATCCTCCTGCCTGTGACTCCCAAGTGCTAGGATTATATCAGTGTTCAACTATGTCTGGTTTTCCAAAGGAGCATTTTTTTTTTTTTAATTTTTTTTGGCCTTTTCAAGACAGTGTTTCCCTGTAGCCCCAGCTGTCCTGGAACTCATTCTGTAGACCAGGCTGGCCTTGAACTCACAAAGATCTGTCTGTGTCTGCCTCCCAAGTGCTAGGATTAAAGGCATGCACCACCACGCCCGGCTCAAAGGAGCATTTTTATAGCTGCAAAGGCCCATGTGGGTATCGTGAGGTAGTTCATGTCTACCAAGTCAGTGTGGCTTGTTTGCATGACTGATGCTGGAAAAAGGCGGATAGTTGTTTTCTTCCTTTTCCTTAAATGCATTCTCCACACATCTGTTGTTTTATTCTGTTTTCTGCTTCTATAGGTTTATTTAGCTCCCAGTTGTGGCAGTTGAAAGTTCAAGAGCATAGCACTGACATCTGCTCAGCATCTGGTGAAGGTCTCATGAGGCTTCAACTCAGGCCGAGGAATAGAAGGGAAGCATGTGTGTTGGAAGAGAAGCATTGTGCTGAGTTGGGGAAGCACCAAGCTCAGTTCATAACTCACTCTGGCCAGAACCAATCTAGTACCGTGAGAATGACAGCTCACCCTCAAGAGAAAAGCATTAATACTTCTTAATAAATCAATCACCTTGTAAAGGCCCCAGTACCTCTTAGTACTACTACATTGGGAAGCAGTCCATAACACAGTTTCTGGTGTAGACAGTCCACAGCACCTAATGAGAAGGAAATAGAACCTGAGGTTATTAAACATTGAGCTGTTATAGTTCGATGGGGCAGGCTTTTCCAGAACTAGCATACTTTGCAGTGAGGTTGCAGATAGTGTGAAAGACCAGAGAGTATAAAGTATTTGTGAAATCATGAAAACTCACTTGTTTAATTTTTGTTTGCTTTCCTGTTTAATTAATTAATTAATTTAATGTATATGAGTGTTTTGCCTGCTATATATTTATTTATTTGATGCATATGAGTGTTTTGCCTGCTATTTATTTATTTATTTATTTATTTATTTATTTATTATTTAATGTGTATGAGTGTTTTGCCTGCATGTAAGTGTACCAGTGTCCTGTGATGCCTGCAAGTGCCAGAGGAGAGCATCAGATTCCCAGACTGGATTTACAGACAGTTGTTAGTTAGCTAACATGTGGGTATAAGAACTGAACCCTGTGTCCTCTGCAAGAGCAGCCAGTGCTCTTAACCTCTGAGCCATCTTTCCAGCCCCTAGATGAGTTTAGACTCTTGACTTTCTTCTTGTCTTCTGCATTGGTATATTGAGAAACAATTTCAGGGGTTTTGACTTCCCTGAGAGTCACAGAAATGGGAGAGGCTCGGCTGTGACCACTGAGGTCTTTCTGTTTTAAAGACATACAGTTTGCCTTACCTTTTGGAGACCATTGTGCTGGAACCTGTGTGTGTTTGTAACCTAAAGCTTTGTATGGCCTCCCAGGATCTAACCATACCACACTATTACTGAAGTCCCTTTATATATTCTCTTTTTGTTTTTTTTTTTTTTATATATTCTTATGAATTAAAGAATGAGTCCTGTTAATATTTTGCCTGAATTATTCATTGGGAATGAGCACTCTAAGGAGAAGCTACCCAAGGTAAATTGGAAAGATGTATTTCATAAGATGCTTTTCATTCAAAGTAATTACTTAAAATTCATCATGAATTTTAATGTACTTACTATGTAGCTTTCTCCTGTTAATTCAATTCCTACTTAATTTGAACTCCCTCTATCATTTAAGAAAAAGCCTTGGAATATAATTGTAGCTAAAATGGCATAATTTTCTCATGATAATAGCAATCAGCTTAAACAGAGTAGAGCAGATATCAGTTTAATCACAAGTTATAGCAAATTGACACTTCATTAGTGAGGAAAAGGCCCAAATTTTTAGGGAGGAAAGTAGAGCAAATTGTATTGTACTGCCAGGCACAGTGGTCTGACTTCAAGCTGGTTCTCTCTTGTCCCTTGTGATGGCCATAATTCTGATACCAACAGCAAGAACCACACTTATCACCTAGCAGGGTTGGCTTTCTGGGTATCTGGAAATTTTATCTGAATATATTAAAGACAAAGATTAAAAAAATAGAATCCTTTTAGAACTACTTAGGGTTTTCTTTGGAAGTGTGAACTTTGGAAAACTCAGCTGTTGGACTTGACTTCCTTCTCCCATCCAGGACCCTGAGGTCCACACAGCTTAACAGTGTTTTTGGTTTTGTTTTGAGACAAGATCTCCCTGTAACCCCAGCTGGCATGAAACTTGCTTTAGAGACCAGACTGGCCTCAAATTCACAGAGATTGGCCTGCTTCTGCCTCGTGGGTGCTGGGAGTAAAGGTATATGCCACCATTCCTGGCTTTAACAGTGTCTTAAAAAAAATTCTCCAGGGGTCATTTATTTCTCTATACTAAACAAGTTCTCTCTTCCTGTCTTCCTCTTGGTGGCTTTTTTGTTCTATCTCTCTTACTCTTATGAAGGGGAATTTCCTTTGAGTGCTTGGCCTGGGCAGTAGATTTAAAGGTTCAAAGAAAAATAGGATTTCGACTCTTAGATTTTGCCCTGGTTTGAACATGTACCCTTCAAGATGCAAGTGTTAAAGTTAGTGGTTGATGGGAGGTATTAAGAGGTGGGCCTTTGGGGGCTGGAGAGATAGCCTAGCAGTTAAGAGCACTGACGCTCTTGCAGAGGACCCGGGTTCGATCCCCAGCACCCACATGGCGGCTAAGAACCGTCTGTAACTCCAATTCCAGGAGAACTCCAGTTCCAGGGGAATCCGAGACCCTCTTCTGACCTCCGCGGCATTGCACGACACGGGTGCACAGACCTGCATGCAGAGACAGTACATTCATACACCTAAAAAAAAATAAATAAAAAAAAAAAAAAAAAAAGAGGTGGGCCTTCAAAAGGTTTAGGGCCATAGAAAGCTGCTCCCCCGTTAGGATCATGACTCTTGAGAAAAGAGGCGTGGGCAGTGTTTGGTTCACTTGCCCTTATTTCTAGCATGTTCGTCCCCTCCAGGGCATACAGCAATAAAGCACCATCTTGCAAGCAGAGAGCAGTTCTCACTAGAGAACTGAATGCATCCTAGATTTCCATATTCTTTTTTTTTTTTTTTGGTCTTTTCGAGACACGGTCTCCCTGTAGCCCCAGCTGTCCTGGAATTCACTCTGTAGACCAGGCTGGCCTTGAACTCACAAAGATCTGCCTGTCTCTGCTTCCCAAGTGCTAGGACTAAAGGCGTGCGCCACCACGCCCGGCTTCTATGTTAAGAAACAAATTTCCACTCTAGCATTTATTTTATTTATTATAATTGTGTGTGTTTCATGTATATGTGTTATGTGTGTGAGTGAGGGAGCATGCATGCCATGCCACACACGTGAAAGGCCAGAGCATAACTCTCAGGAGTCCCTCTCTCCTTCTACCACGGGAATCCCAGGATCAAACTCAGGTAGTTAGGCTTGTATAGCTAGTGCTTTTACCTGCCTAGCCATCTCCAAAGTCCAAATTTATGCTTTTTAAAATTATATATTTCTTGGCTGGGCATACTGGCACATGCCTTTTAATCCCAGAACTTGGGAAGCAGTGGCAGGTGGCTTTCTGTGAGTTCAAAGCCAGCCTGGTATACACAATGAGTTCCAGGCCAGCTGGGGCTATAGGGAGACTCTGTCTCAAAAATATATGTATTTCTCCTTTATAAATAGACAAATCTATGGTATTGTTACCAGCAGCAGGAAATGTAGCTCAGTGTTTCTGCCAGTGCTGCCTGATGTGTTCCCCTAGGGCCTCGGGGTACCCCTACTTAGGTGTACCGGTTTTCTGAGCACATCTTAGGGACACATGTCAGAGGGTGCAAGTCTGATCTGTTCTATAAACGGCTGTTTATATAGGTACCATGACCTCCCAGTAGCCAATCCCAGACCCCCCAAACCAGACGTTGCTCTGGCCATGGGGCAGGCCCAGGAAAGGACGGGCAGGTCTTTCAGCTTATAGCACCAAACACATGCAAGCCCACACATGCCCACAAGCCTCCACCACAGAAAAGAATTTCAGGACCAGTCAGAGTGAAGCAAAATCAGTGAGTTTATTTATTAAGACAAGACACACTTGAACAGAGAGAAGCGTGTGCCTTAGGAGAGGACCTCAGCTAGGTGGCTCAGCAGTAGCTATATGAGTGATTTGGGGCTTTGTGAAGCAACCTAGGCAGCTCCATGAGGGAAAGTATGTCCTGGTATACTTATCCACAGAACTCATGCTTATTTTAAGAACATGTGTGGACTTGTAGATAAAGAAGGGAGCGGCAGTAAAGACAGAAATATCCACATAGATCCTTTCTCATAAAGAGGTTAGACTTAAGGCATAATCTTGTTTGTGATGATTCTCAGAAGAGGAAGTGCAGTTCTTTTCTAGGTGTTCTGGTTAGTTACATTGAAATTCCCAGCTGCCAGCCAGTAGAAAATGGAAGTCAGAACCACAAGAGGACTGCTGGGGGTGGTGATCTTGTTCCCCTCTTTCCTGATTAGCTCTTCTGCCTCAGTGTTCTCTTAGAGTAGTGGAAAGAACCAAGGCAGATTTTTAGGATCATTTTATTTGAACATGATCCTGCAACTTTGAATAATAAGGGTGGGCAATCTGGGAATTATAAATCAAAAGATATTCAGTGATATTGAGAAGCTTGATTTTATTTGTATTTTTTAATTTGTGGAAGTAGCAATAGAGAGTCATTGAATGCATTTGGTAAAAAGCAATCAAGTTACCTTGGCACCTCTTTTTATTTTTTTAATTTTTTTTTTAATTTTTTTAAGTTTATTTCTGTATGTGTATAAATGTACTGTCTGCATGTAGGTTTGTGCACCCGTGTCATGCAATGCCGCGGAGGTCAGAAGAGGGTCTCGGATTCCCCTGGAACTGGAGTTCTCCTGGAACTGGAGTTTCAGACGGTTTTCGGCCGCCATGTGCGTGCTGGGGATCGAACCCGGGTCCTCTGCAAGAGCGGTTGGCGCTCTCAACCGCTAGGCCATCTCTCCAGCCCGGCACCTCTTTTTAAAGTGGGTTGAATGCAGTCTCATACTTTGTGTCATCTGGCAGTATTTATTTGCTATTTATTTATGCATTTGTTTATAAGTAACAAACAAAAAATCAGTGCCTCAAAATAACCACATCTAAATCATACTTAAAGAAAATGGAATAGTGTTCTTGTGGAATTTTTCTTTTTTTTCATAGTAATGGGGATAAAAAAAATGAGTAGGATTTTTTTTTTTCAGTTTGATTAAAATTCTTGATTGCTTAGCCTATGAGGAAATGTCCAAGAGGACTTCTTGCCAGCTTTGGGAAGATGGCGGATAATATTTTTAAGTGTTTGTTTTTTTTTAAACAAGCAATCAGGTATAGCTATAATCATTTTTATAGCTATAATCATTTTATTATTTGTAACATGTACTTGGCCAGATAGCATTTTTAAATTTTCTTTTTAAAAATATTTATTATCTTATTTTATGTTTATGAGTGTATTGCCTGTATACTCGTAAGTGCACCTGTGTTGTGCAATGTCTTTGGACGTCAGAAGAGGGCGTCGAATTCTCTGGAACTAGAGTTATGGATGGTTGTTAGCTGCCATGTGGGTGTGAAGAATCAAACTCAGGTCCTCTGCAAAAGCAGCTAGTGCTCTTAACCACTGAGCTGTCTCTCCAGTCTCCCAACAGCATTTAAAGTAACCTTTTGGGGGCGGTTGGAGAAATGGCTCAGCAGTTAAGAGTGTGTACTGCTCCTGCAGAGGATTCAAGTTGGGTTCCAGCACCCATAGTATGTGGCTTAGAACTACCTATAATGCCAGCTCCAGAGAGATCTGGTGTCCTCTTCTGGCCTTTGTGGGAACACAAAAACAAACAAACAACAAAATAAACAAAAAAAACCCTTTTTCTGTAATGACATAGTCTCTTGATAGTTAATTAAATTTTTTTAATTTTTTTATTAATTTTATTTATTTCTGTATGTGTATGAATATACTGTCTGCATGCAAGTTTTTGCACCCGTGTCGTGCAATGCCTCGGAGGTCAGAAGAGGGTGTCAGATTCCCCTGGAACTGGAGTTCTCCTGGAACTGGAGTGTCAGACGGTTCTCGGCCGCCATGTGGGTGCTGGGGATCGAACCCGGGTCCTCTGCAAGAGCGGTCAGCACTCCTAACCGCTAGGCCGTCTCTCCAGCCCCGATAGTTAATTAAATTTTAAACCACTATTAGGAAGTCTTCATTACTTTGAGATTTGTAACCTTTTCTTTTTTCTTTATTAGGGTCTCCTTGTAGCCTGAAACTTACTACTTTAGTATTAAAAAAAAGATATTTCATTTGGGAAACACAATAAACAAGACTAGAGTACAAGTAATTAGGCCAGGCCTTGTGGCTAAGGTAGACACTGTGGTGGCTGAGGCAGACGCCGCCTTACACAGTGACCAGAAGTGCAGCCTGGAGAGCAAGATCTCAGATTGCCTTCTCTCTTATTCCATCCTACCTCTCCTTCCCTGTATGGCTTTTAGTGTAGAATTGCTTTTCCATGTTTTTCATTTTCTTTGTAAAATAAAATATGTGGTCCCAATACACCGTATGGCCATTCCATGAAATGAGCTCATGTTAAAAAGTAGAAATAACTATATTAAACTTAATTAGAATATTTCCATCCTTTCTGCTTGGCCAGTGATCAGCTGGGAGAGATGCACAGTATCAGAGAACATTGGTTATAAAAAGTTGCTCAGATACTGTTTACGATCCGTATTTCTCCTCTCAGAGGAAGAGCTGTGTCTGTGGGTGGAGCTCAGCCCATGCAGCGTGTTGAGAAAGCTGAGCTCTACCCTGATCCCTGACAGAGGATTTCCTCAGGCTACATGGGGATTTGTCTTTAGAGCTCTCTGAGATTCCTGTGTTTGCTTTTAATGCTTTGGGGTGGGAGAGTATTTCTCCTCATATTTAAGGAAGAGTGAGTCAGTCAGGTGGTACTGAGTTTGATGAGGCTGGAAGAGAGCGATTGTCATTATTCCATTTGAATTTCCTTCTGGGCACATAAAATGTAAGACCCCCCCCCCCAAAGTAAGATTCCCGGGCCCTCCAAGGTTAGGTTGTAGTAGGGTCAGGCTGGGGGAATCTTTATTTTAGAAGTAACCAGGTAATACCAATGGTCATGCAGTTTTAAGCATATAACCTGCTGTAGAAACTTCAAGGAAAATACACACACACACACACACACACACACACACACACACACACACACGCGCGCGCGCGCGCGCAAAGTTTAAATGGAGTTGTTTTATAACAGAGTGACAATGCCCCTACTAGACACCACAGGCTAACAAGTAAAAAGCCCAGTGTGGGGGCTTATGCTACCTCTTTTTTGGAGTCCTAGAGACCCCCCAACATTACAGCTATTGCCAGTGTTCTTGATTGCCCCCCAGAACTTGATGGTAAGATGTAGGAGTGACTCTTTTGGGAAAGACTCTTTGTAACAAGCTTTTACAAATGGATTATAAACCAAATTAACTTTATGTTCCCTATAATGATTTAGAATCCTGAAGTAATGAAGTCTTGCAAACTGAGCTAAATGCACAGCTTTACTCTTTTACCCTGCCCCTCTTTGTGACTCAGTTAAGCCTCTGACTCAGAGCAATGTATGTGTGCCTGACATTGAAAACAACAATGATGTTGCAAACAACTTCTCCCCCGAAAATGTTGTAAGCAACATGGGAGTATAGGGTGATGGCATCTCTCTGTGGTCTTGTGTGCTGTTCTGAGTCAGTGGGGTCCGAAAAACAGTATCTTCCTTTGTAAAACTGTATCAAACATTGTTCATGCCTTTATCATACTGTGCTTGATATACTGTTCAATAGATATGAGAGGGGACCCTTTATCTGAGAGTCCAGTTCTGAAAGAAATCAGAACCTCAGAATAAGACTGGGCTTGGTTAAACAACTCCAAGAGTGAAGTTTCTCATTAATGCAGCACTGTCACAGTAAGACCCTATCACTGAAGACACCACACACTTGAGACATAGAACGTGGGGAAATCAAGCTGGAAGCTTCATCCATACTGGCTAGCTTCCATTGTGCTGGAAGGTACTATCCATGCTACCAGAGGAGAACAGTAATTGTCAGTCTTACCCAGCTCTGAACTGTGCAAGTGTCTGTAACGACCAGCCTGGCAGGACATGGCCACAGGTACAAAAGTGGCACAAATGTTGTAGGAATAACCAACTACTTTTTTTTATGTGTATGAGTGTACTGTCTGCATCTAGGTTTGTGCACCCGTGTCATGCAATGCCGTGGAGGTCAGAAGAGGGTGTTGGATTCCCTTGGAACTGGAGTTAAAGACTGTTCTTAGCCACCATGTGGGTGCCAGGAATCGAACCCGGGTCCTCTGCAAGAGCAGTCAGCATTCTTAACTGCTGAGCCATCTCTCCAGACCACCAATCACTTTTTGATTGGACTTCAGGCCTACTTCACAATAGGTGGCATTGCTATCAGGGATAGACAGGTGGTAGGTCCTAGAGGAGACCCTGCTACTGTTATTTTGCTAAATGAAAATAGTATTAAGGCAACTCCTAATGACTTCGTATTATACCATATACCCTCATCAGAGAAGCTTTTTTGGCAATAGATGTTGGGTATAATAGGGATACACAATGGGTCAAGGTGTAGAGAAAATGACTATGGAATGCGCTGTTCTAAATTGGGCATCTATATCACATCTTCTCCCAAGGCTTAGGGACCGTTGTGGAAGAGAGGGTGGAAATACTGTAACAGCCCGTGGGATGAGTTTAGTTGTCAATTTGACACAACTGAGTTTAAGAAGCATCAACTGGGAAATTGCCTTCATTGGACTGGCTTGTGGCCATGTCTGTGGGGCATTTTCTCCATTGTTGAGTGATGTGGGAGGGCCTGGCCCATTGTGGAATGTTCCACCTCTATGAAGGTGTTCTTGGGTTGAACAAGGGCCAGCAGAGCAAACCAGTAAGCAGCACTCTTTCATGGTCTGTGCTTCAGGGTCTGCCCCTCGGCTTTCCTTGATGATGAACTGTATTATGAGCCAAATAAACCCTTTCCTCCCCAAGTTAGTTTTGGTTAGTGTTTCTATCACAGCAAATGTAAGGAATTGAGAACAGAGATTGGTACTGGGAGTGGGGTATTGCTGTGACAGACCTGACGCAGTTGTTTGCGGGAGGATTGTTAGAAATTTTTGGAACTTTGGACTGTAAAAGCCATTAAGTGTTTAGAGCTTAGTGAGCTGTTCTGTTGGAACTTAGAAAATAACACTGAAGCTGGGTGTGATGGTGCATGCCTTTAATCCCAGCAGAGGCAGGTGGATCTCTGTGAGTTCAAGGCCAGCCTGGTCTACAGAGTGAGCTCCAAGCTAGCTGGTACTAAAAGGGAGACCCTGTCTCAAAAATACCAAAAAAAGAAAGAAAAGAAAAGAAAAGAAAAGAATGCTGAAAGAGGTGTAGACAATGAGGCCTGGCTTGTGGAGCTTCAAAGGGAAGCAGAGACTCTATTAGGGCTGTTGGTTTGATATATTATGAAGTCAGAATTTTTGGAAGTGAAACCCTTCATGCTTTACTGGGATAATCAATGCTGGTTATCTGGGGCTGAAAAATCAGCTGTAACTAGAGACCAGTATCATTGTGGCAAAATCTCCTGGGAAATCCTTCCTTGGGGATAGTACACAGAAACTGTGGTCCAGAGGGGGCCTAGACTCGATCTCAAGCTAGAAGCAGGACTTGGTAATGTGTAAGACTCTCCTTTGTGGTACTGGTTTTGAAGGAATGAGGGTGAGGGGGTCACAGAGAACAGCTGGGGCTTGGCACTCTCAGAGGTGAGGAAAGGCTATTGGTGAAGGTGTGGCCTCAATTTCAGTAGAGACTCTAGCATATTAGAAATGTCAGGAACATGGGGTAACCAGGGGTAATGGCAGGTATGGAGTGGAGCTGGCCTGAGCCTACAATATAAGCTGTGTGTGCCAAGGACGGCGGAGCTGGAAAAGTGAAATTTCCCAAGCCCTTTGGAGCCCAGAAGATTGTGAGTGAATCCCGGCTGTCCAGCCTCGAAGCTACTGTGCTAGATTTTGGTTTTGCTTAAGTGTGCCTGATTCTTTCCTTTTGTTTTAGACTTTACAGGAGCTCACAGTTAAAGGATTTTTAAGGGGGCTGGAGAGATGGCTCAGTGGTTAAAAGCAATGGCCTTTCTTGCAGGAGATCTGGATTCAAATCCCAACACCCACATGGTGGCTAACAACCATCCATAACTCCAGTTTCAGGAGACCCACATCATCTTCTATCCTCTGTGGGCATTGCATGACCTGGGTGCACTTACACACATTCAGGCAATATACTCACACACATAAAATAAAAATAAATAAAAAGGCCTTTTAAAGAAACTGAATTTTTTAAGTGTTTGGATTTTTTAAAAAACTGTGGGACTTTTTAAAGTTGAATTGTTTTATGCTGTGATATTAATATCATATCTTGGGAACAAGAAATGAAAAGGTTGTAGTTTAATAGCAGTGTGTTTGTGTATCAAGTTGACAAGGGGTCAATTGTGAGCTTTAGTTGTCAACTTGACACACTTGGTTAAAGGGAACTTCAATTGGGGAGCTTCCTTCATTGGACTGGCCTGTGGCCATGTCTGTGGGGCATTTTCTTGACTGTTGAGTCATGTGGGAGGTCCCAGCCCACTGTGGGCAGTGCCACCCCTGGGTAAGTTGTTCTGTATTATACAAGAAGGCAGGCTGAGCTTGGGCCAGGGGAGCCAGCAAGCAGCATTCCTCCATGGCCTGTGTTGGCTCCTGCCTCCAGGTTCCTTCCGTGGCTTTCCTTGATGATGAACTGTGTTGCAAGCCAAATAAATCCTTTCCTTCCCAAGTTAGTTTTGGTCAGTGTTTTTATCATAGCAACTGTAGGGAGTCTAGAACAGAGCCAGAGATGATGGAAGTGTAGCCATTTCCTGTTACAAGGAAGCTGGTTTCTAGACAGAGCAGGGCAGTGGTACATAGGAACTCACAGCAATTGGGACACCATGCACAAGACCTGTAAGCTTAAACCAGACAAGATCCAGGATGGAGGGCAGAGATGGGCATGCGTTTTCACCCACTAGTTGAGGAGATATTGACAATTGTTAGTTGATTGAAGAGGGAGAGTCAGTCTTCTTTAAGATAGTGACCCTTGGTAGGTCAACTATATTCTAGTAGAAGACCACATGCCCAAAAGTATATGGGCAGTACAAACTGGACTTGGATTAAAAGAAAGAGGACACAAAGTTGGATGGGTAAGGAAGCGGGGGTGGACCTGGTAGGAGTTAGGGGAGAGGGGGTAAATGGGCTCAAAATATACTGTGTGAAGTTCTCGAAGAACTAATTAAAAAAAAAAAACTACATGTTTTGGACTGGAGAAATAGATCACTTAGTAAAGTGTTTCCCTTGAAAGCATAGTCCCGAGTTTGATCCCCAGAACCATAAAATAACCTGGCATGCATCTGCTTGTAATTGCAGAGCTGGGAGGTGGAGACGGGCAGATTCTTGGGACTCACTACCCAGCCAGCCTAGCCTACTTGGTGAGAGACTCTGTCTCAAGAAAAAGTGGATAAATTGCTTATATTCCTAATAAGACTGAGGCATCATCTCAGAATGTCTTTTGTCTAGAAATAAATAACAAAACTTACCACTAAAATTTCATGTAGAAATTTTGATATGTGTATGATGTAATAAATTTATATAAATTGGCAGTATAATATCACTCAAAATCAACTCACCATCTTGAAAATTTTTAACCTTTCTTTCTTTCCTTCTTTTTCTGTCTCTTTTTCCTCTTTATTTAAATTCTTAATTTAATTTAATTTTTTTTTTTTTTACATATCTGGCCAGGAAACTTCATGGTGTTATGGTCAACTTGCCGCACAACTGTGTTCAAATCTGTCACCAACAGGTTCATTAAAAACCTGGCCTGCTCGGGGATTTGTGCTAGCCTGGTCTGTGTGCCCTTCGACATCATCCTCAGCACCAGTCCTCACTGCTGCTGGTGGATATATACCATGTTCTTCTGCAAGGTCGTCAAATTTTTACACAAAGTCTTCTGCTCTGTGACTATCCTCAGCTTCCCAGCCATTGCCTTGGACAGGTAAGCTCGAGTGGCCAGGAACTCAGGTGTATTTCTAATTTTTTAATATATTTTAAAATTTTATTTATTTCTTTTATATGTATGAATGTATTGTCTATATGCAGGTCTGTGCACCCATGTCGTGCAATGCGGCTGAGGTCAGAAGAGGGCATTAGATTCTCCTGGAACTGGAGTTAAAGATGGTTCTCAGCCGCCATGTGGGTGCTGGGAATCAAACCCAGATCCTCTGCAAGAGCAGTTGGTGTTCTTAACCACTAGGCAATCTCTCCAGCCCCAGCCCTTATTTTTAATTTTTAATATGTGTATATGTGTGTGGGTTTTTTTGTGTGTGTGTATGTGTTGTGTGTGTGTGTGTGTGTATGTGTGTGTGTGTGTGTGTGTGTGTGTGTGTGTGTGTGTGTGTCCATACATACAGGTGCCCTTGGAGGCCAGAAGAGAGTGTCAGAGTTCTTGGCACTAGAGTTACAGGGGCTTGTGAGTTGCCTGACATGGGTACTAGGAACTGAACTTAGATCCTGTGAAATAGCAGCAAGTGCTCTTAACTGCTGAATCATCTCTCCAGCCCCAAGATTTCATTTTCTAAGTGCATTGAAAAATGAGCATCATGAAAAAAAAAAAAAGAAAAATGAGCATCATGAAACAAGTGATGAATAATTGAGATCACAGACACTGTTTTGTTTTTCAGTTGCTTGAATGAATGTCCAAAACAGAGATTTACAAAGGACGATTTGGGCATCCATGGAAAATAGAACCTTTGAGAAAAGACCCAAGGGTGGGAGTTGCTATCATCCAATGCTGGGGCAGAACGCCTGGATTGTGGTGGTGCTACAGTTGGTTGGAAGCGCAGTTTGAAGTAGCTTGCCTATCTAATTGATGACTCTGCAATTAGGATTCTTTGATGCAGAATGAAAACATTTCTGGGAGAACAAGGGGGTGATTTGCTGGTTATTAAACAAACGACTAGATGGCCAGATACACCAGAATCTCTCCGGAGGAATTTGGTCTTGTGTTTCATATTGTCCTGCTGACCGTCTTCTCTTCCATGATTTCTAAAGGGATGCTGTAACACATTCACTTCTTTGTGTTGGAATGTTTGTGTTTACAGCAGTTGTCCTCTAATACATGCTTTGGTGGAGTCCTATTTATTTATTTATTTGTTTGTTTGTTTGTTTGTTTGTTTATTTAATGTGTATGAGTGTTCCAGCTACATGTACTTAAGTGCACTCATGTCATGGAGTGTCCACAGACCAGAAGAGGATGTCAGATCCCCTGGAACTGGAGTTACAGATGGTTGTTAGCCATCATGTGGGTGCTGGGAACAGAACTGGGGTGCTCTGTAAGAGCAGCCAGTCGTCTTAACCACTGAGCCATCTCTCCAGCACCAACACCCCTTTTTATTAGGATGGTATCTCTGTGTTGCCTAGTTTGGCTTCAAGTGACCAGGCTCAAGGTATCTGGCTGCTTCAGCTTTTCCATTTGCTGGTGCTGCGGGCGCCTGCCTGCCATTCATGAGGTGTTAGAAAGTTCTTCAGTTTACATCCTGGACTCTTTTTCTTCTGAAGATGTCCCCATTTTAAGGATTTGAGTCAATGAGTTCCAGGGTATTTTTAGAACTGTGCCACTCTAACAGCGCAGTCTACTGTTAGAATTTCCCAAATCCTCTCGGAAAGCCTCTGCGGACTACTTCCTGCTCCTGTTCCTGTTGCTATACCTCCAGCATCCACTAATCTACTTTTTGTCTCTATGTATTTTCCTTTTGTGAAACATTTCGTATTGGTGGAATCATCATACCATGTGTGTGTTCTTTGTGGCTAGCTTCTTTCACTTAACATGTTTTCGAGGTTCATCCATGTCAGAGCATATATCAGTATTCCCTTAATTTATATGGGTACATAATATCATTGTAGGGTTCCCCCATTTTGTTTATTCATTTACCAGTTATGGGTCATTTGGGTTGTTCCATTTTTTTGGCTGCTTTGAATTCTGAATGCTTTAAAAAATATGATTCTAAAGCCAGGCGTGGTGGCCCACACCTTTAATCCTAGCATTTGAGAGGCAGGTGGATCTTTGTGAGTTCAAGACCAGCCTGGTCTACAGAGCGAGTTCGAGGACAGCTGGGGCTACAGGGAGACCCTGTCTCAAAAAGACCAAAAAAAAAAAAAATGAATATGATTCAAGAGTGGGGACATACTATTCTGAAGAGTTTGCTGCTATACCTTGAATCAGCGCAGTAATCCTGAGTTATGTCTAGGCCCTTGGTCTTAGACAAGGAAATATGAAAACAATAAGAAATCCTTATTTTCTTTCCAATTGATAAACTGAGCAGAAGGATCAACTCCAGTGTTAGCTGATGGCAGGGCCAAGCTAACATGAAGAAATGCTCCATGTCTCTGGGGGCTGGAGGCAGCCTTTTGGTGATGCCTATGGTTCTGAGGTTTAAAAACAGTCCTCAGGGGCTGGAGAGATGGCTCAGCAGTTAAGAGCACTGACTGCTCTTGGAGAGGACCGGGGTTCAATTCCCAGCACCCACATGGCAGCTAAGAACTATCTTAGGCGGGGCAAGGTGGCACACACCTTTAATCCCAACACTCAGGAGGCAGAAAACGAAAGAAGGAAACTGCCAACACACGGTGCACATATAGACACGCAGATACACATACATACAAAAACTGAAAGAAGGAAACTGGCAACACACGGTGACATATAGACACACAGATACACATACACACAAAAAAATAAAGAAGGAAACTGCCAGAACACAGTGACATATAGACAAGCAGATACACATACACACAAAAAAATAAAGAAGGAAACTGCCAACACATGGTGACATATAGACACGCAGATACACATACATACAAAAAAAAGAAGGAAACTGCCAACACACAGTGCACATATAGACAAGCAGATACACATACATACAAAAAAAAAGAAGGAAACTGCCAACACATGGTGACATATAGACAAGCAGATACACATATATATATAAAGAAGGAAACTGCCAACACACGGTGTATTAGTCAGTTTTCTGTTGCTGTGATAAAGCACCATGACCAAGGAACTTATAAAAGGAAGAGTTTATTTGAGCTTACGATTGGCGGTTCCAGGGAATCAGAGTCCATTGTGGCAGGAGGCATGGCGGCTGGAGCTGGAGCAGGAAGCCAAGGGTCACATCTCGCAATGAGCACAGGAAGCAGAGAGAGATCAACTGTAGACCACGAGGCTTGTTAAAACTCACTAAGCCTGCCCCCCGTGACACACTTCCTCCAGCATGGCCACACACTCCAAGACCTCCAAAAACAGCGCCACCAACTGGAGACAAACGTCTGAATACCTAAAGCCTATGGGGGACACTCATTCAAACCACCACACACGGTGACATATAGACAAGCAGATACACATATACACAAAAAAATAAAGAAGGAAACTGCCAACACACGGTGACATATAGACACACAGATACACATACATACAAAAAGATAAAGAAGGAAACTGCCAACACATGGTGACATATAGACAAGCAGATACACATACATACAAAAAGATAAAGAAGGAAACTAGCAACACATGGTGACATATAGACAAGCAGATACACATATATACAAAAAAAATAAAGAAGGAAACTGCCAACACACGATGACATATAGACAAGGTATACATACAAAAACTGAAAGAAGGAAACTGCCAACACACGGTGCACATATAGACATGCAGATACACATACATACAAAAAAAAATAAGGAAACTGCCAACACATGGTTACATATAGACATGCAGATATACATACAAAAAAAATAAAGAAGGAAACTGCCAACACACAGTGACATATAGACAAGCAGATACACATACACACACAAAAAAGAAAAACTAAAAAAAAACCTTAGTCCTCCTAGATCACTGACATTAAAACAAAGTACATTTGGAATTCTTTTAGGTGGTTATAGAATTATTAAAATGGAGCTTGAAAGAAAAAAGTCTCATATTATTTTAATAACTAATTAATTATGCAGGCAACCCAGAATTGCTAGTTGTTTTAAGAGCTATGATGACTGGCTACTGGGCAGACATAATGTTGGTCTGCTGGACTTTGTTGAGATCTGTCATTCACATAAGGTTCTTCTGCCTTGGGCAGCTTTAAAGGCTAATGATCCTCAGTGTATGAACTGTGGTGTGTCCGCCTTGTATATAAATGTAGATGAATTTTTATGCTAATGGCTTTAAAATTTCCCTAAAGCTTATCTAGACAATGTAAAAATTTTACAAGTTACCCATTAACTTTACACTGAAAAACAGATGTCTTTAAAGCAGGAGGATTTAAGGATTGATGTCCTTTGTGTCGAGGGGCACTCCAGCCTTAGCCCTGGTAGTGATAATAATTATAAGGTTAGTTAAGAATTGAATCGATTTAATTGTTTTCCTGTCTTGAGAGTTGCAGGATGACAGGGCTTTTCTTTGCTCCTTCAGAAAGTTTTCCTTCTGTTTGATTTTCTTGGTTTATTGATGCATTCCATTGTATTCCAGAGTCCTTAACACTTCAGGTCTGGCTTCTTGGATTCTTCAAGTCTTAGGCAGAAGAAAAGAACTTGGCTGTTTTCCCCTCCTTCTTACTCTTGATAGTTTAGATTCCTCTAATTGGACGAGTATGTCTTCCTGTGAAATTAACTCGTCTTATGTATCCTGCAGGTACTATTCCGTCCTCTATCCCCTGGAGAGAAAAATATCTGATGCCAAGTCTCGGGAACTGGTGATGTACATCTGGGCTCATGCAGTGGTGGCCAGTGTCCCTGTGTTTGCAGTGACCAATGTGGCTGACATCTATGCCATGTCCACCTGCACCGAAGTCTGGAGCAATTCCTTGGGCCACCTGGTGTACGTTCTGATTTATAACGTCACCACAGTCATCGTGCCTGTGGCTGTGGTGTTCCTCTTCCTGATCCTGATCCGGCGGGCCCTGAGTGCCAGCCAGAAGAAGAAAGTCATCATTGCTGCACTGAGGACCCCCCAGAATACCATCTCTATCCCCTATGCCTCCCAGCGGGAGGCTGAACTACATGCCACCCTGCTCTCCATGGTGACAGTCTTCATCCTGTGCAGCGTGCCCTATGCCACCCTGGTCATCTATCAGACTGTGCTCAATGTCCCTGACACTTCTGTCTTCCTGCTGCTCACTGCCATTTGGCTGCCCAAGGTCTCCCTGCTGGCAAACCCTGTGCTCTTTCTAACTGTAAACAAATCAGTACGCAAGTGCTTGGTTGGGACCCTGGTGCAACTGCACCACCGGTACAGTCGTCGCAACGTGGTTAGTACCCGGAGTGGGGTGGCTGAGGCCAGCTTGGAGCCCAGCATGCGGTCCAGCAGCCAGCTCCTGGAGATGTTTCACATTGGGCAGCAGCAGATCTTTAAGCCCTCAGAGGATGAGGAAGAAAGTGAGGCCAAGTATCTTGGCTCAGCTGACTTCCAGGCCAAGGAGGCACTTACCTCCTGCCTGAAGGGAGAGCAGGAGCCACAGCTCGCACCCCCTGCCCCACCCCCAGGCACAGTGGACTCTATATCCCAGGTGGCCCCAGCAGCCCCTGTGGAACCTGGGACATTTCCTGACAAGTATTCTCTGCAGTTTGGCTTTGGGCCTTTTGAGTTGCCCCCTCAGTGGCTCTCAGAGACCCGAAACAGCAAGAAGAGGCTGCTTCCTCCCTTGGGCAATACCCCAGAAGAGCTTATTCAGACAAAGATGCCCAAGGTAGGCAGGGTGGAGCGAAAGATGAGCAGAAACAATAAAGTGAGCATTTTTCCAAAGGTGGATTCCTAGCAAGAATTGTTAAGTTCCTGGGAGCCACGGGGAGCTTGCGTATTCCTGCCCTCCTTTCACACCACAGACCACCATAGGGTGATTCCTCTTGTATGGGGCACATACTTCTGAAGGAAAAGGCAGTCTATGTCAAATCAGATGTCCTCTTTATTGAGGGAATATACATACATATATGTATTTATGTATGTCTCAGTGATCTGTGTTCTTAGTCAAGTCCACATTCCTGTTTGTAGCAAAAGCTAGGCAGTTTGGAACAGGTCTTAGGATATACCATACACATTTTCTGGGGATTCCTCCTTTCCCTGGGCTCAGCAGACAACTCGAGGGGAACAGGTGCTCTGAAGCCGAAGATAATTATGGACTGCAGTGGCCACAAAGAAAATGCTGAATTGGGTAACTAAACAAGACAACTAGAAAAAGCTCCTGCATTAAGAGAGAAGCCTTAATCGTCTGACTCAGCATTTTCCCGAATACCTTTCATTCCTCTCTTGGGTTCAAGGGATGCCTGGTCCCCCCGCTGTGGTAGATATGGCAGTGGATATGCCCTGGCCCAAGGGAAGCTTTTTGTATTTGATTATCTTCACAGCCCCTTGATGTCGCCAAGGCCTCAGGCAAATGTACCTGCTTCCTCCAGTTGCCATCAGTGCTGACTAGAAAATGCTGCCAGCTCCTCACTGTGGGTTTCATTTTAAACTCTGTCTGGTCAAAAACAGAAAGCTTATGAACGATGACAGTGTAAGATGTGGTCGTGCCATGTGATCTTTTTCCCTATTATTACACAAGAGATGACAATCAGTATGAATGGAATGTACTGAGTAATGTATATGAGTAAAGTTAAAAAAAAAACTCATCGTAGGCCAACTTTTGGAATTCAAATGTGTTTAGGAAGTGATGGTGGTGTGTACTAGGTCCTTTTCTACCCTCTGAGAAAATGGGTAGATGAACCTGTCTCATTTCAGTGTGTTATAATGACTCTGGCTCCCATAGACAGTGGAGCAGAGCAGGGAGAAATAATCATTGTAAAACGCCAAAGCAACACCTTGCCCGGTCTAACTTTTCACCTCCCCGGGAAGTTTTCCTAGGAGCCATGGTGGGTGGAAAGAGAGAACACTGTCCTCAGCTGCTCAGTCTACTGATGATTCTCATGACTGATCTAAGCCTACCCTGAGTTTGATCAACTAGGCCGGATTCAAACCTAACCCTTCCCTCTTAAATCAAGGGAGCATTTCTATTCTTCTTAGGGTGTTTGGCTCTTGTTCATGGTACCTGGTGGAGCCAACTGGGTGTCTTTAGTAAGCTTGGAGTGAGGTGGATAGGTGGCCCTCAGGCAAATGCCATGCCAAAGGCAGTGGTTTTAGCCATGCTAGCTAGACCTTGTTTCCGAGGAGGAAGTTCAGACCACGTGTAGGGAATATCCTTTCTGTTCTTCTGCGAGTTATGTCCTATGATTCTCGAGTGTGAACCCAAACAGTTTCCCCCTGAGAGGGTGTGCCTTCCTCTGTGTTTGTCACTTCACAGAGTTGTTTGCTCACAGCAGATACAAGGGATTGGTCCCTCTCTTAAGGCTCTGCTGCTTCCTGGCCCTGTGTGCATGCCATCTGTAGCTCTGGGTCCTGATAGTTAATGCTGTGGCCTTCAAGCTTTCCTTTCAAAGCCTCTTTAATTGTTATAATGCTTATCAAGGGAAAAATAATGTCAGAAAATTCTGTATACCTTAGAAGTACCTGTCAAATATCATTTTTTTGTGTGTGTCATCCTGATAGTATCTATGTACAACATAATAAATTTGGAAGAAGCAGAATTTGGTTTGGTAAATTTCTTATGTATGTTTGAAACAGAAGGTTGACTTCTAACAGGTTGTTACTAGGTATATTTCTATACACTTTGAAGAATAACATTTTAATAAAAATTTAAAATTATTTCTGAATTTATAATGATTACATGAGCTACGTTTTCCCTCCCTGAACTTACCTCTTCACATGGTTGCAAATGAAAAAAAGACTAATTTTTCTTCCATGAATACAGACACAGCATCATGGTAGTATTTTCCCATGTTGCTGTTGAATAAAAATTCCTTTCCTAGGAGGAGATGCAGCATCTGAGTGAATGACACAAAGATGGATTCTGAATTGAGCTGGTGGGTTGTTGCTACAGTTCCTTCGAGGAGATATGCATGCATGCAGCATCCCACCCCCATCTCCTGCAAAGGCAAAGTGAGGAAGACTCTCCCAAAAACATAGTTGGGAAGATTCTAGCGAGTTTAATTGGGCTTGCTTACAGAGTAAATGGGTGAGGGTGTCACTTACAGGAAGGCCAGTACTCCCCCTCCTGCTGACCCCTTTCTTCTTCCTAATTAGTCTTTCTCATGTCATTTCTTTTGACCCATTGAGTTTAATTAGTGTTGCTGACCTGAGCATGGATAGGGAGTGATTTACTGGAACACAGGTAACTTACCAATGGCTATACCACTGAGGAAAACAACATCCTTTCCCAGGCAGCCATTAACTAACACTTTCATATTAAAACCTACCAACATAGTAGCATGTAATAGAATTAACACTGTAACAAAGTGATTAACCTCTCTCAAATAGTGATAAAAACTTATCAGGCTGATGTCACAACTGATGTGCTGTATTAGAGTTCTGTAGCCAAAAGAAAAATGAATCATGATAAATAACAGGGGAATGTGGGAATAAATCAGAAATTGAAATCAGTACTAATGCCCAGAACAACAACAAAAGCCTCTGTGTGGGAGGCTCTCAAAATAGATGGAAATGATCTTGGATTCTCCATGCACAATGCTTCAGAAGCTAAAACATCACCTCTTCTCTCTGGCTCAGCGTTCTCACTCATGCCAAAGGGATCAATTAGTTAATCAGGAGAATAAAGTCCTGGAGGCTTTCATAAAAATCAAACTATAATCTCCAGCATTGTCTCATGGAAACCCTCATAGCTATTCATGTTCTGAGAACTCGGGAGCCTCTTATTGCTAAATTTAAATGAATGAATGATGGATGAATGAATAAATAAGAAATAACCCCCTGGAGCAGCAGTGAGATTTCCCTAATGAAAGATTTTCTGTCAGTAGAATTGTTGCTGGTTCTTACTGAATTCCTTCAATGACTTTGGCGAGGGTTAAAGGCATTAAAGGTGAGGTTTTGATATTAACCCATCTTCAACAGTCTAGTCTTGTTTGAATTCACTCAAGAGAGTATAAATTCTCAGGCTGGAGGGAAGTTCAGTACTGAGAAACAGTTTGGGGATGAAGGGTAATTTTTTTTTCCTGCATCAACCAGAATTTAGTGATTAAATCCCTCCCGTGTTTTTATACTTGTCTTCATTGCAGCCCATAAACAAAATATTACATGCACAAGGAGGTGCTGGAATGGCTATGGGATGTACATTTAAGGCAAGAAGTGAGAAAACAACATGGGATGATGCTTTTGAAATTTTAGCAATATTCCTCATACATGTAACATGTCTGCCTTGCCTCTCCTGTTCACACATATTGTCTTGGGAACAAGAAATTCATTGCTTTAAAAAAAAAAGCAAAAATTCTCCACATGGTGGCACACACCTTTAGTCCCACCACTCAGGAGGCAGAGGCAGGCAGATCTTTGTGAGTTCAAGGCCAGCCTGGTCTACATAGTGAACTCCAGGCCAGCTGGGACTAAAGGGAGACATTGTCTCAAAAAGACAAAAAAAAAATTCTTGGGGGTGTCTTCCTAGTTTTTGTGTATCAGAGCCCAGGTTCCAGAGCAGGGAACATTCCTGCAGTTAGCCAAAAATGTTGTTTGTCATGACTATCAAGAGGTGGGGGATGCTCCTTACAGCTACCAAACAGGTAGAATACTCAAAGCAGCTCACCTTAACAAAGAATGATCTGATCCAAAGTCATCCTTACTGCTGAAGTTGAGACATTCTGGAAAAGCCGAAGGTCTGAGGTGCTTTTAGGAGGGTGGAAGATCTCTGAGAGGAGAGGCCACAGGCAGCTGTCTTTTCTGGACAAATGGATCCAACGACAGACATGTAGCAAAGCATATATTGGTACAATTGCAAAGAGATACTATGTGAGGCCTGCCCTAGTACATAATGTTGTGGTAGGGACTCCATGCAGCAGGGCATTATAGGTGAACTGGCAAGTGTCATAAGAAAAGAGGAAGTTTCAAACCTAAACGTGCTGGTGAAGAAAAAGGAAGGATGTCTTAGTAATGACTCGCTTGGGTCAGTGAACAAGGACACTGAGGACAAATATTCTTAGATCCTCATATCCCATAATGCCTTGGTAAAAGGAAATCTTGAGTGTCTGAGGTTTTATTATCCCAAGGTCTCAAAATGAGAATTGACATATAGGAAAAAAACAAGTTATATATTAATATTTTTCACATTGAATTTATGAACCAAAGCAATTGGTTGGTATCCAAACCTTGGAGGAATTGAACTTACAATTCTGAAAATTTGTGATTCTGTGATCTTTTATTATCTCACATGAATATATACTCAGAATTTTTCTTATAGATTGTTTTGACCTCACCTGACCTAAAGTCTCACTCTCTGTTTATATTTCTCAATTTGTAGACTTTATAGAGGAAATTTGGTATACACAGTATATTATACTATCCTAAAGTTCAGATAGAATTAAATTCTGGTCTCTTCCTATAGGTTGTTGCAAAGGAAAATTCAACACAAGTACAAAGTCACACATGAGGCAAATAAGAGGTTTAGATAAGTCTGTTCCAAACACAGCTTTTGAAAAAGCATACTGAGACTCTCCCCAGTTTTTAAATCATGGGTATAGATATGAAGATGCTAAAGAAATTGAAATTATATCCCAAAAGGAAAATGTACCAAAAATTTAATCAAGGTTTTCATTGGTTTTTCTGGGAAAAGGAAAGGAAGGCGAATATTTCAGTTACTCAGAAGACTATTCTGAACACATGAAAGGGTGCTTGTAGCAAATAGTCATCCGTTGGAGCAGATCCGTTATTCTTCTGAATACCCATCTACCTCCATGCCTTCCTAACAGAGTCATTCCCATCCTCTGCTCTGTGAGAGTAGATCCTGATTATAGGAAACGAATCCATGTGCAGCCTGGCCCTGGTGACTCTTATTGGAGGCAGGTGTATGTTCTACTCAGCAGAAGAAAGGATCTCTATTCTGTGAGTGGTTTACCTGCTAAATGTTAATGGGAAGCATTTAACCCATTTGTAAAGCGAAATGCTCAATAGGGTTTTCTCTGATGTCTTGAGATTGTGGCTGAAGCCCCAAAGATGAGGATAAGAGGTGCTCAAATCTCCGCATTGATTTGATTAACTAAGTAGTAGAAAGAGCTCTCCTACCTCACCCTCTTCCCCTACACATACTCAGGCTACGTGTAGAGTGAAGACAGGAGAAATGGTTTTTTTTTAGAACTTCATTTTCTGGTTGGTAGAAAATGCAAGCCTGGATTTCCTTTCTTCAGTTGGAAAATCTGATTTTTGGGTCCGTTTTCTGTTGCTCCCTCTGTGAAATTTGAGGTGTAAGGAAGTGTTCAGAGAAAGGTGACGGCTCAAACAGAAAAGGCACTGTGCACCCCACCATGGGACATGATAGCGTGGTTTTGCTCTGCAAGAACTTGACTATAGAGGCTGGAGACATGGGTCAGCAGGTAGAGTACTTGCTCTGCAGCAATGAGGACTAGAGTTTGGATCCCAGCACCCATGTAACAAGCCAGGCACAGACCTGGGCTCACTTGTCACTCCAGGAGGGAAGGCGGAGCCTGGAGGATGGCGGAGCTCGCTGGATCGCTGGAGCTCTCTGACTGCTGGCCTAGCCCCCAGATGCCTGCTTTGTGTTCAGAGAGAGATCTGCCTGAAAGGAAGAAGGTGGAGCCTGATAGGGAGGACACTCTCCAGGCCTCTGCACATATGTAAGCCCACACACCTGCATACACATATGTACATATATACACACATTCAAATAAATAAATAAATAAATAAATAATTACATAAATGTTTAAAAGGACTTGGCTGGGCATGGTGGTGCACACCTTTAATCCCAGCACTCAGGAGGCAGAGGCAGGTGTATCTCTGTGAGTTCAAGGCCAGCCTAGTCTACAGAGTGAGCTCCAGGCCAGCTGGGGCTACAGGGAGACCTTGTCTCAAAAATAGCAAAACATAAGGACTTAAGCGGGGCTACTGGAGTCTTGGAGGAGCTATAGATGCTCGAGGAAGGTGGGGGTGTCAGATGGTCAGCACCGTGTCTGGATTCTGCATTGAGGGTCATATGGGACCCTGGGAGATTGCTCCACAAGAACCCAATGACAGGTCAATGGCTGTATCATTTAAGGAGCAGGAAATCTAGGTGGAGGTGATTCTCATTCTCCTGTGTGTGTTGCTTGGGCTCTAGCCAAACCTAAACTGGGAGAAGGACAGAGCAATAGATTAGGAGTGATAGAAAAAATTTAAATGTATTGGGCTCTTGAGTATCTGAAAGTAATCAAAGAGTGCTATGGTCACTTTGGACCACAGTTTAGGAACAAAGAATTGAGCTTGCATGGATTAACCATCTTTTCTGAGCTCCAACTCTGTAAGTGAACCATGGAACTCTCAGGGAAAAGAGCCTTGGAAAGATGGTGTTGAAGAGGACTGCTGAGCAGAGAGATGACGGCAGCTCTTACTGATGTTTCTCACACCCCACCTCTGCACTTCTGCTTATATGAGATAACAGACTTCCTTGTATGCACACTGGTTCAGATCACAGTGCTCTGATTTTCTCCTGGAAACACTCTCTGACACATGAGCCTACTTATTTACAAAGAACACATTTGGAGAGTATTCCTACTTAAGGATGTAATCTCAATGAATAATATTCTTAAATTAATGCATTGTTTCCTGCTTCATATGTTTTATATTAAACAAAGAATATATATGTATACATACTCATTTTGATTCTTGATGAAGAGATGGCCAATTGATTATCGATCTATAATCTCATTCCCTCCTGAAATTCCACCTAGACTCCATTTAAAAGGCTAAAGACACAAGGAATGAGAGAGGGGAAGATCACACCCTGGCTGTAGTCAACCCTACAACAGAAACACATTTCTAGAAGCTGGAAAGCAGGTGGATAATAACAAACTTACTCCTAAGAACTTGCCTTTTTCTTTTTTCCTTTTTGTGTGTGTACATGTGTGCATGTGTGTGTTTGTGTGTGTGTGTGCAATTGTGTGTAGGTCAGAGATCAATGTTGGGTTTTTCAATCTCTCCTCATCTTATTTTTTTAAATTTTTTTAAAATTTTATTTATTTTTGTATGTGTATGAATGTACTGTTTGCATGTAGGTTTGTGCACCCGTGTCGTGCAATGCCGCGGAGGTCAGAAGAAGGTCTCAGATTCCCCTGGAACTGGAGTTCTCCTGGAATTGGAGTTACAGACAGTTCTTAGCTGCCATGTGGGTGCTGGGGCTCGGAAAAAACAAGTTATTATTAAATATTTTTCACATTGAATTTATGAACCAAAGCAATTGGTTGGTATCCAAACCTTGGAGGAATTGAACTTACAATTCTGAAAATTTGTGATTCTGTGATCTTTTATTATCTCACATGAATATATCTCAGAATTTTTCTTATAGATTGTTTTGACCTCACCTGACCTAAAGTCTCACTCTCTGTTTATATTTCTCAATTTGTAGACTTTATAGAGGAAATTTGGTATACACAGTATATTATACTATCCTAAAGTTCAGATAGAATTAAATTCTGGTCTCTTCCTATAGGTTGTTGCAAAGGAAAATTCAACACAAGTACAAAGTCACACATGAGGCAAATAAGAGGTTTAGATAAGTCTGTTCCAAACACAGCTTTTGAAAAAGCATACTGAGATCTCTCCCCAGTTTTTAAATCATGGGATATAGATATGAAGATGCTAAAGAAATTGAAATTATATCCCAAAAGGAAAATGTACCAAAAATTTAATCAAGGTTTTCATTGGTTTTTCTGGGAAAAGGAAAGGAAGGCGAATATTTCAGTTACTCAGAAGACTATTCTGAACACATGAAAGGGTGCTTGTAGCAAATAGTCATCCGTTGGAGCAGATCCGTTATTCTTCTGAATACCCATCTACCTCCATGCCTTCCTAACAGAGTCATTCCCATCCTCTGCTCTGTGAGAGTAGATCCTGATTATAGGAAACGAATCCATGTGCAGCCTGGCCCTGGTGACTCTTATTGGAGGCAGGTGTATGTTCTACTCAGCAGAAGAAAGGATCTCTATTCTGTGAGTGGTTTACCTGCTAAATGTTAATGGGAAGCATTTAACCCATTTGTAAAGCGAAATGCTCAATAGGGTTTTCTCTGATGTCTTGAGATTGTGGCTGAAGCCCCAAAGATGAGGATAAGAGGTGCTCAAATCTCCGCATTGATTTGATTAACTAAGTAGTAGAAAGAGCTCTCCTACCTCACCCTCTTCCCCTACACATACTCAGGCTACGTGTAGAGTGAAGACAGGAGAAATGGTTTTTTTTTAGAACTTCATTTTCTGGTTGGTAGAAAATGCAAGCCTGGATTTCCTTTCTTCAGTTGGAAAATCTGATTTTTGGGTCCGTTTTCTGTTGCTCCCTCTGTGAAATTTGAGGTGTAAGGAAGTGTTCAGAGAAAGGTGACGGCTCAAACAGAAAAGGCACTGTGCACCCCACCATGGGACATGATAGCGTGGTTTTGCTCTGCAAGAACTTGACTATAGAGGCTGGAGACATGGGTCAGCAGGTAGAGTACTTGCTCTGCAGCAATGAGGACTAGAGTTTGGATCCCCAGCACCCATGTAACAAGCCAGGCCAGACCTGGCTCACTTGTCACTCCAGGAGGGAAGGCGGAGCCTGGAGGATGGTGGAGCTCGCTGGATCGCTGGAGCTCTCTGACTGCTGGCCTAGCCCCCAGATGCCTGCTTTGTGTTCAGAGAGAGATCTGCTTGAAAGGGAAGAAAGAAGGTCGGAGCCTGATAGGGAGGGACACTCTCCAGGCCTCTGCACATATGTAAGCCCACACACCTGCATTACCACATTGTACATATACACAACATTCAAATAATAAATAATAAATAAATATAAATATATACATACATATGTTTAAAGGACTTGGGGCATTGGGATGTGGTGCACACCTTAATCCCAGCCACTCCGAGAGGGCAGGGCAGGTGGTGTATCTCTGTGAGTTCCCAAGGCCAGCCTAGTCTACAGAGTGAGCTCCAGGCCATCTGGGCTAACAGGCAGCACCTTGTCTCAAAAATAGCCAGAAACATAAGGACTTAAGCGGGGCTACTGGAGTCTTGGAGGAGCTATAGATGCTCGAGGAAGGTGGGGGTGTCAGATGGTCAGCACCGTGTCTGGATTCTGCATTGAGGGTCATATGGGACCCTGGGAGATTGCTCCACAAGAACCCAATGACAGGTCAATGGCTGTATCATTTAAGGAGCAGGAAATCTAGGTGGAGGTGATTCTCATTCTCCTGTGTGTGTTGCTTGGGCTCTAGCCAAACCTAAACTGGGAGAAGGACAGAGCAATAGATTAGGAGTGATAGAAAAAATTTAAATGTATTGGGCTCTTGAGTATCTGAAAGTAATCAAAGAGTGCTATGGTCACTTTGGACCACAGTTTAGGAACAAAGAATTGAGCTTGCATGGATTAACCATCTTTTCTGAGCTCCAACTCTGTAAGTGAACCATGGAACTCTCAGGGAAAAGAGCCTTGGAAAGATGGTGTTGAAGAGGACTGCTGAGCAGAGAGATGACGGCAGCTCTTACTGATGTTTCTCACACCCCACCTCTGCACTTCTGCTTATATGAGATAACAGACTTCCTTGTATGCACACTGGTTCAGATCACAGTGCTCTGATTTTCTCCTGGAAACACTCTCTGACACATGAGCCTACTTATTTACAAAGAACACATTTGGAGAGTATTCCTACTTAAGGATGTAATCTCAATGAATAATATTCTTAAATTAATGCATTGTTTCCTGCTTCATATGTTTTATATTAAACAAAGAATATATATGTATACATACTCATTTTGATTCTTGATGAAGAGATGGCCAATTGATTATCGATCTATAATCTCATTCCCTCCTGAAATTCCACCTAGACTCCATTTAAAAGGCTAAAGACACAAGGAATGAGAGAGGGGAAGATCACACCCTGGCTGTAGTCAACCCTACAACAGAAACACATTTCTAGAAGCTGGAAAGCAGGTGGATAATAACAAACTTACTCCTAAGAACTCTCCTTTTCTTTTTTCCTTTTTGTGTGTGTACATGTGTGCATGTGTGTGTTTGTGTTTGTGTGTGCAATTGTGTGTAGGTCAGAGATCAATGTGTGGTTTTTCAATCTCTCCTCATCTTATTTTTTTAAATTTTTTAAAATTTTATTTATTTTTGTATGTGTATGAATGTACTGTTTGCATGTAGGTTTGTGCACCCGTTCGTGCGAATGCCGCGGAGGTCAGAGAGGTCTTGGATTCCCCTGGAACTGGAGTTCTCCTGGAATTGGAGTTACAGACNCAGACGGTTCTCAGCCACCATGTGGGTGCTGGGGATCGAACCTGGGTCCTCTGCAAGAGCGGTCGGCGCTCTTAACCGCTAGGCTATCACGGGGTCTGTCACTGAGCCAGGAGCTCATCACTTTGGCTAAGCTTTCCTCTTTAGTGACTGATTGGCTTCTTCTTTCTCTTTGGTTTAATCTGATGGTGCAGTCCACAATTGAGAAGTTTTTGAACATTAATTTTTATTTTTATCAAGATAGCACATTAGATGGGTTTTAAATAAAACTAAAAAGCTTAAAACAAGTTAAACACATGAGTTCTAGAGCTCGGACCCAGCTATCATTTTAGCTATCCCTTCTGGCATTTGCATATCACCACATTTCTAAATAATATGCATATTCTCTCTTCTGCAGCATCTATTCTGGACATAATTTGGTCGCCTCCCGTCATGGCAGATAAGGGTATTGCGCTGTCTTACACAATCATCTCCCGTATTTCTCCACCCTCTCAATACCATTATAATTTTGGTTAAATCAGCATCCAGGGTTTACATTTAATATGTGCATACGTATATCATTCACTGCTAAGAATTATTCTATATTGCTTCTATCACCTTCCGCTCCTCCTGGAATTGATGATTGCCTTATTATTTGCTTTGCTTGATACCCTTGTACCCACAGTCAATGCTTCCTTTACCTCCCAAATACTTTTGTGTACCAAGTCAATACCAAGTAATCTATGAATTATACTCTGTTTTGTGTGTATTTGTGCTTTCATAGAGGGTGGTGTTATACGTGTGTGTGTGTGTGTGTGTGTGTGTGTGTGTGTGATGTATGCACACACGGAGGCCAGGACCTCAGATATCCTACTCTGCCTTGTAACTTTGAAATAGGGTCTCTCCATGAACATGGAGCTTGGCTGGTGACCAGCAAGCCCAAAGGATTCTCCCATCTGCAGCCCCCACAGTGTTGGGTTTATAAGCACACATGTGGCCATGCCTGGCTTTTTACAGATCTTCGTTCTTCTCAGCAAACACTTTTACCCACTGAGTCATCTCCTTTCATTATGCTCTTTGTTAAAAAAAAAATTCCTCCTAAAAATTTCATCTTCCTTCTTTCTGGACTGTGATCTGTAGACCTATAGCAGCACGCCTTGCAGAGATCCCCTTGCCTTCTTTTTGCCTGGATGGACTTTTTGGTTTTGTATTTGTGGTTCTGGGGACTAAATGCAGAACCTCTTGCTCACTGGCTAAGCATGGGTTCTACAGCTGGGACACTCCAGTACATCTCCAAATCATATTCTTGGTGTTTCCTTGACTTATACTCTGAGTCAGTTCCGTTTCTTTTTTTTGTTTGTTTGTTTCTTTTTTTTAGTCTTTTTGAGACAGGGTCTCCCTGTAGCCCCAGCTGTCCTGGAACTCCCTCTGTAGACCAGGCTGGCCTCGAACTCATAAAGATCCACCTGCCTCTGCCTCCCAAGTGCTAGGATTAAAGGCGTGCGCCACCACACCCGGCCAGTTCCATTTCTTGAACACTGCAGCTTCTTCTTTCATGTTTTCCATCCTTGTGTTACTGAAACACAACATCTAGAACCTTCATTGACTCTATTTTTTTTGTTTGTTTGTTTGTTTTTTGGTCTTTTTGAGACAGGGTCTCCCTGTAGCCCCAGCTGTCCTGGAACTCACTCTGTAGACCAGGCTAGCCTTGAACTCACAAAGATCTGCCTGCCTCTGCTTCCCAAGTGCTAGGGTTAAAGGCGTGGGCCACCACACCCAGCTCATTGACTCTATTTTTATTACGAGGTTAGGGCCCTCCCTTCCTGAATGGCATTATGGCCTCTAGAAAAGAGGTTTTGTGGATTTACTGGACTGGCCCTTTTGCTTCCCATCATATGAGAACACGGTGACAACAGGGAGCCATCGTGGAGGAACAGAGCAGCTGTCACCAAACAGTAGAACCTACTGGCACCTTGATCTTGGACTTCCATACTCTAGAACTGAGAAATCGCTGCTCTTTCTAAGCTGTCAAGTCTGTAGTATTTTGTCATATGGTACAAATGGGCTAAGACATGTCTCAAGTCCCTCCATTCCAACATGGGCTGTTGACGTCAACACCCTATGCAGTGTCATCCTAACATCTCCCTTCTCCCACGTGCTGGCCCTTGCCTTTCTTCTGTGTCACAGGCCCCGTGACTAATCTCTAGCTTCTTTTGATTTACAGGGTGGTATCAACTACATTCTGATTCCCATCCTTAGCACACGGCCTGCTTGGTCTTTCTTCTAGAATCTTGCTTTGGAATTTCTTGGTGATGTGGGCCTGTTTTCATCCACTTTAGTGATACTCAGTGTTCACTTTCAATATGAAAATATGTTCTTCAGCTCTGAGGACCATAGGTCTCCTGATTGATGGTTTCTTCCTCTTCTTTATCTCCTCTGTCTTTCTAGGATTTCTGTTATTTATATGTTGGACCCCTTAGACTCTTTCTCTAGTTTTCTTATTTCGTCTGTTTCTGTTTCTCTGTCTCTGCCTCTGTCTCTGTCTGTGTGTGTGTGTGTGTCTCTCTCTCAGTTCCTCTGAGATTTCTTTTTGCATTTACCATCAAGCTTCTAAGTCCCAACATCTCCCTTAAGTCCTTCAAATGCTCCCTTTAAGGGCATTCAGTGTCTCCTATGTCTTTTAGTAGATATTAAAGGGAAGGTTTTTGAGGGTTTTGGAAGTTTTCTTCCTGAGTGTCCTCCTTCCCTTCTGGGTTTCTACTTCCTTCGTGTTTATTTGGTATTAGCTTTTTCTACTCAGCACTGTCCTCAGCTGACTGGTAATCCTTGGTTGTCTGCATATGTGAGAGCTGGGGCCTGGAGAGGGTGTGTTGACTCAGAGCCTGAGGGCAGGGTGATCTTGTTGAGCTGTTTGTTGGGAAATATATACTCATTTTTTAAAAATATTTTTTAAATTAATTTTATTTATTTCTGTATGTGTATGAATGTACTGTCTGCATGCAAGTTTGTGCACCCGTGTCGTGCAATGCCTCGGAGGTCAGAAGAGGGTGTCGGATTCCCCTGGAACTGGAGTTCTCCTGGAATTGGAGTTTCAGACGGTTCTTGGCCGCCATGTGGGTGCTGGGGATCGAACCCGGGTCCTCTGCAAGAGCGGTCGGCGCTCTTAACCGCTAGGCCATCTCTCCAGCCCCTACTCATTTTTTTTTTAAGTATTTCTTCTTGGGCTAGTGGGAAACCTCTGAAAGGCACTTCTAGCCTCCTTGAAAGGGAGAGTCCTAGCCTCCAGGGTTCTGCAGTGGAGCCTGAGAAGAGTAGGAAGGGGCCAGGCAAGGGAATCCAGACTGTGGCGTGAAGAGCAGATCTAGCTGGATCCTCACAGCTTCTCTAACAACTGTCAACGAGTCTCACCTTATCTCCAGTTCCAAACCTGGAACAGCTAACACCTTAGCTAAGAATTACCCTTTGTGAAGACAGACAAAAATGTAGCATAAAAAGTAGACTCAAAGACAAATCCACAGAAAATAATTATCTATGGATAATATCCTGAGAAAAATATTAGAAAATATGTATTCCAAATATATTAAAAAAATTTTAAAAGTAACATGTACCACTAAAAAAAAAGTTAAATAAGTATTCCAAAGCCTTTAAAAAGGAAAAAAGTGAGAAGGCTGGGAAGATGGCTCAGTCAATAAAGTGCCTGCCACACAAGCATGGGGACCTGAGCCTGGATCCCCAGCACTCAGTACAGATCTGTAACCCCAGTGCTAGTGTAGACAGAGGCAGGCAGATCCCGGAAGAGGTGGTTGAGGCTGGCAGGGCCATAGAAAACAATGGATTTGGGTGGTGTCAGTTTACTCCCATAATTCCTTTGGTTTTTCCTGTATAAACTAGACAATGATGGGCTAGCCTGAATTCTGTTTCTTCTCCTCAAATCCTCTGGATAACCTCAGAAAAAAGATTTTTTTCTTTTGTGAGTTTATTACTTTTAAGACATTTTGTATTTTCATGTGCTTTGAAGACATTGTTACTTTGTTACAATGAGTTTAATTTAAAAAATGCTAGTTGGTTTCAGAATTAGTTTATAATATTTCATAATAATTTATTCATAATAAATTGGAGAAATAGATGCAAAAATATTGAGGGTAATGAGCCCAAACACACTAGCACTTGTTTGTTTATTCATAATTTATGTCTCCATTTACTTAAAACATGTAAAGTGAATGTGATAGAAGTACTTTTTCATCAATCACTTGGCACCATTAGGATATTACTTAGAAGTTCTTAACTAATTTTAACTTATATACTCTGTCTTAAAACATGCTCCCTCAGTAGCATTTGGCATATTATTGCCTGCTTTGTGTTTATATATGATTTTCACTGGAGAATAGTAAAGCACAGCCCACAAACTTTCTGTAGGAAACGACATGATCTCTCTTTTGCAAATGGGAACTGGAGGCACAGATGGCTGCGCCATTAGCCCTGAGAGATGAAGCAAGCTCCAGACAGCTAAAAAGAGCACGGACGCATTAAAGCCCATTCTTCCGCTTGCACCCTCCAAAGCACTCATGATCGCTAACATCTATCGTTATCATGGCTTTTTTTGAATACCCACTTGGCACATATTATTAAACTGTACTGGGGACTAGATTAAAATCCTTAATGCTTGGCAGCTGTTCTTCTCTGTTATTTTCTGAGCTTCCGTCTGCCTCATGATCTCCCTTGCTCTGTTGCAGAGGCATTTGGTTTGAAATAAATGTTTCGAACCTCTTAAAAGGATGAGATGGCTTGGCTGCAGCAGTTCATGGGCATCGTCTTATGTCTCCTGGCCTCCTTGCTAATTCTCCGCTGAGGTTAGCCTTAGTTGAATTTAAGAGGCACGGCCATGAAATCACTCACCATCATCCACACTTTTGAGGGGCATGTGTTCCTTCTCCCAGAAAGCATATAAAATGCCATTAAGATTTATTCATCCATAGCAGTAAATACCGCTGAATTTATTAATGCTATTATTATAACGTGGTGTGAAATGTTTGGGTTATTGTCCTTGCTCTCTAGACAGATTAGAGGAGAAGAAGACCATGAAGGGTCTTTAAATGATCACGTGCTGGCAACAAGTGCAGCTGGAAAGTGAAAATCACATTTCACGGAGACAGCAATTTTGGTTGATAGATGATGGCAAGGTTGTTTTAAAATCCAGCAAAATCCTTTCTCTATAAAACAACCATCTTCTTCATACAATCATAGCACTTAAAATCTAGAGCATCTTAGGTGAGCCGTACTTCACTGCTGTAATTTAACAGAAGCAATCATTGTCCAGAGAGAAACAACTTTGTTCCATACCATGGACCAGAATTTGTGACTTTCTAAAAATACCTAAACCATTAGAAAAATGTATGCAGTGGAAACCAGTGTTTGTGAATGTCTTTTTTGACCTGGAATTTAAATCATTCAGTAGATAATAGGTTGAGAAGATAAATAAGCACTTCCCTAACTATAAACTTCATTTTCTCATTGCTAGTTTCTGGAGACCAGTAAATAGGATTTATATAATTTATAATCAGAAGTGCCCCTGATTCCTGGAACATTCTACCGCAAATGAAAGAGGTGAGGAAAGAGAGAGGATTTATGTGACCATCTAGCTTCTGCCCTCAGTCGAATCTCCAAGCCACTAAGCATGATTAGAGAAATGCTATATGGTTCACTTGCATAGAAATAGCTTGCTAGATGATTTAACTCAAATCAACTGACCAATGAATGACAGCTAAATAAATTCATGAGTCAGCCACCTGCATATAAATTCCCTGAAACTCGGGTTAAAATAATGATCTCAGATTCATTACCAAGGAAAACAAGCCCCCCACTGCAATAAACTTGGCAATTTTCAAAAATTCATCATAGCTACCTACGCAAGGTAAATGAGCATTTACAGTTCAATGGATGAGACTTGAAGCTGGCAATACCCCTCATCAGCGATTATAATGGCACATTAATATGGCACTTCCAAAACATTGTACATTCTCGGGCCAGTGAGATGGTTCAGTGGGGAAGGGTGCCTGCTGCCAAGCCTAACTTTGATCTCTGGAAGGACAGAGCTGACTCCCTGATCTCCACACGTGCTTGTACACACACACAAACACACACACACATACACACACACTCATGCACACAATAATAAATAAATAAATAAATAAATAAATAAATAAATAAATAAATAAATGTAGGGGAAAGTCCCATTTTACTTTGTCTATGTCTATGCCTATAGAATGAGGAAATATTTTAGGAAGTCATCCACCCATGATTCAATAAAGGGGCTGGTAAATTGAGAAGTGAAGAGGTTTGCCTTTTCAGAATCAATTACAAAGGTGAATTGCAAATGTAAATTTCTTAAAACATAAACAAATTCTTTTTTTTTAATTTTCGTTTGTGTATGAATGTACTGTCTGCATGCAGGTTTGTGCACCCGTGTCATGCAATGCCATGGAGGTCAGAAGAGGGTCTTGGATTCCCCTGGAACTGGAGTTACAGATGGTTCTCAGCCACCATGTGGGTGCTGGGAATTGAACCTGGGTCCTCTGCAAGAGCAGTCGGCGCTCTTAACCATTAGGCCATCTCTCCAGCTCCAAACAAATTCTTAATCCATTATATTATCTTGTGCTATATGTCCTTTGGGGCTTTGTTTTTGCTTAATTCTTTTTTTGGATGGCTGTAGGGGACAAGAATGATGCCTGTTACCATAACCTAGATGTTCTGAGACAAGTGATTCTTGCATGCTGAGCAGGTCCATATTACATTGCATTTGGGGCCTGGGGCACAAGGGCAGGGTATTTCCACAAAGAGCAGAGGCTACTTAGAAACGGAGGATCAGGGGCTGGAGAGATGGCTCAGTGGTTAAAATTGCTGACTGCTCTTACAGAGGACCTGGGTTTGATTCCCAACACCACATTGAGGCTAAGAACCATCTTTAAGCCGGGTGTGATGATGCACACTTTTAATCCCAGTACTTGGGAGGCAGAGGCAAGTGGATCTCTGTGAGTTCAAGGCCAGCTTGGTCTACAGAGTGAGTTTCCAGGCCAGCTGGGGCTACAGGGAAACCCTGTCTCAATAAATAAATAAATAAATAAATAAATAAATAAATAAATAAATAAAAATAAAAAGAAATGAAGGATCAGCGACTCCAATCTGAAAAAGTGGCAGACATCTCTATCTGCTCTTACATAGCAGAAGAGCAAACAGACTGCACAAGGTTAAGAGATTGCCCTCTGGACATGCAGCTGCTGGCAGAGAAAGAAGAATCCAGTGATGCAAGATGTAAAGTGTTTTGTGTGTAGACGGATGAGTTGTAGGAATATACAGCATCAATTTTGAATGACATTAGAATAGTAATTTCAGTTTGCCTATTATGATAAATGGAGAACAAAACAAAGCAACCTCCATTAAATGAGTTTGGATGACCAACTACAAACCAGAGTTAAAAAACAAAGTTACCAAAATTATGACTGGCTCTCAGTCTAATAAACACATTGTATGTTCAGATAGAAACACAAATTTGAATTTTAAGTGAGAAAAATACCTTTAAGAGATAAAAGCAAAGTGCCTAAGAATGCGGGGGGAAGCCTGACTCTTGAATCATGAACAAATGATGAGCAAATACTCATGTGGCCCACATGTACGTGTGAACACACACCCACACACACACTCAAAGAAATAAAAATCTTGAAAACCCCCTGCTACCTATAAACCCAAGGTGTACTACTCTTTGTGTGTATGTGTGTGTGAGCACATCATGTGTGTACATGAGCACATGTGTATATTGAGTATTATACATCTCCACCATCTCCTGGCAAGACCCACTCCACATTTATATCATTTGGATCAGTTAGGGTCATATGACAATACATGTCACTTAAAAAATTTCCAAAGGCATCATTATGATTTTGAAACACTGGATTGAAAGGCATCAAGCTTTGTCTTTGATTTTCAATCTTGATTTTTCAAAACATGAGCATCCTTTAACCAGAATCTGATTCTATGTAGACATCCACAGTAGATAGGAAAAGAGGAGTGAGGTTCAGAATGAAGGAACCGAGAAGGGCAAACATTTCCCATTTCCTTCCTTTCTATTTTTAAGTTTTTCTGTTTATTATTTTTATTTGTATGAATGTACTGTCTGCATGCATTCATGTCTCCAATGCCGAGGAGGTCAGAAGAGGGCGTCGGATTTCTTAGCTGCCATGTGGGCGCTGGGAATTGAACCCAGGTCCTCTGCAAGAGCAGTCGGTGCTCTTAAGGTGCTCTTAACCGCTGAGCCATCTCTCCAGCCCTCCTTCCTTTCTATTTGTGGAGGGAAATACCCATTGTCACTGCTCAGAGCCCTGGCGTGACCCATCTCCAGGAGAGCTCTGAGATGGCTCCAGAGCAGCAGCCTTGCCGTTAACCCTCGGGAACAAGAACTCAGCTCACTGGTTCCCTAGCAGTCTCAGTGCTCAGTCCCAAACCACCGCAATACTGGTGAAAATGCAGGTTTCCTGGCTGCTGATATCTTGACCTACAGAATCAGGGAATGTGGACTCCCAACCCTCCAAATGATCCTCACAAACAGCACTGGGAGCAGATTTATTTCAATTCTTTTTTAATTTTTTTTTTTTTTTTTTTTTTTTTATTGGTTCTTTTTAGGACAGGTCTCCCTGTAGCTCCAGCTGTCCTGGAACTCACTACTTAGACCAGGCTGGCCTTGAACTCACAAAGATCCACCTGTCTCTGCCACCTGAGTGCTGGGATTAAAGGTGTGCACCACCATACCTGGCTTTATTTAAAATTTTAACTTCTAAAAAAGGTAGTATAAAAAGATATATAGTATAGCCGGGCATGGTGGCCTGTGCCTTTAATCCCAGCACTCAGGAGGTAGAGGTAGGCGGATCTCTGAGTTCAAGGCCAGCCTGGTCTACAGAGCGAGGTCCAGGACAGTTGGTACTAAAAGGGAGACCTTGCCTCAAAAATACCAAAAAAAGGAAAAAACAAAACAAAACAAAAAAGATACATAGTACATAATACTATGAATAAAAATATTATCTAGAATCAACCTACCACTTATATTCAGACATTATAATTACCATATAGGGATGGAAGATATGTATTCATATTCTAGAGTAACATAAAATTAAAAGGAAAAAAGTGAACCCCATAACATATTTTTGAATTAGCATACAGTTTATTCCCAAAGGTCATGATTTTGACACATATGTGTTGTTTAAACAGACATAATTTGGAGTAATACAAAGGGGAGGGAACAACAACATAAGGACTGGGTCAAAGAACTGACTGATACAGTTAAATTCTGCTCAAAATAACTAGCCTCTGAAGAAAAAAATCATTGGAAACGCTGAGAGAAAGATGCAAGATATGTATGGCAGAATCTATAAACTGGGGAGGGGGAGGGGCGGGGAGAGGGGAATGCATCCAAATTGGACTGAAAAATGATGTATGAAATATACAAAATGTCAATAAAAAAGAACATAACTTTAAAAAACTAAAAGTTGCCTGGCGTGGTGGCGCACGCCTTTAATCCTAGCACTCGGGAGGCAGAGGCAGGTGGATCTCTGTGAGTTCAAGGCCAGCCTGGTCTACAGAGTGAGTTCCAGGCCAGCTGGGACCACAGGGAGACCCTGTCTTGAAAAGACCAAAAAAACAAAAAACAAAAAACAAAAAACAAAAAAGAACAAAACTAAACTAAAAGTTAAATGAATTGCTAAACAAAGGTTAAAAAAAAATAAACAAGATAATCTGTTACCTGATTTTTGTTCTTTTAGTTGATATTTACTCCCGTGTACACAACCCTTGCTTACATGGATGGAACGGTGGACACTTGCACCGGCAGGTCCTGGACAGAACAAAGTTGCTGTAAAGGCAGAGCAGGATAAAACGCACACTCCTTTTTCACATTTGCTGATCTTATGCAAAGTGTGAGAATTTTCAGTTTTTCTAAAATCACCAAATGGCTGTTATTAGGTATTTATAATATTTATTTGTTGTTTTAAAAAATCCACCCTGTTGTTTTCAGATTTAATTTTCACCTTTCTTGTTTGAATGCATCCAAGGATAATTCAGAAGAAGGGGAGGTTTCAGTTTCCGTGGTTTCTTGAATGCTGCCTAACACCCATGGAAAACAGGGTTTTCTGAAAGCCTGCCGCAGCAGGTTCAGCAGAAGCTCACCAGCACCATCTAGTGGACGTTGGTCAAATTCATACCCTTAAAGAAGCTGAGAACAAGCTCTGTTGGATGATCTTCAGGGCAGGTTAATTCCAGAGTGACCTTGGGGAAAAAAATGAACACTTTTGATGTTCACCGCCTCAAACAGAACTTTCACAATATTATACCAACTTGTGAGATGTTGTGAACTGAAGTGAAATGTGTGAGCATGTCTAAGACAGGCAATACATGTCATTTTCAACAGGGCTAAGCACAAACTCATAGGAGGTAGGGTCTGTCTATGACATGCACTGTTAACTCCTGTTCAAAAGAAATAACTACTGAATCTAGTTTACAGAATCTGTAACAAAAGGCTGAACGAGATGCTCTCCTTGTTTGCTGTTACATTTGGTAAAAGCTTATGGTGAGAAAAGAGAAATTGGGACACTGCAGCTGGTCGTCGGAACCCAGATGGAACACAATGTGCGCTTTTTCTCAGTTCTTCAAATCTGACTGGGCTCAGAAGGACGATGTCAAAGCGGGGAGGGACTGAAAACAACAACAAAAGCTAGCTCCGAAATCAACGGTGCCATATGCCCCCAACCTGGAACAAGACCAGGGAATTTTTAGCTTAAAAATACATTGATGCTACAAGAAATCCTTATGAATTACTCCCAAAGGCATAACACTTTACAGGGAATATTTTCAGAAAAACACAGAACCGTAGAAAACATGGCATAGAAAAAAAATGGCGCTTCCTGACATGGTTGAGTGTTGCTTCAAGAGGATCACCCTTGTGCTTACCTGATGCAGAAGTATTTGCAGAGATTAAGAACAAATGTAGAAGAACTCTAACTTATTAAAGTGTGCTCTTGAGGTGCACACAGCCTCTGGGAGGTTTGCAAAATGGAAGTGGTAGGAGGTAAAGGGGGAAAACACGGAGACAGAAACCAATTTATGATGAGATGTGTTAATATAAGATTCAAAGAGTGTGGCTGGAGAGATGGCCTAGTGGTTAAGAGCGCTGACTACTCTTGCAGAGGACGCGGGTTTGATCCCCGCACCCACATTGTGGCTGAGAACTGTCTTTAACTCCGGTTCCAGGGGAATCCGATGCCCTCTTCTGACCTCCGTGGCATTGCACGACATGGGGCACAAACCTACATGCAGACAGTACATTCATACACATACAAAAATAACTAAAATTTAAAAAAAAGATTCAAAGAGTGAAGACATATAGTTTTCCCCTTGCATTATATATATATATTTTTTTTTTTCTTTTTTTTTGTCTTTTTCAAGACAGGGTATCCCTGTAGCCCCAGCTGTCCTGGAACTCACTCTGTAGACCAGACTGGCTTTGAAATCACAAAGATCTGCCTGCCTCTGCCTCCCAAGTGCTAGGAGTAAAGGCATGCGCCACCACGCCCAGCTGCATTATATATCTTTTATGTTGCATATTTTTCTAAGTTTATTTTATTTTATGTGTATGAGTGTATTGCCTGCGTATGTTTAAGTGTCCCCATGTCCTGCAATGCCTTTGGAGGTCAGAAGAGGGTGTTGGAGCCCCTGGAACTGGAGTTGAAGACAGTCAGCTGCCGTGTGGTTGCTGGGACTTGAACCCAGGTCTTCTGCAAGAACAGCCAGTGTTCTTAACCTCTGAGCCATCTCTTCAGCTGTGTGTTGCATATATTTTTAAAGGCAACAGTTTAAAAGGCAAAAATACCAGGGATCATACAAAGCCATCATAACTCTGTATTTTCTAAGTTTTCTTCTTCTTTATCACCAAGAAATACGATTTTTTAAAAAAATGGGTTATATTAAGCATGGAAAATAAAAACTAGAAAAAGAGGTTGGTGAGAACATCTCAGGTGGTAAAGAGGCTTGCCATATGAGTTCAAGTCTCTACAAGTGCATACAAGCCAGAGACAGAGCACACACATCTGTAATCTCGGCATTCCTAGGAGACAGGAAGTAGTGAAAAGAGAACTCCCTGAAGGGCCCAGCCTGGTAGTTTCCAGTAGGTTTCAGCAAAACAAGAGAACCCTGTCTTAGCTAAAGAAAAACAAAAGCAAAGGCCTTTGTTCATGGAAAATTAGTGATGCATAGCCATGTGGAGATGGTTGGGTGGTCCAGGAGCTATGGCCTGACCTGTGAGGATCACACCTGAAACCGAATCAGCATTTTTTTTTTTATTAAAAAAAAATTTTTTTTTTTGCTGGGCGTGGTGGCGCATGCCTTTAATCCTAGCACTCAGGAGGCAGAGGCAGGCGGATCTTTGTGAGTTCAAGGTCAGCCTGGGCTACAGAGAGACCCTGATTCAAAAAGATTAAAAAAAATTTTATTTTATTTATTTCTGTATGTGTATGAATGTACTGTCTGCATGCAAGTATGTGCACCCGTGTCATGCAATGCCGCAGAGGTCAGAAGAGGGTGTCAGATTCCCCTGGAAATGGAGTTCTCCTGGAATTGGAGTTTCAGACGGTTCTCGGGCGCCATGTGGGTGCTGGGGATCAAACCCGGGTCTTCTGTAAGAGTGGTCGGCACTCTTAACCACTAGGCCATCTCTCCAGCCCCCAATCAGCATTTTAATAGGATTCCTTGGCGATTTCTCTGCACATTGAAGGTGGAGAAGCCCTGGAGTTTCAGATTGGTTTGCTCTCAGAACAAAAAAAGAAGTCCAATGTCATTTCTCAAATGAGGAAATTGTGATCTATAAACGTTTATGGGTTTATCTAAGGTCACCCACCTAGTTAGTACCAGAATCCTAATAATGATACTTCCTTTCTTACAAAATAAAAAATAAAAAGAGCAAGTGCCATAGTTTGGGTAATTATTCCCCAAATGCTTGATTGCCAGTATTTGTGCCATTGGGAGATGCTAGAACTTTTCAAAGGTGGGATTGAGGAGGAGGTTAGATGACTGGGGCATGCCTTTGAAGGAGATGCTGGGACTTTGGCCTCTGTCTTCCTTCTTTCTTCTCTCTTTTCTTCCTCCTCTTCCTTCTCAACTTCCTTTCCTCCTCTTGTTCCTGAAAGGCTCCCCCACCTCCCAAGCAAAACAGGCCAGATCAAACCAGATTAACAAAGTATAAAAGGAGGTTTATTAGGACTCGCTCCTGGGTGGGTCCACTGGTCTCAGAGAGGGAGGCCAGGGGAGTCCTGGGGATGAGGGCTTTTGTAAGTTCTGGGGAGAGGAAGATGAGGTAATGATGGTGAGACAGAGCATGCACTTGTAAGGGCAAAACTGGTGCAATGGGAGGGGACAAAGTGGGTGGAATATAACCATATATGGTCTTAGGCTGTGCTCTCATCAGGAAGGGAAGCTGCATCAGCTGCCTGAGATGAGGTAGACTTTTGACCGGAAGAGAAGGGTGGTAGGTGCCATCTTTAGATCTCCAAGCCCAGGCCCTGCCTAACAGTTCCTCCTCCTCTTCCCCTTCCTTCTTTCTTCCTCCTGCCCTTCCTATTCTTCTTTCTCCTCTTCCTGTTCTTTCTTCTCCCTTTCCTCCTCTTCCTTCTCTTCCTATTCATCCTCCTCCTCTTGTTCTTCCTTTTCCTCCTGTTCTTCCTCTTCATCCTCCTCATCCTCCTCCTCCTCTTCCTTCCCTTCCTCCTCTGCTTCCTCCTTTTCCTTCCTTTCTTCCTACTCACCAGCCCCCCCCTTACTTCTCACCTGTCATGAGGTCAGGTTGTAAGACCTGAATGGAGCCTTACCCTTGAGAGACCCCCAAGTGAGAGATGCGGAGACAAGACTCGCTGCAAAAGCAAGAATTTTATTACTCCGGCACACCGGGGTTTGCCTGTACAACAGGGAGAGGTGAACCCCGAGCAATCTCTGCATACAGGTTTTATACACTTAGAGCAGGGCAGGAATTGACCCCAGTCTCCTGCGTGACAGGTGGGGATACACAGCATGCTTGGGTCTGCAGGTGGCTTGGGGCCAGGGCCCTCAGGGTGGTTCTTTCTGGAATTATCCTGTTACCTGCTGACCTAGGGAGGGGTTGCTATTTGCTAACCTAGGGAGGGAAAAGTTGGCTTGAAGGCCTTTTATTCAGGGCCTAGGGGAATCTTGGTGGGGTTTGGGTAACTTCTAGCCTTGTTGGATAATAGCAGGGTTACAGCTCATGGTTAGGTCAGCCCACCTGCCCCCAGAAACCAAAGGTTATCTTTAGACACAGTCTTGGGACAGGAACAGAACCAGGTTTAGGGAAATTTTTCTTTATCGGTTCAGACCGGTTTCCCAAGCCTGGGATGTATCTGGTGGACTTCAGCCTGGGGGAAAGTGAATGATTAACCTTTGTCCAGAGTAGAAGTCTGGAATCAACTCTTATCTCTTCATTCCCCATTTTCTCTTGTTACTCCAGAGGCCAATCTTGGCCTCTTTTTGCCTAGCTTAGACAGAAGTATTCTGGTCTACATTATCATACTGGCTGCTTAGGTGGTGTGGATCAAATTGGGTATAATGTGTCCTTAAGGTCATTAGCTGAATTGCCCCCAATCTTTCTCTCATAACCTATTCAGTATACATGCTCCTAGGGTTATTAATAGAGCAACCAAGGACAAGTTCACTGGCAGGTCCAGGAAGTCTTCAGCTCTCAGCTGAGAAAGAAACTGGCTCCTTTTGGGGGTCTTGACCCTAAGCTGCTTAGCCAATTTTTAGCTCCCACTCTTATCACATTACCTTCTGAGGAGGTTACCCCAATTGCCAAGAGGGAATTGGGGTGCTGACTGCTCTGACTTCTTCCATGCTGAAAAGGGACGTAGACGGTGGTGACTGGGGTACACCTGTTCAGTGGATCTATCTGAAAGACCCCCAAAAGTATAGTTAGAGACAAAATCCATGGCCAGTGCCTGTGAAGGTGTGAGTAGATAGATACATTTTCTAGACAGGGAACCAGGAAAGGAACAGGGTGAATTAATGTCCAACTTAAAAGTCCTTTAGAATTTCTCAACAAGGGGTTCCGAAGCATCCATTGAGCATTTGGCTATGGTGTCTGGACTCAGGATCTGCTTTCCAGGAAGTTTCAATAGTCATGGTGTGAGTTTCCCTTAGGTGGTTGCTTAAAGAGAAAGAGGAAACTTTATTATTTGGTAACAACAGATCTCATATGACTTTAAATAACTTAGAATCTAGTGTTTGGAGGCACAGTCTTTCAGACTTTAAAGGCAATATGATGATTGCTTATCTTTTGGTTACACTCTTCCTCTTGGGTGTCTAAGTCCATACATATTATGTATTTTTATTATTAACCATATTAACCATCTTTTTGTTTTCTCGAGGTCAGTTGAGGATCTTGTCCTCGGGGACCACTCAGACCTTTGGGGGGAGAGGCTTCTGGCTCCTCTTGGTTTTTCATTTGCCAGTTCCATCCACTTGAGGACAAAATCCATCTGCACGAGGACAAAGTCAGGTCTTTCTAGGCCAGGCTTCCCTTTTTGAAGACTTTCCTCTTTGCAGACTGGACACTGGCTACAGTCCTTTAGTGGGTCTCCAAGACCTCCCTGCCTAGGAGGACTGGTGACTCACAATTACAGAACATTTCAAGAGATGCCCCCAGACGTAGTTCCCGGGATTGGTTGACCTCAGAGGGCAAGGAGCAAAGTTGTTTCTTAGGTCCCTCAGCCGAATTGGTATGGGTATTTAAGTATGGTAGTTATCCACCCAGAAAGGCTAAGTTACACCAGGCTAACACCTTTAATTACTGTATAATATTCTAGATAAGGCTTAGACAAAAGTTCAAGCAGCCTTATATAATACCGACTGGAGAAGGAACTACCCACAAGATCGAATTAAACAATTTCAGGCTTATTTTAAATGTAAAACTGTTCACTACAGTTACTACAAATGGAGACAATCCTTTTCTTTTTCAGACCCTTTATCCTGGTTTATAGTTTTCCCAGAAAGACAGGAATTGTAACACATACCAGAAGACAGGAAATAAACTGATAAGGATTACCAAGTCCATCCAAACTGTCTTCTTTTGGACTGTATGCAGTTGGTTCAGGAAGATAGAATCTAGCCTTTTGAGCCAAATTATCTGGTTAGGTCAAAGGAGATGTCAAAAGCAACTCTTGAAAGAAACATAAAGTATATTTTTCAGTAAGCCATAGGTAACCCACCATTTGCCTGTGCCCATTTAATCTAAACCTGTAACAGGGAGTCAGGTTCAAGCTAGGAGAGGACTGAAAATTAACAACTCTGTATATTCACAATCCTATCAGGCCACTAGTAACCCAGCTTGTGTATTTATACCAATTTAACTTAATACAGGTATTTTATCATTTTTACTAAACCTTGAGGTGCCATGTAATATGCATATAAAGCTTGGACAAAAACCGAACACTCTTAAACAAACCTTGACTAGATATACATTTTGATTTTTAAACTAGTTGACTGAACCTTACAAATTTAAGCTTATTTATATACTGTCCTTTTTACCTGTCACACACCTCCTCAGACTTTTATCACTTGCATACTTTTTCTTTTTTTTTTTTTTTTTTTTACTTTTTATTTTATTTCCGTATGTGTATGAATGATGTACTATCTGCATGCAAGTCTTGTGCACCGGACGTGCAATGCCCGCGGAGTTCAGAAGAGGGCGTCGGACTCCCCTGGGAATGGAGTTCTCCTGGAATTGGAGTTTCAGACGGTTTCGGCCGCCATGTGGGTGTGGGGATCGAAACCCGGTTCCTCTGCAAGAGCGGTCGGCGCTCTAACGCTAGGCCATCGCTCCAGCCCACTTGCATACTTTTTCATCATCTTCACAAAAATCCTTACTAAAAAAATACCCTCTTTAACATTTTCTCCTTTTTATGTCCTTTTATTACCCTGAATAACCCTTAACTGTGCAGATTTACTAATTAAAATTTATTTCTCATGTAACGAGATGGGACAGTTATCTCAAATACACTAGTTTGAAAAAAAATCACAGAAATTGTTCAATAAAATTGAGCTCTTAGTTTCGAACATCTCAGGACTAAACACTCTATATCCACCCAGGCAACCATGTTGCTTGCTTTATGGCAAGGATGCAAATGGTCAATGACAAACCACTTCACACAGCAACTTTTTAAAAACTTTTTTATTTATTATTTTTTTGTCTTTTCGAGACGCGGTCTCTCCTGTAGCTCCGCTGTCCTGGAACTCACCTGTAGACCAGGCTGGCCTTGAACTTTCAGAGGTCCATCTGCTTCTGCCCCTGCCTCTACCTCCCAAGTGCCCAGGCTTAAGGGAGTGCACCACCATGCCCGGCCACAGCAACTTTTTATAAACTTTCCTTCTGGGCCAAAGACTATGTCTATGAAGATTCAAGTAGCCCTGTCAGACCTCCAACAGCAGATTGTGAAGGTCCTAAAGTCTGCCCTTCCTTCCCAGATAACAATCTGTCCGCACATTAGAATCTGTCATTTTAACATTTAGAATATGGAAGAATTATTTAAAATACTTTCAACAGGGCATTTATTTATTAAAATGTTCTTTGACAAGATTTCACATTAGTTTAAAATTCAATTCAGTTTTTATATTGAGCACTGATGGCACTCAATGCCACAAAACTACCTTTTCCATTTCAGTCAGTGTGACAGCATCCACATGGAGAGCATCATGGTCAGCCTCTGTAACCAACTAGATGTTAATGCTGATCTGCTACAAGGTAAGAGTTCCTAACTCAAACTCAATGGAAAATGAGTGAAAGGTCTGCAGAGTGCACTATTAAGAAGAGGGAATGTTTAACCATTTTAGCTCACATGACAGTTTACTGCTATCAAGTAATCATTAGCATTAGATGCAAGACTATTCATTCATTTAAAAAGCTCCATGAAACAAATATGTTTAAATAGTTTCAAACCTTAAAAACTTCAGCACCTTGATGAAACTCTAAATTAGAGATGAAAACTTAAATTCAGAGTAAAATTATGACTCTTTTATTTTATTTTATTTTATTATTGATGCTTTGTGTATTTCATACATCATTTTCCAATTTAGTTCCGGCATATTTCCCCTTCCCTTTTCCCCCCATCCCACCCCACCCCATCCCAGATCATGCATTCTGCCATAACTGTCCTGCATCTTTCTCTCAGTTTTTTTTTTCCATTTTTTAGCAATAGGTGATAATTTATGAGTACAAGCATCCTTCATGTAAAACCAATTTGCAAGCAGTTGTGCCCAAACCCACACAGCTCCTTGGTCCCACCATCCAGCAGGGGGGGGGGCTTGTATGTTCAATCAAGTTGATCAAATGAGTGTTCAGGCTATATTGCTGTAGGTTCACCGTTCACCCCAATCACAGCCCTTACATTCTACCACGCCCCCTCTTCTGCAGATTTTTCTCTAGGCTTAGACAAAGGGCACAGGTGGATGAGAAGCAAAACAGTCTACTTTCTCTGGAGCTGTTGTCTTGGACTCTGGTCACTTCTGGCTGTTTTCTTTCATGGGCTGACAGTTTGTCCAGGAATAATCTTTCTGTCAGGGTGTGAGCTCCAGAAGCCCATTGGAATGCAGAGACACCTAAGACCGGAGGTCCAAAAACCTGCTCTACCAGGCATAGCCTTTGGCTATGCTAAAGCAGGCCACCACTGATTACTCAGGAATCTTCTGCCTTGCCCCTCACCCTTCGGAAGCCAGATTCCAGATTCCGACCCACCCCACTCCCACTGAATCCTGCTCCCACCTTCTCCCTTAAATTCCCAAGCGAGACGTCATTCTGGGCTTGGCTCTACCTCTCCCCTGAGCCTAGCCCCGGCTACCCTGAATTAAACTTTGCTCCGAAGAACTCAGACCTCGTGGCTTTTCATTCCGGGGGGAGCGCGCCATAACCTTACATTCTGGTGCCGGTGACTCGGATCACCTTTTTTCCTGCCCCCCCGCCCCTCGGAGCAGCTTCGGAGTAGCCGGTAAGCCAGATACTGAGCGCAGGCTATGACAACATCCACCAGAATTTGGCCACAGGTACCTTCTCTCTTCTCCTTATCCTACCCTACTCTATTCCTGTGTGACTGTGCGTGAGAGTTGAGTGCATGTTATGGTTCCACAGCTCTCGGGCTACGGAATCTGATTGGGCCCCAACCCGCAGTTCCACTGAAGTCGTTTCACCTCATCGGGCACTCATCACACTCGTGATGACCGAGCACGGGGTTTATACGTGTGGCCCTCATGGTAAGACTTCCTAAGTCGCCTCGCGGGCGGCAGGCCGGACCGGCACCTGAGTGAGGGGAGATTCTTATCTCCCACCCCTACCTTCTGTGTAACCCTGTGTATGTTCTGCCCCCTCTAGCTGCCCCTTCTGCCTCGACACTTCCTGTTCTAACTACTGCTCTCTCCGATCCTCTTTTTTCCATTCTTTTTAGTCTCCCGTTCCGTTCCGTTTTGGATCCCTGAGTGCCGGCTAAATCAGGGAATCCTCTCCAATTTTCCCTGTCCAGTTTGCTGTCTATTACCAGGACGCTGGGGACAGACTCTGGACCCAAATTTTGGCTTCCTCTGTGATTTTCGGGATGCCGACTTCACAGACGTGCAAGCCCTGATTTCAGAGACTCCCACACTGGTCACACAGACCTGGGGTCTCTGAGTGCCCACCTATAACTAAGGCGGATGCGCCTTAGGGCTTGCCTGGGTGCTGAGACTAAAAAGAATCTATTTACAAACCTCTTTTCTCTCTTTCTCCCTCTCCCTTCTTCCTCATCCTCTGACTCCTAATATGGGAGCCTCACACTCTAAAAGAGAGGCCCTGGGCCTCACACCCTTGGAGTGTCTCCTACACTCTTTAAGTACCTTAGATCTCCAAATTCTCAGCTTTGAGAGACTTCTGACAGCGCTCTGGTAAATGGTCAGAATGCTTGTGTGTACAGGCATTCTTTGCCCTTC